>ML105343.1:172835-265144 GCA_003697995.1 Taxidea taxus jeffersonii
GGATGGATGGATGATAGATACTAGGCACATGGATGGATGGATGGATGGTTAGTGGATAGATAGATGATAGGTACATGATGAATAGATGATACAGGTAGATGATAGATATGTGGATGGGGAGAGAGAGAACGGCCAGCATTACTTGACACTGAATACTGAACTGTGAGTCAATTATGACACAGTGAAAAGAGCACTGAATTTGGACTCTTGAGAGCACTGTTTCAGTGTGTGACCTGGAATCAACCCATCAAGTTCTTGAGCCTACCTTGCCTGCATATAGCCCTTATGGAGTTATTAGTAATAGTACCATGGTTATTAACAATTAACATTCTACTAAATATTAGTGATTGGGTTCAGAATTTTATATTGAGTATTTCACTTGGTTCCTAAGGCAATCCTATGAGGGAGATTATTTGACTAATACCCTTTTCAGACAAGGAAAATTAGGTGCAAAGAGATTTCCCCAGTGGTCCGAGGTCACATAGCCATCACGTTGACAAAACATGTATCAAAGGCTGTGTATTTTTTACCACCGTGCTCGAGACACTGGGCATGAGAATGTTTGGGAAGTTGCCAAACGAAATACATAGCAAACGTATATCAGTAAAAATACATACAGAAAGCATAAACATATAAAATGTAATTTCCTGAAGCAAATGGCACATCATCAACTAATAAGCACATCTTGCCTTGACTTGGCTTAATTCCAGGGAATGCCAAATCCTAGCACATGTGTCTGCATAGCTCTCGATGTGGGAGCCCTGGAGGGTGCCAGGGAATGGAGTGAGGTCTGAGTAGTATCTTATTCCAGGGAGCCACAGATTCCCATTCCCCACCCTGCTCCTCCTGACATCAGGGCAAGGCTCCAAAAGCAAATCTGTGGTTGGATGGAGATGTAGGCAATGGATTTAGTGTTTCTGCATTTGGAACTCACATGGAATGATGTGACCCCCCCCCTCCCCCGCCAAGTCATGGCAGAGGAGGCAAGGCCACAACAAGAAAAACAGGTGCAAACCCAAACAGGGCTCCCTGGAAAGGAGAGCAAAGAGCACCTCACTGGAAACTACACAGTAGTGGGGACTGAAGAAAGTCAGGAAGGAAGAAAAATGTTCATTCTCTGTACCCATAGCCATGCATATCTTCGACTCCACGTCACTGCTGAGTTATATGAAGATACAGAAAGGATACATATATCCACCTTGAGAGAACAGCTATCCACACACCAGCCTTCCAGCCCGGGGAAATCCAATGTGTGTGAATGTGTACTAGAAAGACAATTCCATTATTACTCTTCACTGCATCTTTATTTTAAATTTATGTTCCTATTCCCATTCAACGTTATTATACTTTATAGGCCTTTGACATCATATACGAATAACGAATAGCAGATGTTAAATCATCCTGATTCTATGGAACTTACCTACCCTGTCTCCACCTCCGTCCCAAATGGAGATGTTAGTGTCTCTGTAATGCACCGTCTTCATTTTATCTTGACATCTGCTACTTTTCTCTTCTCCGATTCAACCCCCACACTCTACATTTAGGGTCACCCCTTCCAGATAAGCAGACTCTCTCCACACGCAGCCTCTTCACAAATGCTTTCTCCTCCCCTGTGCTTGACTAAAATGTGGCCATCCTGAGATTTCTCAGAGAGCCACAACCTCTTTCTCCTCAAAGCTGCTTCCAGAATCAGATGAATTCTTCAGCCGTAGTACTTTCTCTCATACCCCAGGATTCACAGAGGAAATTCTCCAAGTAGTTCCAGGACTTACAGTGGGGTCCATCTTGATAAACCCAATTGTGAACTGAGAAACGTACCATAAGTTGGCAATGCACTAAACATGCTAACCTACCGAACATCATAGCTTAGCCTTGTCTCCCTTAAACGTGCTCAGACCACTTACAGTAGCCTGCAGTTGGGCAAAATCATCTAACAGGAAGCCTATTTTATAAGTATCTCCTGTAAGTTATTGAATACCCTACCGAAAGTGAGACTCAGCACAACTGTATGGATGCACAGTGATTGTTAAGTCTCTGGGTGGTTTAATCTCATAATGGCGGGGCTGATGAGAACATGTGGCCGGCTGCCCAGCTTCACGACAGAGTCGTACAACATACCAGTAGCTTCACGGTGGAGAGTTGTACCATATACCACTAGCTTCATGCGCAGGGCGGGGTTATACCACATATTGCTACCTTCACGACGGAGTCATACTACATATCGCTACATTCACGACAGAGAGTCGTACCACATATCACTAGCTTCACGACAGAGTCATTACATATAGCTGCCTTCACGACAGAGAGTCGTATCACATATCGCCAGCCTCACGATGGAGGGTCGTATCACACACGGCTACCTTCACGACAGAGTCGTACCACATACCGGTAGCTTCACGACAGAGAGTCGTATCACATGCCGCTAACTTCAGGCCGGGGCGGGAGTGAGGGGGTAGGGGGTGTCATACTACATATTGCTACCTTCACGACAGAGTCGTACCACATATCGCTACCTTCACGACAGAGTCGTACCACATAACACTACCTTCACAATGGAGAGTAGTTCCACATACAGCTAGTTTCAGGGCAGTGGGTCGTACCACACACCGCTTGCCCTGGAAAAGATCAAAATTCAAAATTCAGGCTACAGTTTCTACTGAGTATGTATCACTTCCTCACCATGACAAAGTTGAAAAACCACAAGTGGAAATATTGCAAGTTGGGAACGGTCACAGTTCCAAGTACCTACCCTTAAACTCCATCTCTCCCATTTCCCTGTCCCGCAGCCCCTGGTAACCACCGTTTTAGGCTCTGCTTTTACAATTTAGGTTTGTTTGTTTGTTTTCAGAGTCCACATTTCAGAGATACCCTACCGTGTTTATCTTTGTCAGTATGATTTATTTCACTTAACCTAATGTCTCCAAAGTCCGTCCATGTTGTTGCAATATTTCCCTTTTTTTCCCTCATGGCTGAGCAGTATGGTACTACATGTCTGTACACCCCACATCTTCTTTATCCACTTGCCCGTTCATAGACACGTTGGTTGTTCCCACATCTTAGCTATTGTGAATAATGCTGCAGCAGAGAACAGTGCGGCGCACCCTCAAACAAATGAAAAATAGAGCTACCATACAATCCAGCAATCCTACTTCTGGGTATCTATCCAAAGGAAGTGAACACAGGTTGCTGAAGAGACATATGCGTTCCCATGTCTATTACAGCATTACTCATGGCAGTCAAATGCTGGCCGAGTGGGTAAAGGACAGGGCCATGGGGGGATCCAAGTAGGCTGGCAGAAAAACTGATAAAGAGACAGGTTGCTACAAAGTTAAGAAGGCGGCTTTGTAGAATAATTCAAATAGAAGGAAATGTGTGGAACTTGGCCTCGAGACATGACTGGGAGTCTTGCAGGAAGGCATGGGGTGGGGGGAACACTAGTGAGCAGTTGTCAGGGCAATTTTCACTTTCCAGAGGGAGAAGGAAAACCAAAGAAATGCCTCATGTTATTATTCATGAAAAGAGCTTAATGGCCGAGTGGGAACATTTGTTAGGGGAAAAATTGAAAGGAAGAGTTTAAAAGCTAAGACAGCCTAGTGACTATTTTAGAATAGCTTGCTCAAAGTCCAGGATAAATGCATGCCAAGGAACCAAAAGACCTGGCACTTTCAAGAAAACAACAAAAGCACACATACAACTCTTCATGGTCAACTAGCAAAATAAAATGGGTTTTTCTCCTGCCATTTTTCAAAAATGGAAAGACAGGCTAAGTGAGGAAAACAGGAAGGCATACACTAGAAATTAGACATGCCCAAAAAAAGAATTTAAGAGAGTATTGGTAAGGGACTCCAAGGCTAAAAATAATAGACTCTTTATATCCACAAAAAGGGCAAGGTCAGCTAGAGGCTTAAGTGGGTGTTGTGCAAATGCAGAACTCAAACTAGAGCAGCAATGACAACAACAACAACACCAACACAACATTTTTAGTGACTACTAGCCATCCGCCAGGCACCACACGGGGTATTTTATATACCTTGCCTCATTTAGTCCCCACAACTTCATGCTGTTGATCTCCTTTTACAAATGAGCAGACTGAGGCACAGAAAGGTTGTTTACTTTCCCAAAGCCACACAGCTGGCAAGTCACAAGTTTGAGATAGAAACACACACATTTGAGTTTTAGAGTCTGTGCATTCTGTGCCTTAGGCTTTACTAGCAAATTACCAAATAGATCAGCGTTATTGGATCAATTACTGCAAAAGCACAAGGTGTAACTGTCAAGCCAGATATAAATATAACATGGAAAGACCAGATGGAACCTACATGAGGGGTCACTGGAATATTGAGGGTTTATTGACATAGCCTCTTAACTGGAGAGATGAGTAATGTGATCTATGCTCCACCCCCAACCTGCTCCCCACCCCCCAAATCAGCCCAGAGGGAACTACAGATCAGTGAGTTTAGATTTCATACCAGATAAATTAGAGCCACCTATAACCAAAGTGAGTTACTGGGTATTTAACAAAATATCATCTAGCTTAGGAAAAAAACCACACCGTGGTTTGTGAAAAAAGAAAGCATGCTTATCTCATTTACTAAAGGGAATTTCATGCCTGAATCTGCCCCTTCGGAGCGTTAAAGAAAAAAACTAATGGCTTTGATAGATTTTGACATTATTTGAGACCTTGCCTTGTTGCAGAGGGGCTTAGGGGAGATGAATAAAACACAAGTTGAATTAAAAAAGAAAGCAAGGGAAGAAAGAGATGAGAAGGAACAAAAGCGATGGCTGGGAATTGGGCTAAACCCTTGTTACGTTGGTCCACAAATTTGGATTCTAAGCTTTCTAGTACTTAACATGCACATACACACACACACACACACATACAAAAAGAAACATGGTCAATTATATAATTTACTGTTTCAAAGAGATGAAAGCAAATCAGTTGCTCAGGAGAATCTACTTGTTGATACCAGCACCAAGAAGGAATTTATTGTGGGAGTTCTCATAAAGAGGGCTTTGTGCGATGTAACTAACAACTCATCATCAATTATGGTGAACACAGAGTATCAAAAAGCTATTTCTCGGGGCACCTGGGTGGCGCAGTGGGTTGAGCTTCCAACTGTTGGTTTTGGCTTAGGGTGTGTTCTCAGGATCGGGAAACTGAGCCCTGTGTCAAGTCCCACATCAGGCTCTACGCTCAGCGTGAAGTCGGCGCGAGAGTCTCCTTCTCCCTGTGCCCCTCCCACTTGTGCTTGCCCTCTCTAGCTCTAAAATAAATAAATAAATCTTTATTAAAAAAGAAAAAAGCTATTTCTTACATTTACTCTCAATAGAGATGCAAAGCATCAAAACAAAGCATTGTATTAAAAAACTCCCACAGGGGGCAGACTTTGATGCCTTTGAAAGTTTTGTGCCAAAGACTGATTTATTTATTTGGGTTACTAAAGGATTGTAAACTGGTTTAATTACTTGTTGCTTGGCAGGGAAAATTAGGGATAAATTGTCAGTTCTCTGACCTAAGAAGTATTTACATCTTTCTCAGGCATGAATGCTCTCATACATGATCTGGAGGGCTTTAGGTTTAGAACGAAATCTTTGGGATGGTTGTTGGTGCTAAGTTATCTGAGGTTGTATACGTATTCATTTACTTATTCACCGCATATTTATTAGACACTATTATTTTCCAGGCAGACATGGTATTAAGTTCTAAGGCCACATTAGACTTCATCCTCATGGAAATTCCATTTTGCTGATAAACCCCAGGACTCTTTCATAAAACTGGACAAGAAGGCAAAATGTTGTCAGATGCTTTTAATGAAAAATGCAGCGTGGTTGAACTTTGAGCAAGAGATGCATTCCTGAAAACCTACCATTATTCAAGACTAATTTTCCCTTTGGAACAAATGTAAAAGGGGAGTAGAGAGCAAATTAAACTTGGGGACCATATACTCTTTCAACTGTTATTACATATTTTTGCTTTAAGACTGCTTTTTATTTCCTCAGCAGTGTCTCTAATGTTTTCTTAGTACTCTCTCCAAAATTAACAGCACAGCACATTTTGGTAGTCTGACCTACTTTTTATAGTGGTTTTTTTTTTTTTTTTTTATCACATCCAACATGTTTCTAGAACTTAGTGATTTCCAGGTGCAATATTCAGCTGCAGCTCTAACACAACATAGTGAACATTTGGAGGACGTTGTTAAAGGAGTTATTTTGCCAGGATGCATTACTAATAATGATGCATATTAAATAATAAGTTGCGATGAAAAACATACTGAGATCAACATAACGTTTACCAGAATTGCCCAGGAGTACTGGTACATGTTAATTGTGACATGCTTCATAGAATACTGACAAAAAATCATGGGCATTGTATTTTTTTAGAGATTATTTGAGAGAGAGAGAGCGTGAGCACATGCACACACATGTGTGCATGTGTGTGTGCACACGCGCATGTGAATGGGGGGAGGGGCAGACTTCCCACTGAGCGCAGATCTCCTCACCGGGCTCCATCTCACCACTCTGAGCCAAAACCAAGTCTACCATTCGACCAACTGAGCCACCCTGTGTGGGTTTTTGTTTTTTTTAAAGACTTTATTTATTTATTTGACAGAGTGAAAAAGAGCACAAGTAGGCAGAGCGGCAGGCAGAGGGAGAGGGAGAAGCAGGATCTCCACTGAGCAGAGAGCCTGATGCGTGCCTCGATCTCAGGACCCTGGGATCATAACCTGAGCTGAAGGCAGAGGCTTAATGACTGAGCCACCCAGGTACCCCTGTATGGATTTTTTTTAACCAGCCACAACACAGTGCAATTTGGCAATAGGATTAAAAACATCTTACTATTGAATCCTATCAATCAGTTTTAAAATTTTGCAGTTCTTTACTTTAAAAAAGTTGAGATATGTACGCTTTATTTTGGCATAAACATGTTAAATAATATTTTGTACGCACTACTTCAGATTCACCTAATTCAAATTCACATAAAACATGACTGCTTCCTTGGTGCCAGGCAGACTTGACTCGTAGCTTCACCTCTGGTCAAGATTCATAGATCTTTGGGGCCTGGTTGGCTCAGTCGGTGAAGCATCCGGCTCTTGATTTCAGCTCAAGTCATGATCTCAGGGGGGTGGGACTGAGCCCTGCATTGAGCTCTGTGCTCAGTGCAGAGTCTGCTTATGAGTCTCTCCTTCTCCTTCTGTTCCTGCCCCCACTTGCACATATATTCTCTCTTTCTAAATAAACAAATCATAAAAAATAAAGATTCATACCTTTTTTTTTTTTTTACAATTTTATTTATTTATTTGAGACAGAGAGTGCACAAGCCAGGAGGTGAGTCAGAGAGAAGGAGAAGCAGACTCCCAGCTGAATGGGGAGCCTGATGCTAGGCTCTATCCCAGGACCCCAGGATCATGACCTGAGCCAAAGGCAGATGCTTAACTGACTGAACTACTCAGGCACCCTGGATTCATACATCTTTAAGCTTTAGTCATAAATTAGGAAACTAGAAAGTAAAAAAGCAAAGGGACAGTAGTCCCCCCCCCGACCTTATCTGATGGGAATATGTTCTAAGACCCCCAGTGCATGCCTGAAACTGCAGACAGCACCAAACTCTGTATGTGCTATGCTTTTTCTTATACATATACACCTATGATAAAGTTTAATGTATAAATTAGGCACAGAAAGAGATTAACAATAATAACTAAATAAAATAAATACAGTAAAATAAATAATATAAAATCTAACAGTATCCTGTAATAAAAGTTATGTGAATGTGGCCTTTCTCTCTCAAAATGTCTCACACTCATCCTCTTGCAATGATGTGAGCTGGTAAAATGCCTATGTGATGAGGGGAAGCGAGGGGAATGATGGAGGCATTGTGATGTGATGTTAGGCTACTTTTGACCTTCTGATGACATGTCAGAACAGTGTCATATGCTTCTGGACTGTGGCTTACTGTGCATAATAAAGACACAGGAAAGTGGAGTTAGGGATAACTACTACCCTGTTGCAAAATAAATATCTTTACTGGAATCCCCTTGAATCTTTCCTAAATCATCATTACTTCCAACTTAGTAGGGTTCCAATGAGGTCTTCCCATCCCAACAAACCAAGCACTTTTTTCCTTGCTAAGTACAGTGATGCCCACTGTCAACATTCCTATCTAGTCTACATGTATAGAAAGAAAATCCTTACAACCAAGTCACCTCTGTGTGTGTGTGTGTGTGTGTGTGTGTGTGTGTGTGTGTCTTGGAGGTGGAGAACTAATCAAGTCATTAGAATTAGGAGCTTTAAAATCCTTTCTCTTTCTATGGTATCAGTTGAAATGTCTCGTCTTTCATTTCTGACTTTGAGTCTTCTCTCATTTCTTATAGTTAGTCCAGCTAAAGCTGATCAATTTTGTTGATACTTTCAAATCATCCACTCTTAATTTCTTTGATTTTTCTATTATTTTTCATGTCTGTTTTATTTTTGCTCTTTTTAAATTATTTCCTTCCTTCTACAATTATATGCCAACAAATCAGATAACCTAGAAGAAATGCGTAAGTTTCTAGAAACATGATCTGCCAACACT
The DNA here is from genome assembly GCA_003697995.1 of Taxidea taxus jeffersonii. Taxonomy (NCBI): domain Eukaryota; kingdom Metazoa; phylum Chordata; class Mammalia; order Carnivora; family Mustelidae; genus Taxidea; species Taxidea taxus. Next base: position 181,405 of record ML105343.1, read on the forward strand.
AAATCATGAAGAAACAGAAAAGCTGAATAGACCCATAACTAGTACAAATATTGAATTAGTAATCAAAAGCTTCCCAAGAAGGAAAAGCCCTGGCCCAGATGGCTTTGCTGGTGAATTCCACCAAACATTAAAGGAGAATTAACACTCATCCTTTTCAAACACTTCCAAAAAACTGAGGAGGAGGGAAAACTTCCAAACTTATTTTATGAGGCCAGCATTACCCTGGTATCAAAGCCAGAAAAGGACACCAGAAGCAAAATGAAAAACTATAGGCCAACATCCCTGAGGAATGTACATTCAAAAATCCTCAACAAAATACTAGCAAACCAAATTCGACAGCACACTGAAAGAATCATACACCATGACCAAGTGTGATTCATCCTTGAGATTCAAGGATAGTTCAATATATGAAAACCAATAAATGTGATGTACTTTATTACCAGAGTAAAAGACCAAAATTACATGAATGTCCTGAGAAATGCAGAAAACGATCTGACAAAATTCAACAGCATTTCATGATAAAGCTCTCAACCAACTAGAAATAGAAGGAAATTACTTCAATATAATGAAAATCCACAGTTAACAGAATGCTCAGTGGTGAAAAACTGAAAGTTTTTCTTCCAAGATCAGGAAAAAAACAAGGATGCCTGGTTCACACTTCTAGTCAACATAGTATTAGAAGTTCTAGCCATAGCAATTAGGAAAGAAAAAGAAATAATAGGCATCAGGTTGGAAAAGAAGTAAAAGTCTCTCTGTTTGTGGATAACATAATCTTATAAGTAGAAAATCTTAAAAGATTCCACAAAAATAGTGTTAGAACTAATAAACAAATTCACTAAAGTTTCAGGATACAAAATCAACACACGAAAATCAGTTGCATTCCTATATGCCAGCAACAAACAGCACAAAAAGAAATAGAAACATTTATAAAAGCATAAAAAGAATAAAATACTTAGGAATAAATATAACTAAGAAGGCAAAAGACTTGTACACTGGAAACTACAAAACACTATTGAAAGAAATTAAAGGAGACACGAATAAATGGAAAGATGTCCATGTTTATGGATTGGAAGAGTTGTTTAAATGTCCATACTACCCAAAGTGATACACACATTCAGTGAAGTCCTTATCAAAATCCCAATGGCATTTTTCACAGACATAGAAAAAACAATCCTAAAATTCACATGAAACCACCAATAACACAGAATAGCTAAAGCTATCTTGGGAAAATAAAGAAAAAAGAACATGGGGCACCTGGATGGTGCAATTGGTCAAGCATCTGACTCTTGGTTTCAGCTCAGGTCATGATCTCAGGGTCATGCAGTTGAGCCCCATGCTGGGCTCCACTCCTTGTAGAGTCTGCTTAAACTTTCTCTCTCCCTCCCCCCCGGCCTCTCTCCACTGTGCTCTCTATCCCCCCTCTCTTTAGTAAATAAATGTTTTTTAAAAAGAACAGGGGCACCTGGGTGGCTCAATTGGTTAAGCATCTGCCTTCAGCTCAGGCCATAGTCCCAGAGTCCTGGGATTAAATCCTACATCATATTCCTTGCTCAGTGGGGAATCTGCTTTTGTCTCTTCCTCTGCACCTCTGTTCCCCTTGCTCATGCTCTCTTTCACATCTTCTCTCTCTTTCAAATAAATAAATACAATCTTTAAACAAATGAGAAAAAAGCTAGAGGCCTCATACTTCCTGATTTCAAAGCATGTTACAAAGCTACAGTAATACTGTATTTGTATACTGTACCAAACAGTGTGGTACCGTATACAAAATATATAGGCATATAGATCAATGGGACAGAATAGAAAGCCCAGAAATAAACCCATGAGCAGCTGATCTTTGACAAATGTGCCACGAATGTACACCAAGGGAAAGGATAGTTTTTCTAATAAATAGTGTTATGAAAAGTGGATATCCACATGCAATAGAATGAAATTGGATTCTTACCTTACACCATACACGAAAATCAACTCATAAGAGATTAAAGACTTGAATGTAAGACCTGGAACTATAAAATTACTAGAAAACATAGGGGAACGTCTTAATGGCATTGGCCTTAGCAATGATTTCCCAGGTAGGACACCAAAAGCACAGGTGAAAAAGCAAAAAAAAAACAAAAACAAATGAGATTACATCAAACTAAAAAGCTTCTGTATAGCAGTGGAAACTATCAACAGAATGAATAAGCAACCTACAGAATGGGAGAACATATTTGAAAATTACATATCTGCCAAGGAGTTAATACCCAAAAAACATAAGAAATTTCTACAACCCAATAACAACAAAGAAAAGAAACTGAATTCCTTGATTAAGAAAATAGGCAAAAGATTTGAATGGACATATATCCAAGAAGATAAGCTAGTGGCTGACAGATTGATGAAAAGATGCTCAACATCACACATCATCAGGCAAATCAAAACCATAATGAGATATGAAATATTATCTCACATCTCTTAGGGTAGTTATTATCCAAAAAATCAGAAATAAAAAGTGCTGGCAGAGATGTGGAGAAACTGGAGGCCTTGTGCACTGTTGTTGGGAATAAAAACCGGTGCAGTGTTACAGAAAATAATACAGAGATTTCTTTTAAAAAAATGTTTAAAAATAGAACTGCTATAGGATTTAACAGTCCTATTTCTGTGTATTTATCTGAAAGAATTTGGAATCATGACCTTAGAGAAATAGAGATATCTAATTCCCATGTTTATTGCAACATTATTTACAAAAGCTAAGAAGTAGAAACAAAACTATGTCAACAGATGAATCAATAAAGAAAATGGATACATACATATAATGGAATATTACTCAGCCACAAAAAAGAATGAACTCTTGCCATTTGCAACACCATGGTTGGACTTAGAGGGTATTCTTTTTTTTTTTTTTTTTAGTTTTATTTATTTATTTATTTGACAGACAGACCACAAGTAGGCAGAGAGGCAGGCAGAGAGAGAGGAAGGGAAGCAGGATCCCCGCAGAGCAGAGAGCCCGATGCGGGGCTCGATCCCAGGGCCCTGGGATCATGACCCGAGCTGAAGGCAGAGGCTTTAAACCACTGAGCCACCCAGGCGCCCCCCTAGAGGGTATTCTACTAGGTGATATAAGTCAGACAGAGAAAGACAAGCATTATATGATTTCACTTAAATGTGGAATCTAAAAAACAAAGCAGACGGACAAATAGAAAAAAAACAGAAACATTCATAAACACAAAGAACAAACTGGTGGTTTCTGGGGGAGAATAGGCAAAATAGATGATACAAACTTCCAGGTTGTTTTTTTTTTTTTTTAATTTTATTTACTTCTGTGGCAGAAAGAGAGAACAGACAAGCAGGGAGAACAGGAGAGGGAGAAACAGACTCCACTGAGCAGGAACCGTGATGCAAGCTCAGTCCCAGAACTCTGGGATCATGACCTGAGCCGAAGGCAGATGCTTAACCAACTGAGCCACCCAGGCGCCCTTACAAACATCCAGTTATAAAATAAGTAAGTCATGGAGATTAAAAGTACAACAAAGAGAATGTAGTCAATAATATTGTAATAATGTTGTATGGTGACTTACCCTTCGGTGGTGAGCACTGGGTGATGTAAAGAATTGTCGAATCACCTAAAACTAACATAACATTTTATGTCAACTATATTGCAGTAACAAAAATTTTGAGAAATAAATTAATTTTTTTTTAAACCATGAGCAAAAAAGATAGAATAAGAAGTAAAAGCCTTAAGCTCTCAAATAAGTTTTCCTCCAGGAAAGGGGATTTGATATCTCTGGCCACAGATTTCATAGATGTCTCCAAGTTTAAGGACAACTTGGTCCACGTTCTGTATTCCCCTCCTAACTGCAGATGGACAGGACTGTTTCCCAGGCAGCGTCTGGACACCACACTCACCCTCCCTGGAAGGGGACTCAAGCCAGAATGGAATGTTGCTCCGACTGCTTTTCTTATGGGCACGGAGCCCACCCTGTCACTGTGGTTCTAGCTGGCAGAGAGCTACGTGGTGGCTTCCCAGGAAGACACAGCAGATTATAACCTCATCTCTTTTTTCTTGGTCAGTTCTTTGTAACATAGCCACTCAGTTTCTCATACTTAAATTGGAAAGTCTTATGTCCATTTATCCTTCCCTTGTGAAGCAACTGAAATCCACAAGAACCTCCTTTCTAAATGTCTTTTTAAAGAATGGAAATAGAATTGAAATATCACATGAGTTTTAGGTGTACGTAATGATTTGGGACATGTACACTCTGTGTAACGGTGACCACAACGAGTTCAGCTAACATTCATCCCCTCACATCATTATTTTTTCTTGTGATGAGAACTGTTAAGATCTATTCTCTCGAGGTACCTGGGTGGCTCAGAGGGTTAAGCCTCTACCTTTGGCTGAGGTCATGATCTCAGGGTCCTGGGATCGAGCCCCTCATGGGGATCTCTGCTCAGTGGGGAGCCTGCTTCCCTTCCTCTCTCTGTCTGCCTCTCTGCCTACTTGTGATCCCTCTCTGTCAAATAAATAAATAAGAAATCTTTTAAAAAATTATCTTAAAAAAAAAGATCTATTCTCTTAGCAACTTGCAAGTATAAAATAAGAGTTTTGTTAACTATAGTCACCATGCTATATATGATACCCCCAAAACTTCCTTATTTTATAACTGGAAGTTTGTACACTTTGACCACCCTTACCCACAAGGAACCCTGTTGAATCCTGATCAATACTGGATTAAATGAAAGCATAAATATGGAAATGCATAACTTCCTGATGTAATATAATGTATTAATTATTAATAATAATTATAGTATAATAATTGATAATAATATAACAATGTATAATAATTAATATGTCGTATATAATAATTAATGATACAATTGATAATATAATATAATATAATATATTGTGCTCTGACTATACTATTGCTGTTAGGGAGAACCAATAATTGTGGTCCCATTTGCGTTTCCGCACTGGAAAACAGCCACATCACCGTGAAGATCAGAGACTCTAATGGCGTGTTGCCAATGCAGGAGGTCAGACCGGATATGAGGCTTAGCTAAAAAGGATTGTTTGAATGACTTTGTCTCAAGTCAGTCAACAGTTGATCTTTCCTTTAAAGTTAGTTCGACCTTCCTCAACTTGTAAGATTCATAGGAAAGACAGATTCAATTTTCGGTGTGCTTCCAACTGCACTTAATTGAGGTGTGACCAGGTGTGTTAAGGTAATAAAAAAAAAATCTAATTTTTGATGAAGGCAGAGTCTCTTTAATCTTATTTTCTAATAAAACTAGAGATCGCCAATAGGTTCCTGTTTGGAAATACGTAGCTGGAACCAATATAGACGCCATAGGCAGAATTTGTATTACAGATGAATGCCCACAAAATTAACATTTGCCGTTTTGTCATAGGTCGTTTTTTTTTTTCCCCTACAGAAAATAGGGTCATTTGACAAGTATAAAGAGAGGTATTTAAAAGTGACTTACAGGGTACCTGGGTGGCTCAGTTCGTTGAGCGTCTGCCTTCAGCTCATGTCAGGATCCCAGAGTCCTGGAATCAAGCCCTATGTCGGGCTCCCTGCTCAGTGGGGATCCTGCTTCTCACTCTGCCTGCCATTCCCCCTGCTTGTGCTCCTTCTCTCACTCTTGCTGTATCTCAAATAAATAAATAAAATCTTAAAAAATATATAAATAAAATTAAAAGTGACTTACGGTGGCACCTGGGAGGCTCAGTCAGTTAAGCATCCGATCCTTGGTACTCCTGGTTTCCACTCAGGTCATGATCTCAGGGTCGTGAGATCGAGCCCCGTGTCAGGCTCCACACTCAGTGGGGAGTCTGCTTGGGATTGTCTCTTTCCCTCTCCTTCTGCCCCTCCTCCATACAATAAAAGTGACTTACAAATTCAAAGCCCTATAAGTCGAGTTTCCAGACTTACCAACACCACACCAACAGAGTATAAAGAGTACCCAATTCAATTGGAATTTCAGATAAAATGAATTATTATTTCTGGTATAAGTATGTCCCATGCAATATTAGGCAAATGCTATCACTGCCCTGAAAAAAAATCATTTATTATTTTCCTAAAATCGAGTTTAATTGGCCATCCTGTAATTTATCTGGCAAACCTACCTGTCTGCCAAAGATTTAAAGTAGAAAAAATTCCCTAATGGTCCCGAACATAGTGAATTTAAATTAAGAGCAGGATCCGGCTCAATTAAGCTATCTTCCGTGTGGAGTCACATGAAGTAAGCCATGACCATAAGCCTCATCTGTGCTCCCTCAGATGTTATCATTCAGCTCACCTTGTGTGAGGAATGAGCAGAAAGGCAGGAGGCCACAGTCAGCAATGCATGAAAGAGCTCAACACAGGAATTATTTTAACAGACTTACGCTGCGTGATAAAGCAGATGGAAAAAGGTTGTTTCCTGAATATTCACTCAAAGCCAGAATATTCCGAGCCTAAGGAAACAGTGTAGTTTCTTTGTGTTCTCTGCACAAAGAAACACACAAACACCACACAACCTCGAGTGCGTGCAAAAGTGTCTTGTTCATATCTTCCAAGAGGATATGAAAACAGGGGCCCACCACTTGTCTCTCTAGGAACTGAAGATCTTTGCCTCCTGCACCCTTTCTATCTCATGATTCCCTTGCCACCTTCAAAAGATAAATTTTATCCTGTGTTTGCCCAGATGCTCCCAGTCTCAAAGGATCAGAGACTTTCAAATGAAATCTGTGGGACGTGGTTACAAGAGCATTCCAAATTTTTTGTTCAAGATGGCACCTGGTGGCCATGCCCATAGTATCTCATTTAAAGACCCATGAAGACAGACAGAAAAGAATAGAACATTCACCACAACCAAGAGCCCGAGACCCAGAGACAAATGAATTAGTATCTGGGGAATGAGGCCGAAGAGCTGGGGGTGGGGGTCGGTGTTTGTTTTTCACTTGCTCAACTTACATTTCATTCTCCAGATCACTTCTTGAAAGGAAAGCAGTCTGTGTTTTCTCCTCCATTGGCCACTTTGACTTGGGTATTAACCAGGCACCCCTTCTTCTCTACCCTTTTTGTGCGATGCCATGAAAAAGATAGGACACTGCTTTTTAATGTCGGCGTCCCATGGACATCTTTCTACGTCTACAAACTCCAATACAAGAAGGCAGCTGGGCCAGCAGCTGCCACCAGTGCATTCTGGAACTTGCTCTGGAATGGGCTAAGCCCAGAACTCGGCCCATTGGGAATGGTTTTAAACAACACTTAGAAAGATTTCCAAACAGACAGAAATGCACAACACATAAAAATGTATGATGCTGTCAAAATCTGGGTTGGTCAAAATGAGCTCAAATGCACCCTTCGAATTCCCTGAGGATAATTCTTAGGAAACTGTCTTCTGAACTGGGTTATTTCCTACTGGTGTTTACTTCTGTAACTCTTTCTAGAGCTGTGTGTGCATCCAAAGGTGACTCTGGCGAACTTGGAGTCAATATTTCGCTTTGTTCATTTGGTCCCTAAGACAAAGGACCCCAGTGGGACATGCGATGTTCTCCTTCCAGCGAAACTCTGCACGTCAAAGCGGCGTCAAACTTTTGACCCCAGAATCGGAACACGAGGGCAGATGGTGACCAGCTCCGTCCCCGGTAGCTTATGAAAACCAGCTTCTTCTTAAGATTATTTTTGGGAGGTAGAGCATCAAAGAGGAAGTTAGCTGGACTCTCGAACAAATGAGTCCAGGATGCAGGAGACCCCAAGAGGCATTTAGTGTCTATTAGTAGGCATTCGGTAGCTACTTTTGTCATTTTTCTTGTTTGTCATAAAAAATAAATAGAGTTTAATAGATGATCTAACCTAGCAGGTTTGGGCAACAAAGGGGACTGTGTCCCATTATGATCTTGATGTGTATAATTTAAAGTAAGATGGGAGATAAAATGAGTTCCAGCGCACAGAGAGGAGTGAGTGACAGATTTAGTCCTTGGCTGTGCAGAAATGAAAACCAGCACGGACTTGGATGGTGTATTAAATCATGTATTGTGTTTTATGGAGTTTGCGCTGTAAACAGCGTATTTCAGAATAATTAACCCTGTCATTTTTGACTTAAAAGTTTGTTTTTAAAAACAGGAGTGTTTTATGTAGAAGGCAGAAGCTTAAGTGCTTTTAATAGATTGCACGAAGGCCAGAAGAAATTTGGAGGGCAGTTCCTGTTAACTCACAGGTCAAAATTACCATCAGTTAGCAGGAATTAAGACGTGCCCGGCGAGCCCAGGGGAAATTCTGCGCTTGGTGGGAAAGATCTGGGATTCCAACCGGGGCCTCTCGCCCGGCTAGGGCGGTGAGGTGACCGACAGGGCTTACAGAAGTCATGCCTTTGGCATGACACATTGGATAATCATCTCCTTTTCCACAGCACAGCATCAGGAATGGATTAACCTCTGCAGAAGTCTGGGGGACACTTATCAGAGAATGGCACGGATTTTCTGCCTGGTGGGTGAAGCGACCTGATCGTAGTCATCCCCAGGGGGGTTTCCTTGAGATATATTTCTTGATTTGTTCTCAGATTTGTAGCCTCCGTTTGGCTTTCTTTGTTCCCAGGATAACAGAACTTTTCTCCAGCCCAGTGAAGGAGGCTGGTGCTCAGTTGCATTTCTAAAATGCTGAAGTGTTTAGAGGAAATCCTCACCAGGATAACTCAGAAAAGGCTTCTGCTTCTGCTTCTCTTCCCCTTTTCCTCTCATCATCCTTGGAGACCATCTTCCTTCTCCTGTATCTTAAAAGAACAAAAAATCCCAGGAGATAAATGCCTACTGAGTAATACATTCCAATGATGTTTATAAATGCACTGGGTTACTGTTTAAGCAAATATCCCTGATATCTTGCAAGGAGAGATATGTCTAGCTAGTCCCATTTTGTGCAGCGGACCAAAAGATTGAGTGATGTGCTGAATGCTCATCAACCGAATGGCAAACTTGAAACATCCCTCTCTTGGGGACTTTGTTGGAAAACTTCTTCTTTTTTTTTAAATTTTTATTTATTTTTTCTTTTCAGTATTCCAGAATTCATTGTTTATGCACCACACCCAGTGTTCCATGCAATGTGTGCCCTCCATAATACTCACCACTGGGCTCACCCAATCTTCCACTCCTCCTCCCCTCCAAAACCCTCAGTTTGTTTCTCAGAGTCCACAGTCTCTCATGGTTTCTCTCCCCCTCCAATTTCCCCCAACTCCCTTCTCCTCCTCATCTCCCCACGTCCTCTGTGTTATTCCTTATGCTCCACAAGCAAGGGAAACTATATGATAATTGACTCTCTCTGCTTGACCTATTTCACTCAGCATAATCTTGTCCAGTCCTGTCCATGTTGATACAAAAGTTGGGTATTCATCCTTTCTGATGGAGGCATAATACTCCCTGGTATATATGGACCACATCTTCTTTGTCCATTCATCTGTTGAAGGGCACCTTGGCTTTTTCCACAGGTTGGCGACTGTGGCCATTGCTGCTACAAACATTGAGGTACAGATGACCCTTCTTTTCACTACATCTGTATCTTTGGGGTAAATACCCAGTAGTGCAATTGCAGGGTCATAGGGAAGCTCTGTTTTTAATTTCTTAAGGAATCTCCACACTGTTTTCCAAAGTGGCTGCACCAGCTTGCATTCCCACCAACAGCCTAAGAGGGAAACTTCTAACGGCACTGTCCTCTCAGATTCCATGATCCCATCCTCATTACTTTTCCACATCATAATGCCGGTGATTCCATCACTCAGACCCAAGCATGCATAAAATTTATCTCATCTGGTATTTATGAACATGCCCAGTATTGACTGTCTTACAAATGGTCTCTTATGAAATGGAGTGTTTTTCTTGGGAGTTCAGTGATCCAGCAAGGAAGGTCAATATTTACCCAAGAGAAAGTGCAAACACACAAACACTGACCAACCAGCTACATCCACTCTTCCCAAAGACAACCGGGAGAACAAAAAATAGCCAAGTTCATCCAGGACCATCCTTCCTGGTTACTGGGCAACCAGGTGCGTCTGTCATCTGACCTGTTGACTGGGACATTTGGCTGACAGAGCCCCAGTGCTGCACCTCCAAGCCAGCATTAAGAACCCTGTCAGTGATGGAGGGCCTCACACTAGGCTTTCAGTGTCTACAAAATTTTTAATAAAATACCCTTGGCCCAAAGGAAGACTTAGCTCTATTATTTCAGAACAATATGTGACATCTTTTCTATGTGACAGAGGTTACTGTTGCCATTTTACAGGTGAGGCAGCTGTGGTTGGAGTGGTAGTAATTTGCCCGAGGTCCCATGTCCTGTAAGGAACGGGGCTGTGACTTCTGTTCAGAACGGAGGACACCCGCCATCTTTATGCTACACCAGGGATGGGGCTACACAGCCATACACCTTGCAGAAGATCATCTAAAGGCCAGAGCCTCAAAATAATGATGCTTACATCAGTTAAGTTCAGGAACCGTTCCGCATAGTATCTGGACATTTTATGTTCATAATTCCAGATACCAAGAATGCCAATTTTTAATCCAATTGGTATGAATTGACCTCGTGTTTCAAGTATTCAGTTTTATTAATTTTACAGTAGTAGTAGTAATAGAACTCATTTTTTTCCCCTTTAAGCTTTATTTCAATTCCAGTTAGGGGAGCTCTCTTGTGCTGTTGGTGGGAATGCAAACTGGTGCAACCACTGTGGGAAACAGTAGGGAGGTTCCTCAAAAAGTAAAAAGCAGAACTACCCTACCATCCAGCAATCGAACTACTAGCTGTTTACCCAAATACAAAAATTCTAATTCAGAGGGATATGTTTATAGCAGCATTTATCTACAATAGCCAAATTGTGGAAACAGTGCAAGTGTTCTTCGATTAATGAATGGATAAAGAAGATGAGATACACACACACACACACACACACACATACACACATATACACACACACACAAGATGTCTATACACACACACAATAGAACCTGGTTTAAAAAAATTGAAAGTAATTTGAAATCATACATAGCATTACAGAGTTAACCTTTCTCCAAATTTTACCACTCTAAACTCTGTGGGTTTTTTGTTGTTGTTGTTGTTGTTGTTTTGCATTCTTTCTGAAGACTCCTACGCCCAGGGTCACGGGTGTGTGTGTGTGTGTGTGTGTGTGTGTGTGTTTCACAAAATTGATTCATCTAGGAGCGCCTGGGTGGCTCAGTTGGTTAAGCATCTGCCTTTTGCTCAGGTCATGACCCCAGGGTCCTGGGATGGAGCCCAGGCTCCCTGCTCAGCGGGGAGTCTGTTTCTCCCTCTCCCTCTGCTCCTCTGCCCACTTGTGTGCTCACACTCTCTTTCTCTCAAATAAATAAATACAATCTTTAAAAAAAAATTGATTCATCTCTATGTACAGTGCTTTGTACCTTGCTCATTTCACTCATTAATATACATATTAATAAATTCCACACCCTTTCTAAACCAGCGTATTTAAATCAATATATTTTTAAAATATCTTATTTATTTATTTGTCAGAGAGAGAAAGAGAGCACAAACAGCGGAACAGCTAGCAGAGGGAGAAGCAGGCTCCTCACTGAGCAGAGAGCCCAATGTGGGACTCGATCCCAGCACCTGGGATCATGACCTGAGCCAAAGGCAGAACCTTAACTAACTGAGCCACCCAGGCATCCCTATCAATATCTTTCTTTTGAAAACGATGTAATATTATAATCTGCATAACTTTCCCTCTGATAAATATATAGCATTTAAAAAATTTTTTTGATGGTTTGATCGTCTCATATCAAATAGTGCTATTTCAACATTATTTGCCAATATTTGCAAAGAGCAAGTTCTTACAAAATAATTCGGTTCACAGGTGGTGCATTTTTACTTGTGGTAGGTAGTTGTCCTCCAAATAATATTTTATCAGTAGATTCCTTTCAACAGTGCATGAGAAAATGTTTTATCCCAGACCTTGGTCAACCCTGTATATCAAAAATTTAAACTTTTACCGATTAATAAGAAACTATGATATTTTAGTTGTTCTTTAATTTGTATCTCTTTAACACTTAGGGAAGACAGCATGTTTTCACTAGGTATTTTTTGTCAATTATTTGAGAGTGGCCTCTTCTGACAATCTTTCTTAGAAATACTGCCAATATAATCTCTAAGACTTTTGTAAAAAGAATGAGCCCACAGTCTATGACATACGTTGCAATTTTTTTTTTTGTTTTATCTTTTGTATATGGCTTTGTTTACAGTATTTTTTTTAAGATTTTATTTATTTATTTGACAGACAGAGATCACAAGTAGGCAGAGAGGCAGGCAGAGAGAGGAAGGGAAGCAGGCTCCCCGCTGAGCAGAGAGCCCGATGTGGGGCTCGATCCCACAACCCTGGGATCATGACCTGAGCCCAAGGCAGAGGCTTTAACCCACTGAGCCACCCAGGTGCCCCTGTTTGCAGTATTTTTAACAGCTTTAACTTACTTATAATAAACAGCACATATCTGAAGGGTACAGTTTGATAGCTTTTGTCCTCTTTTGTGTATACCATCAGCCATCACTATGGTCAAGTTCATGAACATGTCTCTCCCATCTCTTTATGGCCCTTGGTAAGCCTCCCTCCCACCTTTCAGTTCCCCCATCTTCTATCTTGCTTCCTATCACTGATTGTTCATAGGCATTGTCTAGAATTTTATAACTATGGAATCATGCTGAATGTTCTGTTTCTTGCCTAGCTCCCTGATTCAGCATCTTAATTCAATATCTGTTTACCAGTTCACCTGCTGATGAGAATTTTAGTTGTTCCCATTTTTTTTTTTTTAAGATTTTCTTATTTATTTGTTAGAGAGAGAGAGAGCGAGCGAACACAGGCAGACAGAGTGGCAGGCAGAGGCAGAGGGAGAAGCAGGCTCCCTGCCAAGCAAGGAGCCCAATGTGGGACTCGATCCCAGGATGCTGGGATCATGACCTGAGCCGAAGGCAGCTGCTTAACCAACTGAGCCACCCAGGCATCCCAGTTGTTCCCATTTTTATGAACATTTGTTACAAGCTGTTGTGTGACCACATGCTTCCTTTTCCTCTCCGATAAATACCTGAGAGCAGAATGGCCGAATACGAGGTTAGGGACATGCTTACCTTCCTAAGAAATTTCCAAATGATTTCCAAGGCGGTTATACCACTTGATATGACCAACAGCAGTGTATGTGTGTTCCAGTCCCTGCACATTCTTATCAGCACTGAGTGTGGTCAGTATTTCTTATTTGAGCCATTCTCATAGGTGTTTTGTCTCATGGTAGGTTTTGGTTGTGTTGCACAAATGACCAATAATCTTGGGTGTCTTTTCATGTGTTTCTTTCTATCCATACATCTTTTTTGGTAGGGTCCATTTCAGATCTTCTGTTCATTTTCTTATGGGTTTCTCGAAACTATTAAATTTTGAGAATCATTGATATATTCTGAATACAAGGCTGTATTAAATGTATACTAATAGATTTTTTGTATTTAAATGTCTTAGACTTACTCCTTGCAAATATGTCCCCCAAGTGTGTGGCTGGTCTTTTTCTTCTTTTAACAATGCCTTCCAAAGATAAGTTTTTGATTTTGATAATGTTCCATTTATCTTTACCTAATCTTCGTGTATGTTAAACAGGATATTTTCTTTCATCTTAGTTTCTATCTGGTTACCATTTGTATCATGGAACTCTTAACCCACATGATTTTATTTTTTCTTTGATTCCAGAGTGTTTAAAAGAAAAAGCGGTAATGAATTTATAGGTAGTAGGATGTGTGCTTGATGATTTGAGTTTCATGGTTTGTTTTGTTTTTAATTTTATTTTAGGTATTAACTTTCAGTTTTATTGGACAATGGTTAGAGAATGTATGGGGGATATACCAGCTTTTAAAAATTTATTAACTTTTCTTTTTTTTTTGGTAGTCTGAGGGTACTCGTGTTCGTTTAGAAATGGCAGGCACCAGAGCTTTGCCTTAGAGGTTGAAAGACAGATCATTATGCTTAGATCTTTTTCTGTAAAGGAAAAGATAGGAAATATTTTAGGCCTGTGGGCTTTATTGTCTGTGTTACAACCATTCAGTTCTGCCAGTTAGGGTGGAAGCAGCCGTATTCAATAAGAAACAAATGGGTGTAACTGTGTCCCAATAAAACTTTATTTACAACAAACAACAGCAACAAAAACAGGCTGCTGATGCCAAGCTTAAAAGGCAACTGTTCAAGTGCCCTCTATTTCTTTTTTACATAAGGTTTATGTTCCAGATAAGTTTTCTGTCTCTGTTGAAGGGACCAAGAACCTGGGGAGGGAAGATTGAGAAGAAGCAAATAGCACAGCCCTGAGCAGCCAGGACTTATTTCCTGAAAATAGAAGCCTAGAGGCAGGTTCCATTCTTACCCCCAATTCTCTGCTCCCTGGGGTGACTCTCAAGTGCCACTTGAGGGACTGAATTTTAAGGCCTCTGGACAATACCTTTTGATGTCCAGCTGGTAGAATGACAAGAGCACAATCCTAACTTTGAGTGCTGGTTCTTAAACACATGAGCTGTGTAACCTTGGGTAGGTTACCTAACCTCTCTGAGTCTGTTTTCTTTCTTTCTTTCTTTCTTTTTTTTTTTTAAGTAGGCTCCTCGCCCAGTGTGGAGCCCAGTGTGGGGCTTGAACTTGCAACCCTGAGATCAAGACCTGAGCTGAGACCAAGAATTGGAGACTCAATCAACTGAGCCACCCAGGGACCCCTGAGACTGTTTTCAATATATAAATTGGATTTAATAACATGGTTATTAAGGGAATGAGTAAGGGGATGAGTAGAGTAAGGGAATGAAGTAAAGTCTTCCACAGGTAATAGAAACTAACAAATATTGCTTCATCTACCTTTTAAACACACATGTGCACGCACATACACCACACACACACACACAGCTGTCTTTTCCCTTTATGGGGGGTGGGGGGTGGATGAGGAAATGATTTGATTGCTCCTGCACCAGATCTTTTTGACTAGTTGTTCACTCTCCTACCTCCCAGCAGATCAGAACGGGTCCTCAGACTGCTTCCCAAGCTCCTTCACCCAAAGCAAGTATCTAATGACGCCATTACAATTTTATTAATGAGGTGTTTACTATGGGCCCAAGAGTAGCATACACATGGTCCCTGACTTAGGATGGTCCTAGCCACCATGTTTCCACTTAGGATGGTTCAAAAAATGATACTCATTCAGTAGAAATTGTACTTTGATTTTTATTTGGGGTCTTTTCCTGGGCTGGTGATAGATAGTGCAATCCTCTGTCATGATGTGGGGTGGGGTGGTGAACCACAGCTCCCAGTCTCCCTGGTGACCACGAGGGTGAACAACTGGGACACTTAAAAAAACACTTTTGCACCCATATAACCATTCTGTGTTTTACTTTGAGCCCAGTATACAATCAATGACATGAGATAGTCCACACCCTATTATAAATAGGCTTTATTTACAAATAGGCTTATAAGGAGGCTTTCTTCGATGATTTTCCTCAACTGGAGGCAGGTGTAAGTGTGCTGAGCACAGTTGAGGTTGGCTAGGCTGAGCTCTGGTGTTCAGGAGGTTTGGTGTATTAGATGAATTTTCGACATGGGATATTTTCAACTCACTATGGGGTTATCAGGACATAATCCCACTGGAAGTTGAGGGAGATCTGTAATATGATTACAAACAACATGGAAAAAAATTTAAATCTCTATTAAGTCTCAAAATTATCAGAACTGTCTTTTCTGTAGATTGGAACATAAGCATAGTAGAATTTTTTTTCACTTTCATTTTGACGATATTAATTTCATTTGTATGAGCCTTCCCTCAACAGTTTAGGTATATTTTAACTCTGGAGAGGAATCTCTTGGTTTCTGCTGGGTTAGGTCTCTCTGTACATATGTATGGATAGATGTATGTGTGTATGTTATGTTATGTCATGTTATGTTATATACTATATTATATAATATATACTATATTATACTTATATATGTAAGATTTTTTCTTAATTTACTTGAAAGTAGGTATAAACAACTTAAAACTTTACTACTAAATACTTCAATATGTATCTATTAAAAATGCTCATATATATATATATATATATTCTCCTGTATAATCATAATAGAAAGCATTATTAAGGAATTTAACATCAGGGGCTCCTGGGGGGCTCAGTGGGTTAAGCCTCTGCCTTCAGCTCAGGTCATGGTCTCAGGGTCTTTGGATCGAGCCCTGCATCGGGCTCTCTGCTCAGCAGGGAGCCTGCTTCCCTTCCTCCTCTCTCTCTGCCTGCCTCTCTGCCTACTTGTGATGTCTTTTTCTGTGTCAAATAAATAAATAAAATCTTAAAAAAAAATTTTACATCAAGGGGCACCTGGGTGGCTCACTCAGTTAAGTATCTGCCTTTGGAGCAGGTCATGATCTCAGGGTCCTGGGATCGAGTCCCACATCGGGCTCACTGCTCAGTGGGGAGCCTGCTTCCCCATCTTTCTCTGCTCCTACCCCTGCTTGTGCTCTTTGTCTTTCCCTCTCAAATGAATGATTAAAATCTTAAAAAGAGAAAGAATGGAAGAAAGAAAAAGGAATGAATAAATAAATAAATAAATAAATAAATAAATTTAGCTTTGGTGCACCCGGGTGGCTCTATCGGTTGAGTGACCAAATCTTAATTTTGGCTCAAGTTGTGATCTTGGGGTCCTGAGATCAAGCCCTGCATCAGGCTTCACACTCAGTTGGGAGTCTGTCTCTTCCCTCCTCTGCCCCTGCTTGACTTTCTCTCTCTCCCTCAAATAAATAAATAAAATCTTTTAAATAAAAAGAAATTTAACGTTTCAGTTTGTACAGTTACATTCACTTTTCCCCAAGTGTCCCCCAAATGTCCTCTATTGTTTCTTCTTTCAGTTTGTGAAGGATGATTTCTAATATTCTTTTCTGAGGTATCTGGCTCCAATGGCATGCATGAATTTGGCCAACAGTGAGAACAGCTTTGCTTCTTTCTTGAGCCTCGTTGGCTGTTAAGATGCGACCCTCATTCTTTGCAGAAAAGTGAACTTTATTCGATAGAATGGAGGTCTGCCTCTGACTCCCACTCATTTCCCTTTGCCAGGTATCAGTGAGACTTTGTATTTTTTTAATTTAGAAATTACATTTTTGGGGGCACATGGGTGGCTCAGTCATTAAGCATCTACCTTCGGCTCAGGACATGATC
The DNA here is from genome assembly GCA_003697995.1 of Taxidea taxus jeffersonii. NCBI lineage: Eukaryota > Metazoa > Chordata > Mammalia > Carnivora > Mustelidae > Taxidea > Taxidea taxus. The sequence goes on from ML105343.1 coordinate 198,570, forward strand.
TTGGGGTTCTGGGATCGAGCCCCGCATCAGGGTCCCTGCTCAGCGGGAGAGCCTGCTTCTCCCTCTCCCTCTGCTGCTCCCCCTGCTTGTGTTCCCTCTCTCACTGTCTCTCTCTCTGTCAAATAAATAAATAAATAATTTTTAAAAATATTACATTTTTCCAAGAAATTAATTCTGCTCTGGGCTCATCTTTTATTAACAAACCATCAGATTGCCTTGATTAAAAAAACAATCATTATCAAGGTTTGCTTATAAAGGGTAACAGACACAAGAGGATTTCACTGGAACCAGGGGATCAGCCCTCTAGCTAACATGAAGCCTGATTCGTTCCTTTTTTTCCCAAACTATGAGAACACACTCTTTGAGACACATTGACCAACAGTTCTTTTCATTTCTGTTTCATGATTTCTGTGATTTGTGGCATGCCGACAGGAGTAATCACTTCAACTGGGGAGGCTCAAAAAAGACCATTGAGCTGACCTGGAGGCTGATTTCCTCAGGGATGCCTTGTGGAGCAGGGAGGTCACTGGCAGCTAAGCAATGACTAAAGGCTCGGGGCCATTCAGCCCATGGCAATATCCTATCTTAGCTGGGTCATTTGCCAAAGTAAACTCTCCTAGATGAAGGGAGCTCTCCCCGCTGGCTTTTCCTCCAGCTTTAGTGTGATAGAACCACAGAACAGATAATGGAGGTCTGGGCTCCCCAAGGTAAGAAATACAGATGACCCTTGGACAACATGGGTTTGAGCTACAGGGGTCATCAGTGGGTGTTTTAGAGTCCGGTCCTATAAATGTATTTTTCTCTTCCTTATGATTTTCTTAGTAACAGTCCTTTTCTCTAGCTTAGTTTAGTGTGAGAATATTGTATAATACACATACAAAACACATGGTAATTGACTGATTGACTATTGATGGGATCAGTAAGTCTCCTGGTCAGCAGTAGGCTCTTAGTGGTTAAGTTTGAGGGGCAGTCAAAGTTAAATGTGCATTTCTGATTCTGTGGGGAGGTCAGCGTCCCTAATCCTTTGTTATTCACCAGTCAACTGTATTTACAAATCTAGGTTCAGAAATTACCCTATTTTTGTCAAATCTCCCAGGTATAACCCCAATGGAGAGCTATGTTCTCACTCCCAATACAGTTTTGACCTTGTTCTTCACACAGCTAACACAGTTCCAATGAAGTATATGATAAATATATAGCATATATTTAAGATTTAATATATAAATATATATAATATATATTTGTCAATATATTAAGTATATAATTTCTGTATGTAACATATGATTTATATGGTTGTATAATGTATAAATCATATTCGATATATCATATATAATATATAACTATATAATATAGCATATATTAAATATATAATTAATATATTAATACATGATGTTAATATCAACATCTAATATTTACTTTTACTAAGGTTTGGAGATTTGCAGAGAGAGGTTACAGAAAGCGGTCTCCAGTTTTGCTAGCTTCTGTCTTCTCGTCCCCATCTCTGAATTTCTCACCGTCTCTCCCCAAAAGAGAAAACTGTACGGCATTAATATCCAAAACAACTCAGCTTACCATGTTTTCTGCATTTAAATTTGTATATGTCCTCCCATCAGAGTGCCTAGTGAACAAAAATCCTTTAACGTCTATGCAGGGCGTGCTCTACAAGGGAAACAAAGACAGTCTGGCTTCTGCCCTCCATCACTCTAGAAAGGGAGAGTGATTTCCACTGATGAAGGACAACATGAAGCAGAAAGAAACATATAATCTATGTATTGAGTTTTATATTAACAATTTTTTTAGTGACAAACCAAGGAAGCAGACAACCCAACATTTTCCCTGATAGTTAGGGTCTTTAGATTACAATGGATGGAATCCCCAACCCCAATCCAACGTTTGAGATTGAGCTAGCTTTAGGCATAGTTTCTTTCAGGGTTGTGGGCATAAGACCAGAATTACATTACCTTTGGGGTCACATCCAGGATTAGGCTCTAGGTGGCATTCTCCATAGTATGGGGCTCAGATGAAGCAGAAAAGAGTTGACTCCCCCACAGATCAAATACAAGCCTCAGAACAGACCTGTGGGCTCTGTGTAACCTGACTTGTGTGATGTTCATCCTAGAACCACTCAGCTGTGGGAGAGAGAGATATGGCTATGGGGTAATGACGTGCCAACCACCCTAGCCTGGGTCATGCTCTACTCCTGAAGGTAGAGCCTTCAGGAGAGGAGGATAAAATAATTCTTCCAGAAGACAATGGAAGTCAAGTGGTGAATAGATGCTAGGTGGTAAAACAGCAGGTATCTACAAAAGAAAGTGATATCAAATAAATCATGGGCAAAAGAATATATCCGACCAATGAAAAACTGAGCTACCCCTGGGCACCTGGGTGGCTCAGTTGGTTAAGCACCTGCCTTTACCTCAGGTCATGATCCCAGGGCCCTGGGATCAAATCCTGTGTTGGGCTCCCTGCTGAACGGCAAGTTTGCTTCTCCCTCTCCCTCTGTCCCTCCTCCCCATTCATGCTCTCTCTCTCTCTCTCTAAAATAAATAAGTAAAAATCTTAAAAAAAAAAAAAACAAGCTAACAGATACATGAAAAATGTTCATCATCACTAGCCATCAGAGAAATTCAAATCAAAACCACATTGAGATACTATCTTACACCAGATAGAATGGAAAAAAGTAAAAAGGCGGGAAACAACAAATGTTGGAGAGGATGTAGAGAAAGGGGAACCCTCTTACACTGTTGGTAGGAATGCAAATTGGTGCAGCCACTTTGGAAAACAGTATGGAGGTTCCTCAAAAATTAAAAAATAAAGCTACCCAAGACCAGCAATTGCACTACTGGGTATTTACCCCAAAGATAGAGATGTGGTGAAAAGAAGGGGCACATGCACCTCCGTGTTCATAGCAGCAATGTCCACAGTAGCCAAACTGTGGAAGGAGCCAAGATGCCCTTCAGTGGATGAGTGGTCCATATATACAATGGAATATTATTCAGCCATCAGAAAAGATGAATACCCATCATTTGCACCAACATGGATGGAACTGGAGGGGATTATGCTCAGTGAAATAAGTCAAGCAGAGAAAGACAATTATCATATGGTTTCACTTACTTGTGGAACATAAGAAATAGCATGGAGGATATTAGGAGAAGGAAGGAAAAAAATGGAAGGGGGAAATAAGAGAGGGAGACAAACCATGAGAAACTATGGACTGGGGAACAAACTGAGGGTTTCAGAGGGGAGGGAGATGGGGGAATGGGTTCGCTTGGTCATGGGTATTAAGGAGGGCATGTATTGCAATGAACACTGGGTGTTACATGCAAACAATCATGGAACACTATATCAAAAACTAATTGTGGACTATATGGTGACTAACATAACATAATAATAATAATAAAGAGATACTAAAAAAAAAAGAAATTAAAAAAAAAAGAAAAACTGTGCTGTCCCAAGTCCCTCAAGGCAATGTAAGTCCTGACCTATCTTCCTAGGCTGCTGGTCCATCTTCCCAATTCCTGGGTGTCATCAACATAACCTGGGCAACTGGTCCTTGTGATCCTGAGGTGTGTGTCTCTGTACATGGCAGGTCACCTCCAGCTGGCCTAGTAGTCATTTCCCCTTACAGCCCACAGTAACTCCAGCAAAGCGGCAGCACTTGTAGACTTTGTCCCCTTAACATGAGAGACCATTCTCATCCTTTGGGGTTTAAAAGATTTGCTCCCTTTCTCTACCCCAGAACATCATGCCCCTGAGCGAACATGTGGGGTCCGGTTCATTGATGGATAATACAACTTTTCTATCTCACTATCTTTGGTTTCTTTGGTTCCCTGTGTTTTATTTACCCTATTTTTTTTTATTTTTAAAGATTTTATTTATTTCTTTATTAGAGAGAGGGACAGTGAGTAGGGAGAGGAGCAGAGGGAGAAGGAGAGAGAGAATCCCAAGCCGACTCCACACTGAACATGGAATCCAATGCAGGGCTTGACCCCACGAGCTCAAGATCAACACAACCAGAGCCAAAATGAAGAGCCAGACACTCAACCAACTGAGCCACCCAGGCACCCCCTTTGGGTTTTATTTTTAATTTAATAATAGGAACCATACCTTGCATTGTTCAAAAGCCACAGTTGTTGCTGCCATCTGCTACTACGAATACCATTACATTACTATAATTGTGGCTGCTGCTGTGGCTGTTAAAAGGGGCAGTGAAGATAGAGGATGCATGCTGGACCACCATCTCCTGTGCTAACGAAGGCAGAGGAACAGCACCTCTAGCAAACCAAGTCAAGAAACAGCTACGTGTTTGCGACGGACCTCTGAGAGTGAGGGATTGGTGCATGAGCGCTCTGCTCAACTCAAGGCTTCTGCCCGATAAACTGGTAAAAGAGCTGAGTCGTCCAGATCCGTCTGGAGTGAATCGTTCCCCCAGGTTCTGACGACACTTGGAAAATTGACTAATTAGACTCCAACAGAAATAGCCTCTTGAATTGTTGTGATTCGATTTTGCTTCCGAAAACTGATTATTTTAGACATTACGGCTCCTGCCCACATTGGTGTTATGGCTTCCAAGAAGTTCTTTAGTGTTTGATTATGAGTTCCTTGATGTTGTTTATAAAAACCTGCCACTCGAATGTTTTGTTAACAAAACACTGTCTGGGTTTTGAACCCAGAGAGCGGGGGCTGTAACACGCTGAAATCTCCCAAAACAATCTAATGAAAAAGCTTTTCCTCCAAATCAAATTTGCCAGATGATTGACTCTATTATTTAAATTTTGTGTGGCTTCTGATACATTAGGAAGAGCCCTGAGAAACGTAAAGTTATGATTATTGTATCAAATTTGAAAATCCCTGGGCTGAGCAGATGCTGGCTGTTTCCGTCTATTTCCATAACAGCATTTAAAAGGCATTAAGTGTTGTGATTGTGGGGTTATTTTTGTTTGGTCCTTGTCATCAATTCAATATATAATATAATAAATTTTGAAGATATATTTTTATGGTATTGCACTGGGGAATGAGAAAGTTATTGTTTTCCATGGGACTCATTGAAAGGATGATGCCGTGTTAATGATAATGGCCTTTAGAAATGTTCCACGTTCAAGAACATTCCCATCCGAAGCTATGCCTCTTAAATCACTCTCTCAGCTTGTGCCATCATTTCAGGAAAAGAGCACATTAACCTCCATGACTACTATCATCGCTAGCCTCATTTTTATCTGAACGCTTATTCAGAGCCAACACAGCCCCGAGTGTGGAATGATGAGGAACGTTCTGCCTCATTTTCTTAGCTAGCTTTATGAGGCTTCCATTATCTGCTAGGTTAGGACTCCTATTGGCCACCAAGCCCTCAGTGGAGATTCCCAGGTCAAAGCATAAGACCTGGCATTGTTATACAGAAACCCCAAAGCCTGAAGACTTCAAGCCTTGCCATCATGGCATACACCAATTTTGTGGAAACGAGAAGGGACCAGAACAGTTGTTTCTATTAAGAAAACACACACGGGGTGCCTGGGTGACTCAGTGGGTTGAGCGTTCAACTCTTGGTTTCAGCTCACGTCATGATCTCATGGATTGTGGGACTGAGCCCCGCATTGGGCCCCACACTCAGCACAGAATCTACTTGAGTTTCTCTGTCTCTGCCTCTTCCCCTACTCGTACTTTCTCCCTCTCTCTTTCAAATAAATAAATAAAACCTTAAAAAAGAAAACACACAAGTACAAATTTCCCCACAAGTACACAAGTACAAATTTCCCCAACCCAAATCTCAAAAGGCCCATGAGAATAGGAAGGTGAAAATAGAATCCAAGAGATGCATAGGTTAAGGCAGCCTATGGGTCACTTATATTGGAAAGAAGGAAGAAAAAGAAAACTTCCAATTAGGCACCCCAAATTCAATAAGCAGGGACATGGTAGGTGATGCAAATGACACAGGCAAGCCAGAGGGAAGAGGTGGGTATGATTAGGGACTGCAAAGGGCATTCCCAGTAAAAGATAGTTGTTTCTGTCTGCAGCACAATTATAGCTGATAGCAAACCATTGTGGACAGGTATTTGGAGTTTTAAAGAGAATCTCGAATTTCAATTTCCATGAGAAATCTAACTTTTTAAAAAATTATTTATTTTATTGGAGAGAGAGTGAGAAAGAGAGTGAGTTAGGGGGGGGCTGAAGGAGAGGGAGAATCTCAAGCAGACTCCCCACTGAGTGTGGAGCCCAATGCAGAGCTCCATCTCACGACCCTGAGATCATGACCTGAGCCGAAATCAGGGGTCAGATGCTCTGAGCCACCCACGTGCCTCAGATACCTAACTTTAAAATGTCTTAAAGATTGTGTGTGTGTATGTGTGCATTCATATGTAAATATTAATAAATACAACTGGGGGGGCATCATTATAAGATTTCCATTTGAAAGCAGACTTGGGCACAAGGTTTAAGAAATTCGCTTTTTGACACAAGTATTAGGAAAAATAAAAGACGTTGGTAGGGGGTGCCTGGGTGGCTCAGTCGGTTAGGCATCTGCCTTCTGCTCAGGTCATGATCCTGGAGTCCTGGATCGAGCCCCGCATTGGGCTCCCTGCTCAGCAGGGAGTCTGCTTCTCCCTCTGCCCCTTACCCTGCTCGTGTTCTCTCTCTCTCATCCTCTCTCAAATAAATAAAGTCTTAAAAAAAAAAAAAGCAATGCACCTAACTAATGAATATATGAAAAAATATTTTTTTAAAAAAGCAAGACACTAGTGGCAATAAAAGAAAAATAAGGGGGAGGGGGAGAAGAGCAATCAACATTGTCTTTGTAACCCCAGAGTCTCCTGAGATCACCAGGCTTTAGGGACAGTAGGGTGGCAGGTGGCAGCCCCACCCTCACAATGGTAGGACTCCAGCCAGGCCTCCCCTCTTACCGTTCTTTCTGGGAGCTCCTAGAGAAAGTTCCCAGCTGTGGGACCACACCAATTCCTGTTTCCCTAACTCCAAACTGACTCACGTCTCTGCAGAAAAGCCAGCTCAAGGAGATAATTGGCCCTTTCTCCTGCTTTGGAAGCTTTGCCAAAGATACCTCACCACCAGTTAGTGCTCTGGGAAGAGCAGAAAAGTGGAAAATACTCTCTTTCCCACCCTGTGTCTTACATTATCACGGGCCTTTCCCTGTCATGGATTCTGCCATCACCTTGCTCTCCCCTAAAGGTCAGGCTGAGCTACGCTATTATGCTGATGTTACAGAGCATCCCAGCAGAACCCAACCAGAGCTGCCTCTGTTGGCACACGAAATGCAAGGAGGTGTTTGTTTTGGACAAAAGACAGAAGGGAGGTGGTCCTTGGGCACATGGAGGGGACAGAGAGAGGAGGAGTCTCCATCCAACCCTCGAAGGATGGGAGGTGTTGGCAGGGACATCTGTTAGCACGTACTAAGTGTAAAACACACTTGGCCCTTTGCATCTGTTTCCTTGCTCAGTCTTCCTATCAACTCAACTGACACCGTAATCTTTATTACTCGGATGAGACTCAGAGAGCTTGATGAACTCAGATAGTTCATGGGCTGGAGATGGACCTGGGATCCTGGCCAGACAGCTCTTTCCACCACCATATGCTGTGTCTCCAGAATAAGGAGGTCAAGGATGGCTTTACTATGAGCACGTAAGACCTTAGACCTAAGCCTCATGTTGGGTAACCGTATTACGAGAATACTAACACGTTGTAAGGTCTACAAAGAAGAGAAACCAAGAAACTCAAAACTGAGCCTTCTGAGGACTGGCCTGGGTAAATGAAAACTTTCAACCTGAGAAAAGATTTAACAGAAAAGAGAATGTGGTCGTTTTCTCCCATTACTTGCAAGGGGGACACATTGTCCGTGTGGTTATAGAGTATATGTGAATGGTAGTTAGAGAGAGACCTAGTGGTTTTGTTCTGTCTTTCATGAAGGGAATTTCTTGCATGATCATTGGGTTCTGCATCCTAAATGACATCCTAAAAGACATTCGAGAGAGTCTAGTGAACTACTTTTCAGGAGTGTTTTTGGAACAATTTCTCAAAACGTGGTCCCTGGGCCAGCATTATCACCATCATCACCTGAGGCCTTGTTAGAGAAGTCGATTTTCTGGTGGTTCCTCTTCAGACCGGCTGAATCAGAAACCCTGGGGTTGGGCCCCAGCATTTTAACAAAAGCAGACATTGCATTTTTGTTCATGAATACTGGTTCATGCTGAGTTTTTAGAACCACCACTGTAGTGTGTCTGTCCTGCCCTCCAGATGCTGCATTTCTCATCTCATCCTTGGCGTCATCGATGTTTACCACAGGCTTGGAACATGATAGGTATGCCTTCTTCATTGTTTGATGAACTTATGACTTACCTCTGAAGGAGAACATTTCTGGAGATACGAATCTCAAGTGTAATCCCTCAACCCTCAAGATGGAATGCTTATTAAAAATGCAAATTTTGGGGACATCTGGGTGGCTCAGTTCGTTAAGCGGCTGCCTTCGGCTCAGGTCATGATCCCAGCGTCCTGGGATCAAGTCCCACATCAGGCTCCTTGCTCGGCAGGGAGCCTGCTTCTCTCTCTGCCTCTGCCTGCCTCTCTGTCTGCCTGTGCTCACTCTCTCTCTCTCTCTCTCTCTAACTAATAAACAAATTTAAAAAAAAATTTTTTTAATGCAAATTTTTAGGTCTCTACCCTATCCGACTACCACACATATACCTACGGCATCCAGCTCTCTAGAATAGGACCCAGGAACGTGTATATTAATTGCCTAAATAATTATACATATGCCACTTTTTAAAAAAATGTACATTTTTCTGGACTAGGTAGTAAACACGTCCACATGTCACAGCATTCAAAGCATGCAAACAGGAATTCCAAGAAGAGTAAATCCTTTTAGCACCTTCTATCCACCCCCCAGCTCTCCTTCTGCAACACAACCATAGGAAGTGGGGTTTGTTTTATTTGTTTGCTTGTTTGTACATACACACAAACCTACGTGCACACACACACGCACTCACTAAAAAAAAATCGTATTGTCTCTTCTGTCTCTTGCTTTTTTCCCTCTCAACCGTGTATCTAAAGTCTACATTTACACAAGCTCACCAAGTGATGTTAAAGTCTTGGTGGGAATGTACGTTGGTGCAGCCACTATGGAAAACAGCATGGCGGATCCTCCAAACATGAAATACAGAACTACCGCCTGAGCCAGCAATTCCACTTCTGGGTATAAATTTAAAGGAAACAAGGACAATAATTCAAAAAGGCATCAGCAGCCCCATGTTCTGCCTTGGTTATAACAGCTGAGACTTGGAAGTAGTCCAAGTGCAAACACACTTTTTGGAACTATATTTGTGGGTTTTTGGACAGAATTTGAAAACTCTGTTTCTGTAAGTAAGTTGTATACTCTTCGGACACTTCTCAGTTAAATACGAGCTCATCCCATATATCCAGGACCTCAAAAGTTGTGAAGCAATAGGATCTGAATGAATGAGGTAATATTTGTTTACTCATACATTAATTAACCAATATTAATTTATATTTATTCTGAGATTCTTGTCCTGCCTCTCTGTCATGTGTCTCCCTAGAGTGGAGTAAAAAGGCACTTCTGGGAAGAGACCGAGTCTTTTCTTTCTGTTCCTACATACCCAACACTTAGGGTAGTAGCGCCTAGCACACGGTTGACGCTCAGTAAAGGACCAAGGGAATGAGTACGTGTGCAGTTTATGTGGCTGGGTATAAGCAGGATTGCCTGAGTTGTATGGACCTTTTGGCCCAGCATAGTCCCAAATACTGAAGTTCAGGGGGCTTGTGCAGGAGACAGAAGATTTAATTAAGCCTCTTTGCTTGACGCCCGATGTTTTGCAGGGTAGTGCAGAGTATTTGAGGCCAGGAAGTCAGTAGATGCGTTCAGAAGGACGTCTTTAGTTCAAAGGTAGGCTGCCTGCAATCAAGGAGCCATAGCAGCCCAACAGAGCAAACACGAAAGCAAAAGCCCTAAAACCAGCAAGCAGAGCCACCCTCCAGCCAGCCAGTCCCTCAGGGCAAGCACCAGCTCCAACTCCTACAGGACTCCCTGTCTTCCCAGTGTGGATTCCTAGCTCCCTGATCTCCAGACTGATGGGTGAAATAAGACAAACAGCTAATATTTCTAAATGTAGGCAGGTTATCTTTACTACTGGTTCCAAAAAAGGGGGGGGCAAACAGAACTTATGAAAAATATGTTTTTCCTGTAATTTATCCTCCCTAGAAGGCAGAGATTGAAATTGAAGGACCCTCTTTGGGGGTGCCTGGGTGGCTCAGTGGGTTAAGCCTCTGCCTTCGGCTCAGGTCATGATCCCAGCATTCTGGGATTGAGCCCTGCATTGGGCTCTCTGCTCAGTGGGGAGCCTGCTTCCTCCTCTCTCTCTGCCTGCCTCTCTGCCTACTTGTGATCTTTGTCTCTCAAATAAATAAATAAAATCTCAAAAAAAAAAAAGACCCTCTGTGAAGCTTGAGAGTACCAACTAGGTCCTCCCAGGGCTTTTTAAAGACAGAAAAATAAGCTGGAGTTATTAAGGGGTAGAGCCTCGAGCTGTTGTGTAAGACAAGGGTGTGTTAGGAATAGGAGTAAATGAGCCTGGAAATGCTGAAGTCTAGAAGACAAGTTAGTATAAATAGCTGAATCAAAGGATGCCTTTTCTAAGCTGTCCTTTTTGCCAGGCATTCCATGGTTGAGCTGTGCCTGGGGCAGCCCCACTGGATGGGGGCGGGAGGGGAGAATCAAGAGTGGACCAAGCAAGCGAGTGGACCACACTCTCTCTGCAGTCTGATTTTTTTTTCCTTTGGAGGCATCTCACATCCATCCCAGTGCCTGCGCCTGCAGGAGTGGACTCGAGATAAAATGCAGACAGAGCATCCCTCTGGCATAGGAGGACCCAGAGGCTTAATGACGTGGACACAAAAGGACTCCAGTGGATAAAACTAGCTAAACCTCAGTGAAAATCAAATTTCCAATAGTAACAGTCAAAACAATATTGTGCTAAGATGCTTTAAAAAAAATCTGCAGGCGCCTGAGGCTCAGTTGGTTAAGCATTTCGGCTTGATTTCGGCTCAGGTCATGATCTCAGGGTCCTGGGATCAACCCCAGCTCTGTGTTCAGCATAGAGTCTGCTTGAGATTCTCTCTCTCCGCCCCTCCCCTGACTTGCCTGCACTCTCTCTCTCTCAAATAAATAAAGAAGTCTTCCAAAAAAAAATCTCCAAAAATATTCCATGGATGACTTTTATACCTCTACAATGTCTCTGTTATGGAGTGGAAAAGTATTTGCTTTCATTTATTTGATGGATTCCCAGAATTCTGCCTCTGTGCCTCAAATTCCCTTTGACTTGCAATTCCATCCCATTCCATTCCATCCCATCCCACAGATATTCAGTCATCACCTAGTACGGCCAAGACACTATGTTAAGCACTTTGAAGGTACATAAATGTACAAGGCGAGAGACCCACGTATTGGTAGTTGAAAGGGTCGTAGAAGTCATTCATTAATTCATTCACATAGATACTGAATCACCACCATGTAACTAGCCTTGTGTCCCCTAGAACACTCAGCAGAGAGCAGTAAGCCACAACAGGCAAGCCTCTGGTTCCCGTGATCCAAGGGTACATTCTAGCATCCCCTGAAGAGCTGGTAAGACATTGAATGTCATATGATCCCACACCACAGCCTGGTAAGTAATAAGATCTGTACAAAATGACCGTTAGAACAGGTAAAACATGACAAGGGCTCTAGGAAAGGTGGAGAGGGCATGAGGCTGTAGAGGGGAAGCCTACTTCTAGGGTGGTGGTCAAAGATGCCCCTACCAAAGGGCCCTAAGATGACAAGGATTATGTAAGTGTTTAATTCCCAAAGTATAATATCTCCAACTCTGTTCTTCTTTCTGGACTAGCATTTGTTGCTAGTTCATTGCTAGATAACTCATGCCCATTTTTGCATATTAATCGTACATCTTGTGACCTTGCTTTCTTCGTTTATTGGCGCTAATGGATTTTTAACAAATAGATTCTCTAGGATTTTCCGTGTATAAGATCATGTCATCTGTGAATAGTTTTACTTTCTCCTTCCAAATCAGGTGCTTTTATTTCTTTTTCTTCCCAAATTGCTCTGACTAGACCATCTAGTATTATGTTCAGTGAAGTGGCAAGAGTAGATGTCCTTGTCTTATTTCTGATCTTGGAGGAACAGCTTTCAGCCTTTCACCGTGAAGTCTGATGCTAAATGTGTGGGGTTCCCCCCCCCATAAATGTCCTTTACCGGGTGGAGGAAATTGTCATCTGTTCCTGTTTCTGAGTGTTTCATCATGAAAAGATGTTGGATTTTGTCAGTGGTATTTCTTCATCAGCTGAGAAAACTGTTCGGTTTCTCCCTCTTTCCTATTAATGTGCACGTTATATTGGCTGATCTTGATATGTTAAACCACCATTGCATTCCTGGAATAAATCCCACTTGGTCACGGTATATAATCCTTTTAATAGGCCGCTGGATTTGGAGGGATTCTTTCTTAAGCAATTAAATTAATCTAGTACATAAAGGGGCTCCCAGTTAGATTCCTGGGGATGGGGGGCACGCCATGTAAGGAGAAAGATGGCAATCGTTAACCTCCTACACAAGTGTAGGGATAGCAAGCAGAGAAATTAGAAGGGAAAATGCAGACTTTCTTCTTACTGGCTTGAAGAAGTCTCAAGAAAGACTATGTAAAGGTCTTAAGTTGCTCCAAAAGAGGGCTGACGAAGGGCAAAGCTTTGAAATCCCAGATGAGTACCCTGGTTCATAATCTCATGGTGTGGGTATCCTGAACAGTGTCTGGGCAGTAGATTATAATGAAGTGAGAACAAGTAGAATAATTTCCAATGCTCTAATGATCATTTTATGATTGACTCATATTCTTATTATTTATTGATACTTAACAAACTACTCTGAAATGTAGTGGCTTATTATCAAGGCAATGGTATTATTATCTCTGGCAGTTTCTGAGGGTTAGAAATTTGGAGAGGGTTCAGACAGGCAGTCCGGGATTGAGGTCTCTCATGTCAGTCAAACCAGCTTCTGGATGTCTCTCTCTTTCTCTCTCTCCTCGTCTAGTCTCAGGGTTTCTCCATGTGCTTTTCCCACATTGGCCACCTTTGGTGTTATCATAGTAGGAAGATTTTGTGCTAGCTTGAGTGCTCCAGAGCCCCAGGCTAAAGCCTCATGTCTCATGACCAGTTTCCAGAGCCATCCAGCCTTGCTTTTCCAGCAGCCTGGGTTGACCCAGCCCTCAGGTTGGCCATATTCAAGAAAGGGAACGCAGCTCCCACCTGGCCATGCCAGGCGAGTCAAAAATTTACAGAGAGGTTTTCAGACCACCACACTTCCCTTGACTGATGACTTAAATGGCATTTTATTTCACTGATAGGAAAACGTAAGCCCTTGATACTGCAGCACAGTTTGTCATGCGGCCCCCAGAAGTCAAAGTGTTCAGTCAGTGGCCAGCAGAATGTTCGAGAACAAGCCATCAGCCCCTCGAGTCCTGCCTTTGCCACGCACGTCTAAACTGAGAGTTTCTTTTTTTTTTTTTTTTTAAGATTTTTTTTATTTATCTATTTGTTAGAGAAAGAGCGAGCACAGGCAGACAGAGAGGCAGGCAGAGGCAGAGGGAGAAGCAGGCTCCCTGCCGAGCAAGGAGCCCGATGTGGGACTCGATCCCAGGACGCCGGGATCATGACCCGGGCCGAAGGCAGCCGCGTAACCAACTGAGCCACCCAGGAGTCCCTTTTTTTTTTTTTTTAAGATTTTATTTATTTATTTGAGAGAGAGACAGAGTGAGACAGCATGAGAGGGGAGGTCAGAGGGAGAAGCAGACTCTCCATGGAGCTGGGAGCCTGATGTGGGACTCGATCCCAGGACTCCGAGATCATGACCTGAGCCGAAGGCAGTTGCTTAACCAACTGAGCCACCCAGGTGCCCTAAACTGAGAGTTTCACGAACTGTCACGAGCCCCGATACAGATGTATAAAGCCCATCTCCCAGAACACCGCGTTCCAGTTTTCTTTATGTGAAGTTGAAGGAACAATCATAAAATACCATAGAGTCAAGACCTTCACTGTCCCCATGGCTGTCACGTCCTCGCTGTTTTCATTTGCATGAACCATTTCCCCTGCTCCACAGAGCACAGAGCACACAGCTGCTGAGCCCTTAAATGGTCGTGGTGGTACCAGAATGATGTGCTGTGTGTGTGCAGAGGAGGTCCCACTGTATAAATAAAAGGTTGCTCATTTATTTATGAGGCAAAAATCCATTGTGCATTCAGCAGAAGGAATCAGCCATTACTTATTCAGAGCTCCCTGTCTCCAGGTAGGGCTTTTTGTGGATATGAAGCATGTCAGCTCTCACGACTTTAAAGCATGTAATTTTCTTTCTGATTGTGGTAGATGTTCTCTCTCGAAGTGGGTGGCATTGTGGTAACCTGTACCTTTGATAGACTTCTAGCTGATTATACCATTTTTACCTGAACCTTCCATTGCCCTGTCTTCAAATGCCCAGGAGTTATGACAAATAGGTCTCAGGAGTTGGTTCATTCACTGGTCTACAGCTTTCCTCCCCCTTCCCCCAAGTAGAATGACTACCTCACAAAATCACTTGAGTGTGGAGCCAACATCTTCTCAGACATCGCTGACTTATCCTCACTCTAGGGAGGGCACGATGAGGGTGATGGCGTTATTTCTCAGATGTGTTTTATGGCCCTTCAACTGCCTTTCCTTCGTATGAATTCTGGATCCATCACCTCACGTGGCCAGATCGGGCAATCTGGTTTCTACAGTCTGTGTGGAAACTGTAAATCATGGAAAAAGAGATGTCCACTGCCTACTGTGAAGGTACCCCCAGGGGTTCATTGGTCCTTGGATCCGTGCACAGCAGTCCCTTGGCTGTGACCAAGGGAAGATCTGTGGTATCACCATGAAGTCCTCCTGTTCCAGCCGGCTCTCAATGGCTTTCTTGATGCAGCGGTGTGAAGGTCCTGTCATTGAAGGTTTGCGTGGCTGGCTGGCAAAGATTCTGAGCCAACACAGCTTTGAGTCATTTGAGCAGCACCCCTTAGCAAAGGGCAACATTTGGGTTCCTTCCCCAGCACCTCTAGGGGGCTAGTCTACTCTCAGACCCCCCTGTGCTGGTTCGACTCATGCCCCATGTGGTCTCCATAAAGATGCATGGCTCGCATTTCCCTTTGGGTGACCTACTGAGTGGAGAATGCTCGGCTAAGAGCCTTGAGATCCACTTTGGACACACTGCAGCATGTGTGCTGAGACCGCGCTCTCCTCAGGCTGCCCATGGCAGATGATTGAGTGTGGTGGCAGGAGAGGAAGGTAGATGGAGGCAGGTCACTTCTTCCTGACATGGAGCTCCTCCCATGGGAGTCTCTGCTCCAGGGTTTCCCATTAGAGAGGCTTTCTGAGGGTTACAGTGAAGCTGGAGGTTCTTCCTACCCAGACTCTTTGACAAAGGTCTCCTCCTTCACCGAAAGATGAACAGGCATCCCATCCCACCCTCTCCCCCCATCCCCAAAAATCTCTCCTTCTGTTCCATTTTTACTGTCTGCTTTCCAGACAACCTGAACCGACAGACTTGATTTCCAAATTTCCGCCTCCTTCTTATGCTCATTCTTCATTCTCCTCCAGGCTCCTGGCCACACATCCTATATCTGCCCACGCAATAGCTCTATTTCCTTATTTTCTTTTTGGGTGGCAGATCAGAAAGAAATACACATCCCACCTAGCTAAGCCTAAATCATTAACACATGCAAAACAACTGGCTTGCCTTCCTGGTCTCTATTCTGTGCAGGGTAGGTCTTTGTACTCCTTCCTTCTCGTAGGCCAGAGGGACCCTTCTAAGGAAGCTAAGGAAACAGTAAAAATCATCATGAACTTTGCAAAAAATAGGTGAAACACTTAGAGGCTGCTGTATGTAAATTTTACCTGATCCGATTTTATTCATCTTTATATTAATCATTAATCATTAATCATTAGCACCTGGAGTTGTTCTAATATAGTTGTAGTCATTGGTGAATAAAGACCCCACAAAATTTATGTCTGCTCTTTCCCCCTCACCACACACACACACGCACACACACACATTGCTCTTTACATAATCCCTCAGGCACATTCTGGTATCCAATGGCCTCCAAGCTTCCTTCTGGCATTTTCTAAGACCTTGACCACCATGCACAAATCAGAACTCTCACCACCCAAATGTGTTCTTGGTGCTCATCTAAAATCCATTTAAAAACCCCTATTCCATGAGTGCCCATTATTCCAACTTCCAGAAATTTGATTAAACTCAAAGTGGGAAGAGAATTTCGATGGAAATCGGGAGGCCACCTTTAACTAGCTGAAGATCTCGGATAAATAGTTTCATTTCCCTTGGCTTCCAATTTCTCATCTAGTTTATAATGTTTATTATACACTGAAAGCATTTTCTGAGAAATGAGTTCATCCAACAATATGAATGGTTGAAATTTTGCTTTACATTTTTGGGATTAAACATATTTTTTTATTTAAATATATAAATATAAATATAGACATTTTGTATGTCTGTATATATTTTCTTTTTTTTTTTAAGTATGGGGTTTGAACTTACAACCCTGAGATCAAAACCTGAGCTAAAATCAAAAGTTAGATGCTTAACTGACTGAGCCAATTTTGCATGTATGTATGTGTATGTGTGTGTACATACATATGCACATATATGTACACATGTATATGTACATGTGTATATGCACATAGGTGTATATAGGTGTATACGTACGATTTATTTATTTATTTATCTTTTTAGAGAGAGAGAATGTGCAGGGAGGTGGGCAGAGGGAAAGGGAGAGAGAAGTTCAAGCAGACTCCCTGTTGAGCAGGGAGCCCAACACAGGGCTCGATCCCATGACCATGAGATCATGACCTGAGTCAAAATCAAGAGTCGGACGCTTAATCAACTGCACCACCCCAGAGCCCCTATTTTTTTTTAAAGATTTTATTTATTTGTTTGACAGACAGAGATCACAAGTAGGCAGAGAGGCAGGCAGAGAGAGAGAAGGAAGCAGGCTCCCCGCTGAGCAGAGAGCCCGATGTGAGGCTCGATCCCAGGACCCTGGGATCATGACCTGAGCTGAAGGCAGAGGCTTTAACCCACTGAGCCACCCAGGTACCCCCCGGAGCCCCTCTTTATATATATTTTTAAAGATACCTGTAAATCAGTTGCATTCAGCCCGTCTGTTGACAGGAGTGAAGACTGTCTGGTAGTGTTGAGGCCATACTGAGAAGATTTTTAAAAAGTGGTTTTCCTGGCATCATCGTATATCCATCACTGACTCACCACACACATTCACACACCCCACCCTTCCCAACCACCCACCCGTACATCTCTTGAGAGTCATGTGCTTGCTGGCTCCGGAATAGGCAATGGTCTTGTTGATACATGTGGGCAAGTTCACTAAGTCCTGGATTAGATGTTAGTCTCTTGGTTGTCCATCAAGGCTCACAGTGGATATCCTGACAATAAAAGACAGTAATATGAACATGTAAGGGGGTTGAAATACAGGACTAAACCTTGGTTATTTATGCCTTGCCACTCCAAATTCTATGAGAAAGGAAAACTGGCATAAACCTCCCTATTTCTTTTCCCCACCAGTGGGAAGAGACCCTGAAATCCACAAACAGAAAGAAGGATCTTGCCCCGTCCCCTCCAGCTTTAAGTACTACAGTGTACTAGGATGACAGGCAGCCTAAGACTCTTGAAATGTTCCTCAGTAACTGCCACCACCCCAGCCCCCATTCTGAGAGACTGCAAGAGAAATGCAGAGCCCATTTATCTCTTGTCCAAACTTTTTGACAGGATCCTTATTTTTCACGTTCTTTTTAATCTCAGAATATAGGCAATAGATGTCAGACCATTCTCCTAAATATTCCTGAGGGCCCCTTGGAGTCACAGGAGTGGCAGGCGCAGGACAGGCAATGAAATGCGGGAAGCTTACTGCATCTCACTGATCAAAAGGACCATATAACATGGGATAACATTTTGAAGTATTGGCCAAAGGTTTTCCCTCACTTTTCTTTACTCTGTGATACTTCTTATAACCAGACAGATAGAACATTTCACTTTCATGTCTTAGGAGGGGAATATTTCAGCAGCTATGCCAAGAGGAAGAAAAATTGAGTCCACTTTGGACCCAAATTGACTTTTGAAGCTCCTGGCAGGAACAAGGGTCTTCAGGGGGGAAAAAAAAGGATTTTAAGTTATAAGGATCTAAAAATGACGAGTTTTAGGGGCGTGCATGGTACAGCAAATGTTCTCATAAATGTCTCTGCCATTAAAGAGTAGATGAAGAGCGGGTTATCCTGCACATATACTGGGCAGGTTTCATAGGCTAGGAGGAGAGAGGGAAATGGAGGTTAAGAAGTTATAGACCGATCAGGAGTTGACCTGCCACACTCCCTACCGACCTGGTCCTCAGGCGAGGTCAGCATGACCACACCTACAGATGGGTCGGGAGAAGTAAGGCAGCGCCATTTTGACGCCATTCCCTGTGGAGCTTGGGGAGATGACAACCCTGTCCTCTGCACCCAGCTCAGCAATGGGGCTGTAGTGTGTGTCCCAACTACTTAGAGTCCTCGAGGCTTAAGAATGGCAATGGAGAATGGCTGAATGTTTGCCTTGCACCCTCCAGTGAACCACAGCCAATACCGGGGAGCCACATGGCTGTGTGAGAAGAGAGGCCTTTTGGCAGGGACAAGAAGGATGAAGCAACAGGTTAAGTGTTCAAGTAACTGCAAGAATAATGACAACCAGGTCAGCTCAATGAATTCCAGCACTGACGGACAACCTAGGGCCAGACCTCTGGTAGTTTAACCTCAGAGCATGAAAGAACCATGTTGATAGGTGGCTCAGAATAGAAGCAGAAGCTCTGGGACCAAATTAGATAGCATTGTCCTAGACTCTTGATCTCGCCACTTTGTCCGATGCTCACCCCCGTGTAGTTTGTGTATCGGCTTTTCAGGAAGGACTTGTCTTCTGGCCCAGATGCTGTTATTCCAAGTGCCCAGCCTCTAGCAACTAAGCTACCAGTTACCCTAGTTAGTAAGTCCCTAGCTCCCTGAGGCTAATGGAACACCGCCAACTCTGTTTTGATGGAAACCATATGCTTTTAACTTCATGTCAGTGTCAGATGGCAAGACATGGAGTGGAAGCTATGGTTTCTTGTTCCAAGGAGTGTTTGCTCGCCTTAGGCTGAGAAAGATCAGTCCTATAGGCTGCTGGGATAACTCGGCATTCCCGACTCCACACAAAAACCCTTTTGCTAGACTTGCATTTGCTCTTGGTACTTCCAGACAAGGGGTCAGACCAGTCAGCTCAAAACTGGAGCAGTTCATGCACCATGTCAGCCGCCCCGACGTTGCTGCCTCCAGGAAAAGGGTTCACCTAGAAGGCAGTGAGGATAAATCTGGGCTTTGTTCATTACGGGTGCGGAAAATACTGGTCACAAAACTCCAAAGCCACCCCGAGTGCCTGTGGCTGGTTACAGACAAAGAGGAGGGCGTGAGATGGGCAGAGTGTAGGGTCGGGACCACCATCTCGGGCCTGAGCAGAGGAGACCATAAAGACTCTTATTGTTTACGCTGGGCCTCTCTGATGCCCGGTCAGGAAGCCCCTTCACAAACAGTCACCTCTGCCAGCCCTGGGGGACCTGGGGAATACATTCGCCCGGCCTTTGGTCTGTGTTTAGACTCATGCCACACCGAATTTCATCTGGGAGGAAAAGCTGTTTCAGATGACCGTGAATAGCAGCTTTCATCAGCTGTCACTTCCCATTACAGCCAGCATGACATGGAAATGTACTAGGGGCTCCTGGAGGCCTGGAACAGGAGCCGTTCTTTCCATTCCAAACATTGATTGACTTCATTTATCCTTTTAGAAAAGTTAATTAGTCCATTTGGCTTTTTCTTCCCCCTCTTGGTTAGGTTCTTCTGACTCTTTGGGGCAGACAGACTTGGTACCTTAGGCTGGCTCTGGCTAGAACTAAGATGCCAACAGAGCCAATCCAGCTAATTTCTAGAGCTCCATTCCATGTTCTTTCCCTGGGAGCAATCAGCTGTGTCTCACCTTCCTCATCTGGGCTTGGCCTCGAAGAAATAGGATGCATTTTCTGTGTTTTGAGAGATGGGATAATGCTTTTGTGGCATGTGTTCTGTCTTACATTTGTTGTTAGGAATAGTCATTTGGGCTTACTTCAGTGAAATTTGGTAAAACAACTCTTAAAAAAGAGAGAGAATGAGAGAAAGGAAGGAAGGGATGAAGGAAGGATGGATGGATGGAAGGAAGGAGTGCAGCAAGGAAAGGAGGGAGGGAGGAAGGGAGGAAGAAAGGAAGACAAGCCATATTTGTAGTGTTTGCCGATTTCCACACGTATGGAATACTGCCACCATGGTTGACTTCAAGCACCAGCATGACATCACTGAATGCAGAGCCCGTGAAGGTGGGAAGAGATGCAAAGAATTCCTCCAGTGAGCCAATAGGAGTCAGCTCCAGCACAGCCCATGAACCTGTTAGCTGGTTGTACAAAGCTGTGTGATGGGTACAGGCAAAGGAACTTCTTCTTGACCTGTATTCTTCAAGCCAGCACAGATAATAAAAGCTCTTAATCCAAGTGACGGAGGGGGCAGGGATGGGAGGATGTAGGGCATGACTGGCTAGCCCAAACTAGCTGACATAATGGATTTTACTCCAGCCTGAGACCAAACAGGTAAGAGGAACCATTCATTGGCCATTCAAGATGTTGACTCAGGCAATGGGGAACAGGCCAAGCTCTCCTGTCTCGACCCTCAAACTCCTGCTTAGGTTTGGCCATACCATGAAGAAACACAGAATTGGGAACCAACCCTTATTCATCCAGCCTTGGAAAAAAAACAAAAACGAAAACAAGAAAACAAAACAAAACAAAACAAAAACCCACCAGGTTGTCTTGTGCTGGGCAGGCAGGATAATGAATCTAACTGCCTTTGAAGAAAAAGGATCCTCACTAGTCATTTTGTGTATAAGTTGCTATGGCCAAAGTAAACTCGCATGAAGCATCTGGACTTCCCTGCTCACCACTGATTAAGGATTCGTGCTTGATTCAACGCAACTGTTTATGGGGTAGGGCCGCTGGAACTCAATGGCCTCTGGGGTGATCTGGGACAAACACCAGCGTGTGGGGGGCGCTTATACAGCTTAGTGGTAAAATGACCCAATCAGGTCCTTTTTGGGAAAGCACAGAAATGTAAACACAGAATATTTGAGTCATTTGCCCTCAGATGTTTCTCTGTGAAGTGTGAAAAGGTGCTCTTGTGGTTCTTTGTGAGATGGGACGCATATCCAGTGCAGTAATGGCCACAGCCCGGCTCTCCTTCCTTGTGTCCTTCCTCACAGTCCCGCATCTGTCTTTATCACAGAGTGAAGCCAGTCCTGTGCTTACAGAACCTGCAATTTAGGAATATAAGTTTTATATATAACTAGTATAGAAATAACAGCCTAGGGAACTCATCCCCAAAGAGTCCCCTAAAGACTGTGGGAGCAGGGGAGAAGAGCTAAAAGTATGGAAAGATTGTGGAAGAGATTATGGAAGATACAGCATTGCAACCTGGCCTGGAAGGGTTCACAGTAGGAAGACCTGCAGAGAAATTAGGAGGTGGGGAGAATGGGAGAACATTCCAGAAAGTGTGAGCCAGCAGATAAGAATCAGGCAGGCATGGACGGTAAGACGCGGCACAGGAAAAATAGAAAGGAATCACAAAAAGTAACATCCAAAAAAACAAACAAACAAACAAACACAGACTGGATCATGGGAAGACGAATAATGAGCTAATGAAAATTTCTGAGCAGGAGGGAGTCCCTCTAAGAATGTCTGGAAGATTACTGTGGTGATAGTGTGAAGCCAGGAACATAAAAGAAGCAAGATCCTGTTTCACCCAGAAACAATCTGACACTGAAACTTTTTCTGGGTGAAAAAGGATGCCGTTTGTATTAAAAGATGACCACAGATAGGGTATCTGGCATCGATGAAAAGGATATGAGAGATGTGGAATGCTAGCTCTAGAGGTAAGTTAACCCAGCGTGGACATCTTGCCAGGGCTTGGGTAACTGCCATGGGGGAAATGTTGTCCCTAAGACAGTATGAATGAAGTATGGGGAATTGAAGGAAGTGGAGATAATAGGATTCACTCACTAAATTGTTCTTCTGGGTTTTCTTTATAAAAGTGCAGTCTCCAGAGGAAACGATATCCCTTCTCTCATCAACTTTCTCTCCCAAGAACATGATTTGGAAGAAACGCAGTAGATTCATCAGAGGGTTGCTAAAAATAAGTAATATAAAACCATCTAGCACCATAACTATAGGAACGGCTTAGAAATGCTTTCCAAATATGACTCATTTGACTTTGAAACTTTCAAGTACAAAGTCCTCTGTGATGAGGTACCCGTCATGTACCGGGGGTCAGGGAGCAATGGGCTACCAGTGAAGGCTTTGGAGCCAGACTGTCTGGCTTGCTATCGCTTGCATCCTTTGGAAACTTAAACATGCATCAAGCTACTCAATGACTCAGTTTCCTCTTCCAGAAACTCAGGCTGAGGTGCTGGGAAGGCTAAGTGAACCCACATGGGAAATTAGAATAGAACCTAATACATAATAAGCACTCAATAAATATTAGCCAGTGATACCTATCAACGTCTCTTTACTGAATGTTTACCTTTGTTTATATCAGCTGGACATTTCTTAATATCCTGAAACATCCAGAATGGAGGCAGGACACGTTCCCACCTCCAGATTCTACCTGTGGCGGTGCCAGTGCTGGTAAGAGAAGTTGTCTAATGGATGTTCATCTTCGTCTGTGGACAATAAGCGCTTTTAATTGCTCTCTTGTCAAAGTAATCCTTGGATGTCTTTCTGGAGTCTTTAGACTCCCAGAAGGTCTTCTGAATTGCTCTAGACCACTGAGCATGCCCTTCCCCTATACCATGCAAAGCTAAATTCCTTCCTGCACTGCACGGGCAGATGGGAAGATGGAATGAGAATGCATTTGGAAGCACATTCTTTAACAGGAGCATAAAGAATTCCTGAGTCTTTACCTCTTTCTTCCAAGAACATGTCTCCTTTATTGTCTAAGTGGGCCTTTAAATGCAGCTAGAGCCTGCCTGCCTGCCTGCCTTTTTTCCCTCCTTCTTTGTTTGTTTCTCTTCTCCTGCCTCCTCCTCCTTCTTCCCCTCCTCTTCTTCTTCCTTCTCCTCTTCCTCTTTCTCCTCTTTCTTCTTTTACATTTTTAGTCACCTCCAACCTCTGTAACAGGGTTTTAAACAAAACTTTAAAGATGCTTCATTTTGTGCTGGTGTGTCTTACTGAGCATGAGAAACACAAGGGGATTCTACAGAGTTCTGTGCCCCCATCTCCATGGCCACTGGATGGCCCAACAACATGCCTATGGAAGAAATTTGGGTGTCTTTTCTCACCTCCAATCCATAGTACTTTATTAGTACTCTATAGTACTAATCCATAGTACTTTACAATCCATATAGTACAATCCATAGTACTTTACATAGTACTCTATTCTGCAGCTGATTTTACTCTAGGACAATATATATATTTGCCCTCCTCTCTCTCTCTCTCTCTCTCTCTTAAACCAATGTGCATATACAATTCATGAGAAGACTTCATTTTATCTACTGGTTCCTCACTCAAAATGTGCTATCTCTCACTTATCCCCAGAACTTTCCAACTCAGCCCAGCTTTCTTCAAAAATGCCTGCCATTCGCCCAATTATAAGACAAATAAGTCATGGGGACATAATACACAGCATGGTGACTACAGTTAACAATAGTGTATGACAGATCTTGAAAGTTTTCGTCACCAACAAACAAATTGTAACTATGTGGGGTGATGGGTGTTAACTAGACCTATGATGGTGATTTCTTCATCATATACGTATTTATCAAATCATTATGTTATACCTTAAACAATACGAAGTTATATGTCAATTATTTAATCACTAAAATGGGGATGGGAGGGGCGGAATTAAATGTCATTCTCCAGTTACAGGGAGAATGAGGATAGGAGAATTTTCTTCCAGAAATTCCCCATAGTCCAAAGTAAGTCTCATCTCTCTCTCTTTTTTAAATACAGTTTCCTAAATATGTTTTTCAAAAAAGACCAAATTAATAGGTGTACCATGGTTAATTCACAGAGTGGGAGGTAGGCTTATAATGTGGGGAATGCAAAATGGGATGGGAGCAAAAGCAATGCATTATAAAGTTCTCTTCTCCTCCCTAACCCCTGCCCCATGCAGATAGGAGTTCTGAAGAATATAGAATTTGGGACACTCCTTCTAATAGTTTCTCTGACTTCATTTGGCAATTTCCCCCAGCAATGCATAGTGATGTGAACTACTGTACATGGCTCACTCCCAGTAGGTTGTCAGGATACCACTGGAAAATTGCTCTGGTCATCCATTACCCCTCTCACTGCCCTTCCCCAGAGGTTAGAACGCCTTTCTAAGTTCCATTACCTTCTGGAACGCTAGCAGGGGCAGGGTGATACTCGGATACATGTGATCCATGGGTATAGCCCAAACAGTTTGATGAGGGGCTAGAGGGGAGAAAAAAGAGAAGGATTTTCACCAAATTAGATTGAAAATTTTCTGGACTGATGAAGACAGGAAAGAGAGAGAGGAGTTTTGAATTCTCTTCTAAGATGTTCCTCTCATCGAGGACTAAATTCAAGTTCATTTGTTTCTCGCTGTAAAAGGTCAGAATATTCCATGTGTTTTTCTGCTTTTCTGAGCATATTTGGTACGGCATTATCTTGATCTTGGAAGATAATTCATTTTTGCATCAATAAAGCTTATGAGCCAAAACAGAAACAAAAACAATTGACAAAAGAGGAGTTACTAGACAAGCATCCCAGGACCGCAGAGCATATTCAAAGAGATGCTTAAGAAAGGAGAGGCCCCTTGCTTGGAGGGCGGGCTAGACCAGGCAGAGGACCACCAGGGGCACTTTCTCCCAAGAGCAAAGGGGTGTTGGGAGTTGAGTCAGTGCCTTAGGATTCTCCCATCTTCCCTGTTGAGCATTATTCCCTGTCATAGAAGGCGGAGCATCTCTAGTTTGTGCAAATTGAGATAGCCTATGAACACATCACTGATCTAGTTGCAATTTACTCAGAAAAAAATGATTTGAAAAGCTGAATTTTGAAAAATTGTAGGAGATATCAAATGAAGAACCACATCACTCTGAAAGCCCCCATGAGCCATTCCCGTAATGATGAGCAGTGCTGTTTCATCTGTAAACAGACATTTTTGGCACTTTCTGTCCATGTCCTTTGTGCTTTGCTGTTGTTTCTGTTCCGGTAAACTTCTAAAGTGATACTGGTAACTGGCGTGCCTCCATTTTAGCACACAATGTAAGTACAACCCCAAATCCATTTTAATCTCATGACGGTGTCATCTGAACATTCATTAAGTGGTAGTACTAATGCTATTCCAAAAATCGCACATGAAAATCAGTAGGCTAGGTGTGGAATTGAAATGGTACCCATTGCTATGAAAAAGGCCAGATAGGCCCTATGCTACATCAAGCTGTTATTCAGAAAAAGGTCTCTACAGAATATTCGATAGTACTAGAGGAGTACTGGAAACATGCCAACAAAACCTTTTTCAATGATTGTAGATTTGTGGAATCCAGGGGTGTATTCCTCCTGCCTTATGGTATGCCGGTCTTCCAAGAATGTATCCTTTGCACCAAACATGGCATCTTTGGTCACTGATGAGACCCTAATTTTCTCATCTTGTGACTGCTAACCATGAGGGACATTTAGCTAGACTCTGAGACCTTCGCCCAGTCTCTGTCTCCTTCTTGCCCGTGTGATGCCTCAGAACCAGCACCAGCCCAGATAAGACTCTGGAGGGGATGGAGGGGGAACGGGAGTTGGGGAAACCTCTTGCATGTGTCCTTTGGTGCCAAAGAGCATTGACATGAACCATTTCAGAATCCCATGGGTCGTCATGGATAACCCCTTTCATTTCACTGTTGTTATAAAGGAATCAGCTCGGTTTCTCCCTTCAGAGACATGGTGATGGGATTCACTGAAGTGAGAATTTATAGTTCAGCTTTCTGAAGCATGATAGCTCGATAGCTCGGGATTAAAGGTTTGCAGAAGGCACTGTGGGTGGGCACATTTCCTGGAATGGGGCTGTGGCCTCTGGGGACTGCGCCTGGGATGATAGCTGCCACCACTGAAGAGTGATATCCTTTAAGATAGTCACGTATTAGGGTGTCATGAGTGGAGTGTAGACTGAAGCCAGAAATAAACTGCAGAGAATTCACAAAAGAAACCAGCCACACATCCACTAGGGTCAGAACTCAAGAGTATTAATGATCATTCTAGAGGTAGGTAAAGTGTTAAAATTAAGGCCAGTCTCCCACCTACCAAGGATTACTACTACAACTCCTTGCAATACTTGTGTAGATAGACTGAAAAGAAATGCAATCTCCTAATTTACTCAGTTGGACAGAACACTAGGTCTTCTATGGATGACTCTTTGCAGAGAGACCTTAGTCATTCCATCTGCCAGGAACTTCTGGGATTATTGGGGTGGCATCCTATGGCCGGAGAGGATATCCTTCTGGAATATGCCAGGAGTTAAAGAGTAGAGCCTTATTGATGAAGTCAAACCACATGTCACGATCTTGATTTTCTCATCTCTTCCCGAGTCCCTTTGGGGAATGCTCTTTGTGCACGGTCTTATCTTTATTTGCTCTTGGCTTTCTCTCAGCTAACTCTTGCCATCCCTCCATCAGAGTGAGTTTGGCATGCAGTAAATTTCCTTCAAACTTTGAACGTTCTGATTGCTATAACTAGAGCTTTATTTGTACTAGACTCTGGCTCTATGAATTGGATCAGACCTCTCTCTGAATTGGATCAGATCTCTCTCTGTCCCTATCCCACATGTGGTTTGCGTTAATATCAGGAAGAATGTCTCATGCCAACCCTAGAGCTCAGCCCAGCATGCTACACAATGCAGTGGTATTCATTTCTTCCCTCCAACTCTGAAGGTCCACTTCCTGTGGGTGAATGCTCTGATGCTCTCTGTGTTATCTTATCCCAAGATAAGTCAGAAAGAACCTAGAACTGAGCAGACAGCTTAAGTAACTTCCGGGCTGCAGACATTGTGTCTAGGAGCATATCTGCCGGGAGAAGGGACAAGGAGCTAAACATGTGATTAGCAAGAAAGTCAGACCAAATGGTATTACTTGGACAAATTATAGGGCCCACCAAAGCAGGTCTGGAAGCACACCCAGAGGGCAAAGCCAAGAGTGACTGAAGGATGGAATTGTTTGTGGTAACCAGCAACTTCTACTGAAAGTACTGGGTTCTCCCCTCTCCAATCCTTCTAATATTAAAAAAAAAAGAATGTTTCCATGGTGCCATTAGATGCAGTGTGAAGTTGCAGAAATAGTTAAAATCTTCTATTTTGTTGTGGATGGCACATCTAGGATCTCCCTTTACTTTGGGATAGTTAATAGGGCAAGAGAGGGCTGAAAGGATTTTTCCTTTGTTCTCTTAGAAAGTTGAGAGAATTAGGATGTGACCACTGGAGAAAAGGACTAAGATAGACCCTTGGTGGGGGACATTGTGCAGGTCTTAACAAAGCTGGAATGGCTAACCCCAAAGATCTCTTTGAATTCCAAGATTAAATTGAATTGAAAATTAATCAAGATTTTCTGTATTGCAGTTGACATTTTATTGACAGTCCTGTGCATTTGTTAATGCCCCTGGCTAATCATATTGAATTCTTGGATTTGGGTCCAGGGGGTTGGGGAAAAGATCAGATTGTTTTGCTGGCTTTAAAATTCTAAGTTGTTGGAAAACTTTAAAAATTAATGCATCTTCTGTTTTTCATGAAAGGGGGTAGTATAGGTTGTGGATATAATTAGGATCTGATCAGAACACTTTTAGTGGCAATAATTGGAATCAATGAGTTCATTGAGGTTTTTTTTCATCATTTTCAAATATATATATTTTTTTATTTAGAGCACACACACACACACACACACACACACAGACACTGTGATTTGCTGAATTCTTTAATATCAATCCACCTTTCCTATTATGGCCCTTTGGAATGTTACAATGAGTGGCCCAAGGGAACAAGGAAGAGAAAATGATGTTCCTTCCAGGTCTGGAATGGAAGTTGAACTCTCAGGGGGAGGGGGGAGGTAGTTCTCCCTTATGCCTGTTGGCAACACTTAGTCTCCAATCCCTCAGCCAGACTGAATAGCACCTTGCTTCCAAGCCTCTCAGACCAGTAGCATGACCCCATTATGCCACAAGAAGGTCCCTGAGGGCCAGCTGGCTCCAACTTCCATTGCTCTTTTGAAAGGAGCAATGAAATGGTGTTCATCCATTCTTTTTAGTTTTAGGCAATGACATGGAGACAAAGATAGGCAAAGAGGTTGAGGCAATGACCATCATCCACTCTACCCTGAACATGTGAAGAAATCCAGGACTCTTTTTTGCTTCAAGGCTACAGCTAAGCCCACCGAAACTGCCATGCGTCACCAAGAGCGCGATGACAAAATTACTTTTCTTAATGGCTCTTGAATGCAATGCAGCAGAAAAGGGAAGGATTTCCAAGAAGGATTTCAACTCTTAGCCTCATCAGTAGCTAATGAATAGAGCATTCCGTCCCTAGATACCATGGGTTTTAAGTAGCCCTAGGTGCAGGATTTATTGGGGCAGATGGTTATGACGTGGGATGCCGCTAGGAAACGTTCCCTTGGAGTTGGAGGTCTATGCACCCACTGGGACAACCTGGTCCTAAGGAACAGATGTATTTCCTGCCCCGGTTACTTCACTTGGGCTCTGTAACGAAAGAGGTCCCTCATGACAAATTCCTCCAGCACTTTTAAAACCACATTTCCCACGAAGCTCTTTCTGAGGTGAGGTAAAAGTTAACGGGAAGCACAGTGAGGGGCCAGGGTCAGGTTGCATTCGGGAAGTTTATTATGATTCACACAACACTGTGGACCTGGCCGACATAGCCACTTTGCTGGGACACAGTGAATGTAGAGGTAAGCAAGATTGCCAGTTCCTTCCCCTGGCTGGTCCCTGAGGCAGAGGCAGAATTCCTCCCAGCCCACACAAGGGAGGCTGTGTTGGTGGGGAAAGAAGACTTCCTAAGCCTCATCGAAAGGGCAACTTCTTGGAAATCCTAAGTAATATCAGTATCAATGTATATCGCTAGTATATATCAAGTACCTACTCCGTACCAGGCACTACTCTTTAGAACCTGATGTACATAATTTGATTGGATGATTTCAATAATTCTTGATTTTAAACCATTGTTACTCCTATTTTGCAAAGGAAATTTTTGTAAAGGAAAATGAGGCAAAACACTATAATCTGGCTCTGCAGTCTCCATGAACTCAGATATCTTCTGGGTACCTGTATTTCAGTTGTAGGGCCAGGAGGCTGAAGTGCAGTGAAGTTAATCATACTATAAGAAGGAGTAAGCTGTCATTTGAGATCCCTGTAATCCTGTCCATTCTCCTCTATAAGCCTCCTTTTGCATTTTATCCCTTTATATACTGTGAGCTGTAGAGCAAGGATGCAAAGAGATTTCATCACGCGTGACAGCCTTAATCAATTGGTAGTAGTTTCCCAAAGTATGTGGCGGGGAGGGTTTTTGGGGCAAATCAGGGGTTCAGTATGTCAAAGTACTGTGATCAGTTAGTGAAGTCTTCTGCGGGCATGGAGGAAAAACATGAGGCAGGTGACCCAGGTAATCTCCATTCGCACAGCGGTGTCATTGTATCTCTGTTGATGGTTCACTAGAGACCTGAGACAATAAACTCATTTATTAACTTATGTATTCTGAGAAGCTTCTCTGTGGTGATACTCTGCTGTCTCCTGCCCTCACACCACCAAAAGTAATCCTACCCAGGGGCACATGGGTGGCTCAGTCAGTTAAGCGTCCAGCTCTTGACTTTGGTTCAGGTCATGATCTCAGGGTTGTGAGA
Source organism: Taxidea taxus jeffersonii (assembly GCA_003697995.1). Classification (NCBI taxonomy): domain Eukaryota; kingdom Metazoa; phylum Chordata; class Mammalia; order Carnivora; family Mustelidae; genus Taxidea; species Taxidea taxus. Next base: position 228,640 of record ML105343.1, read on the forward strand.
CTGAGCCCCATGTTGGGCTCCACACTCAGTGGGGAGTCTCCTCAAGATTCTCTCTCTTTCTCCCCCTCTGCCCCTCCCCCCACTCTCTGTCTCTAAGATAAATAAGTACGTCTTTAAAAAAGAAAATCCTATCCATCCTGTGAAGGCACTCTCATATACTACGACACTGAGGAATGGGTTCACTGTTGTAAGGCTGGTGATTCAAAGAAGAGTTTCAGCAGATACTGACCTCCCCGTTGGAAGTATTTCACTGAAATCTCGAGGTGAAACTGATCCAGCTCTGTATTGTTGTATCTCAGGTTTGAGAGTGTCTTTCTCTTACCAGTGAGGCAAGAGGTAGGTTGGGGGTGAGCATGGTGTGTAGAGAAGACTGAGGAGGAGAGAAGAGGGTATTAGGGCTTCAGGAACTGCCATGTCAACTTAAACCAGGTGTTAAAGAACCTAGTGTCCTGGGTGGGGGTGGGGACATGTCAGTTCGGAGCTCGTCTCTCCCAGAAAGCATCATTTTTACTCGGAAATGCTATAGTAAAAAGGAGGGTGGGCATATAACTAGGTGGATTAGTGCTGGGAAAGGATGAAAAGCAAGGACACCAACACAGATATGAGAAAAGATAAAGAAAGGCAGGCAGTGGGCACTTCAGGATCATGTGTGTGTGTGTGTATGTGTGTGTGTTATTTTGCTACTGCTTTTATTTGAATGCTGTACCTGTGCCAAGGCTAGGTTGGTTGTAGCTGGAGAGGAGAGAAAATAGGAGGAAAGAAGGTAGCAGAATAAGCAAAAGGAATCTGGTGGCAAGTGACCAGAGGAGGATTATGAAGCAAGCCTTCTAAACAAGAGTCATGTGGAGACCGGGTCTGATTAAAAACAGCCCAGGGAGGGGAAAAACAATATGATAGTGACCTTCTTGGCCATCAGTAAGTTATTTCAAAAAGTCGTAGTTTTGTAATTCATCTTTTCAGAAGCAAGGGATTTGAGGATAACCTCAGATCAGCAAAGAAAGTGCTCTTATTCTTCAAGAGACAACACAAGAGAGTGTTATCAAGAAAAAAAATAAACAAGTCAAGAGTGCTCTAAATTTAAGTTATTCCACTCAGTCAGAGGAAAGTGAAAGTTTTTTTTAAGGTTTTATTTATGTATTTGACAGAGAGATCACAAGCAGGCAGAGAGGCAGGCAGAGAGAGAGAGAGAGAGAGAGGGCAGCAGGCTCCCTGCTGAGCAGAGAGCCTGATTCGGGGCTTGATCCCAAGACCCTGAGATCATGACCTGAGCCGAAGACAGAGACTTTAACCCACTGAGCCACCCAGGCGCCCCTGAAAGTCTTGTTTTATGCAGGAATTTAAAATCCCTGTATGTTGGTTGAAGAAGCCTTTCTATGAATGCTTACCCATCTTAGCAAATGTAGCTGAGAAGTCTGAGTCTTTTACTGATGAAAACACGGACACGGTTATGAATGGCTCTGCGCTTAGAAGTCAAAGCAGGACATGATGGATGGAGGAAGAGGTTACCAACAGATGCAAACTTAGGGGTGAAGGATCTCCCTAGACATTTAGATACAAGGGCTGAAGGAAACCTTCACACCAACTTTAGTACCTTCATTCATCAGGTGAGGAAACACATGGCAGACAGACTCTGAGGGGTCCCCCAAGACCCCCGCTTCCTGGTGTACATGCCTCTGGTAATCCCCTCTCCTTGAGTGTGGTCAGGACTTCCTTCTAGCCAACAGACTATGGCAAAGGTTACGGATCTCCTTCCTGTCATTATATTACACAATATAAGATTTCACCTTGCTATCTGACTCACTCTTGAGACTCCTTGCTGACTTGATGAAGTACACAGGCATGTTGAGAAAATCTTCATGGCAAGAAACTGTGGTGGCTTCTAAAAGCTGAGTGACTTCCAGCTGACAGCAAGAACTGGGTCCTTGGTGCACCTAAAAAAAATTCTGCCAACACCTTGTATGAGTTTGGAAGCAGATTCTTTCTCAAACTAGCCTCCAGATAAGAGGGCAGCTAGCCTGACGGTGACTTTGTGAGACCCCAGTCAGAAGACCCAACTAAGCTGTGCCTGGACTTTTGACCCACAGAAACTATGAGATAATAAACTTGTGACAACTTATTCTTCAGCAATAGATAGCACACACACACACACACACAGCCCCAAAGAATAAATCATTAATCTATGGTGAATTCAGTGTAACTCAGTAAATATTTACTTTAAGTCCTCTGAATTTATGGTACTGCTTGGGACTGAATTATGCTTCCCCATCGAGATCTGTTGAAATCCACGAACCCGTGAACAGGTCTCTATTTGGTCTTTGAGAATGTAATCAAGTTAAGGAGAGGTCATCCTATTTAAAAATGATGAAAATTTGAAAGAGAACCACCATATGATCCAGCAATTCCACCTCTAAGTATTTATCTGAAGAAAACGAAAACACTAACTCCAAACAATATGTGCAACTCTGTGTTCATTACAACATTATTTACAATAGCTGAAATATGGAAACAACCTAAGTGTCCATCAACAGAGGGTTGGATAACCAAATGGAATGCTCTTTGGCCCCCCAAAAAGAATGAAATCTTGCCATTTCTGACCATATAGATGGACCTAGTGGGCATTATGAAATAAGTCAGACAGAGAAAGACAAATATCATATAATTTCATTTATATGTGGAATCTAAGCAAGCAAGCAAACAAATAAACAAAAAATAAGCCCACAGATACAGAGACCAGATTGGTGGTTGCCAAGGCCAGGAGGTGGGGAGTAAGTAAAATGGATGAAGGTGATCAAAAGGTACAAACTTCTAGTTATAAAATAAATAAGTTATGGAGATGTAATTTACAGCATGGTGACTAAGCTAATCATACTGTATTATATATTTAAAAGTTGGCTAGGAGAGTAGATCTTAAAAGTTCTTCTCATAAGAAAAATTTTAACTGTGTATGATGATAGATGTTAGCTAGATTAACTGTTAATGGTTGGATGTTAACTGATTGTGTGATCATTTCACAATATATACAATTATTGAATAATTATGGTGTATACCTAAAACTAATATAATGTTATATATCAATTATACTTCAATTAAAAAAAGAAAAGCTGAGGCATACTAGATTAGGGTGGACCCTGAATATAATGACTTGTGTTTTTTAAGGATAGGGCAATTTGGACAAAGAGGGGATACAGACACACACAGAGAGAAGATGGCTATATGAAGACAGAAATGGAAATTTCAGTGATACACCAAGGAATGACACGGATTCTGGAAACCACCAGAAGCTAGGAGTGGCATGGAACAGCTTCTCCTTCAGAGTCTACAGAAGGAATTAATTCTGCCAAAACTTTGGTTTCAGACTTCTGGACTCCTTAAGTATGAAAGAATAAAGTTTTGTTGTTTTAAGCTATTCATTTTGTGATAATTTGTTAGGGCAGCCCTAATACCTTGGTAGTAAGCTTACTGACCCAAATTCTCAAGATTCCTTAGTCTGAGTTCTTTAAAGTGATGTGATCCCAGGATAGAGTTAGAGATGTGCAAGACCAAATGAGAGCAGTGGAGAGATAAAGTGTGTGTGTGTGTGTGTGTGTGTGTATACACATGTTCATTTAAACCACATGCGATCAACCTCAATAAGGAGCAGATGGGAAGGTAGGATTTAATGCCAGATGTCACATGGAAGAAACATTTTTTTTAAAAGATTTTATTTATTTATTTGACAGACAGAGATCACAAGTAAGCAGAAAGGCAGGCGGAGAGAGAGGAAGAAGCAGGTTCCCTGCTGAGCAGAGAGCCTGATGATCCCAGGACCCCGGGATCATGACCCGAGCCGAAGGCAGAGGCTTTTACCCACTGAGCCACCCAGGTGCCAATGGAAGAAACATTTTTGTCATGAAACTGTAAATACTAGACAATGTGACAATCCCACTTCTTGGACATCTCTCATAAGAAGGAAAAATGACTCATTATGCTAAATAATCCACTTCAAAAGCCAACAAAGACAAGATGGCATCATAAAAAATAGTCACTTAATCCAAAAGAAGGTATAACTACATAAAGAAAACTCAAATAGTAAACAAATACAAGAGGATAGAGTTAAACCTAACTATATCAATAATCACATTAAATGTAAATGGTCTAACTACCTCAGTTAAACCCCAGAGACTGTCATAATGGCTAAAAAAGGAAGACCCAACAATATGCTACCTATGAGACAAATATTTCAAATATTTTGACACAAATGGATTAAAAGAAAAAGATTGGGGTGGGGGGAAGGCTTATGAAGCTAATCAAAATGAAGCTTGAATAACTATTAATTTTAGACAAAATATATTTCCAAGAAAATAATATTACCAGGGATAAAGAAAGCTATTTCATAATGGTAAAAAGGTCAATTCGTCAACAGTATATAATAATCCTAAATGTGCATATAACTAATAACAGAACTTCAAACTGTATAAAACAAAATCTGATAGAACTATAAGAAGAAATAAAAAACTTTGGAATGTTGGGTATATTTTTTATTTTGAGTATGGTGATGGTTTCATGGGTTTTTACATGTCTCAAAACTTATCAAGTCAAATGTTTTAAATATGTATAGTTTATTACATTCAACTGTATTTCAACAGAGCTGTTTTTTTTTTTTTTTTTTTTTTTTTTTTTTTTTTTTTTTTTTTTTTTTTTAGATTTTTATTTATTTATTTGACAGAGAGAGTGAGCACAGGCAGACAGAGTGGCAGGCAGAGGCAGAGGGAGAAGCAGGCTCCCTGCTGAGCAAGGAGCCCGATGGATGTGAGACTCCATCCCAGGACCCTGGGATCATGACCTGAGCTGAAGGCAGCTGCTTAACCAACTGAGCCACCCAGGCGTCCCAACAGAGCTGTTAAAAAGTATTTTTGAAATCCAAAAGAATAACATGAACAAAAAATAAATAAACGAACATTAATTTTTGCTTTATCAAAAACCCCAAACCCTCCCATGTCTTGCTTTTGGATCAAAGGAAAATTAGTTAATTTTAAGGAAGGATAAGAATATATGCAAGTCTAAACTTTTGGTAATTTTCATTTCAAAGAACATAAGATTAATTTTAATTCTGAAATAATGTTTACCCCAGCAGTAATATTAGGATCCTTAAGCATTATGTTCTATAAACAGGCATCAATAGATGAGAGCAACTAACCTGTGTTTTATGAAACAGGTGCTTTTTATTAAGTAAAATAAAAACACAAGTCAAATTTATTTTCTTAAACAGAGATAACACTGAGGGAAAATGTCCAACAAAACATTATATGAAGACACATATTTTAAACTCTTTAAACCTTTATCATAGAAAACATACATATTTTTGTTTATGTAAGAGGAGACAGAAAACCTGGTGTAATGATACAATTTAATAAATACATTTAAAATGGGATTTTTCCAATTTTAAGTTTAAATTTGTAATTTGTTGTTATTGTCTATACTTTTCTTGGTAGTTTTGTCATAGTGAATTTACATTTAATAGATGAAACAGTTCCCAGTTTAAATGACTAGAGTAGAAAAGTCACAGAATTAAGAACATCCTCAGAGAAGCATTTTGAATAAAAGACCTTTGCAACTGTTGTAAGAAATAATAAAGAACGATCGACATAAAACAGGAGAAGAATTTATATTTCCTCAGAGAAAGAAACTGGTGAGTTCTCTCAGATGGGACAAAATTTGCAATACTTACAAAAAAAAAAAAATCAAAGACTTGAAACACATTAAAGCTACCTTTTTGATGACATAGTCATAGAAAAATATTTTAAACGAGCTTTGAAAAGAGCTTTTTAAAAATGTAAACGATCATCAAATATGGCCAAACAACGGAACTTCAAATACTGTGCCTCCTTAATATAGCATATGCATAAATATAATTACTACTACATTATTATTACTACAAATACGAGAAAACAAATTGCATCAAATCACTATCCACCACCACAAATGATCGTTCAGTTCCTTTTCCACTACAGGGGGAAGAAAATAAACAAAAATGTACAATTGGCTTAACTGAACCAAACCATTAAGGGAAACTATTAATTTGCTTGTTTTTTATGAACTTTAATATATTTGCAACAATCCCTGGGAAGCCCACATTTGCCCTTGGAAAGCTATAACTTTTAATTTAAAAAAAGGGAGGAAAGCTAAAACTGTTTAACCAACTTGATAGATACATAAAATGCTAATTGCCCTAGTCTATAAAGCTGGGAGCCTTGTAAAGCTTTACTTCACAGCATAGAAGTCCGACGTCATGGTAAATATCTTCATCTTATGAAACTGTTAATAACCATTTTCATCCTGTGGAAGTTGTGCAACTGTAGGCGTGAATTTGTTCCATGACCTCAAATTATTCTGACGAACAGAATATCCACATCTGAATAACCTAGTTTTAAAGATTTCTATTTATTTATTTGTGTGTGTGTGTGAGAGATAGAGAGAGAGAGAGTAAGCACGAGCAGGGGGAGGGGCAGAGGGAGAAACAGACCCTCCACTGATCATAGAGTCCGACCTAAGGCTACGGGATGTGTGCTCCATCCCAGGACCCTAGATCATGACAAGCCGAAAGCAAGTATCTGTCACTTAATCCGCTGAGCCACCCAGGCACCAGGATTAACGTAGTTTTTATAGTAGTTGGAGTTGAACAGCACCTTTGCTAGAGTATGAATCACATCCCATCACTCATTTTCCCCCTAAAGCTTATCACTTGAAAAATCAACAGATTTTTTAACTTCAGTACTACCATCTTTCTTCTTCTTCTAACCAACATATACAATCTGCATTTAAGTTGTTTCTAGACTAGATGATTGCGGAACTTCGATGTGGCATGGATGGTTTAATCTACTTGATCACTGTGCCCATGAAGTAATTTTTAAAGTAAAGAAAATACTCTTCCATGTTGGTACCAAGGCATTACTGAGGAAATGTTGAACTCAGGTGTTATAGGAGTGTAGAGTGAGGGAGATGGAAATATCCCAACTTTAGGGACACTGACTGTGAAAGGAAAAAAGAGAGTGGGGGTTGCCTGGGTGGCTTAGTTGGTTAGGCATCTGCCTTTGGCTCAGGTCATGATCCCAGGGATGGAGGCCTACATCAGGCTCTCCACTCAGTGGGAAGTCTGCTTCTCCCTCTCCCTCTGCTCACGCACGCTCTCTCTTAAATAAATAAATAAAATCTTTTTTTTTAAAGATTTTATTTATTTATTTGACAGAGATCACAAGTAGGCAGAGAGACAGGCAGAGAGAGAGGGAGAAGCAGGCTCCCCACTGAGCAGAGAGCCCGATGCGGGGCTCAATCCCAGGACCCTGGGATCATGACCTGAGCCGAAGGCAGAGGCTCTAATCCACTGAGCCACCCAGGCGCCCCATAAATAAAATCTTTTTAAAGAAAGAAAAAAGTGTAGCCTGTGCCATTAAAAGACTTGTGCAAACCCTGAAATGTGCTACAAATGAAATGTGTCATGAACTAGAATTCCCCAAGCAAACAGTTTGATGAAACTTGCATGTATATTTGCTCAGAGCTGGTAGGGACCTTCAGAACTATTTAATCTACTCCCTGATGAACAAACGGAAAATCTGAGGATTTATGGAAAGTCACAGGATCATGCCAGACAGAGCAAAACCCCAGGGCTGGTTATGGGCTGCTCCATCCAGAGCCTCACAGCTTTGCAGTGGGGAGAACCGTGGGTCACTCTACCAAGTAACCCCGAGTGTTCGCCTTCTTTTTTTTTTTTTAATTAAAAATAAGTTGTACCCCTATGGTGGGCTCAAACTCACAACTCTGAGATCCAGAGTCACATGTTCTACCCACAGAGCCAGCCAGGGGCCCCAGGTGTTCACCTTCTGTTGGATGACTTGATGAAGAAGCCTAGCTGGTGTCTTTCCTGTCCATGACTTGATTCTGCAAAATATGGGGATGCAAATATAGAATGACAAACATGAACTCTGTCGTGAATTTAAATTGTTCCTTGCTCCTCCACCCCCCGCCCCCCCCCCCCGCCCTTCCTGCTCCTTTTGATTTCTACTTAGTTATTAGTCAGATTTAAGATTTGGAAACTTTTGGTGCCTATCTGAGCTGTCTTTTAATTCAAGGGAAAACAATATTAAAATGTAATGCAGTGATTCCTAGTTGCATAATCTCTGAATGAAGAGGCCTGGGAGTGCATAGGAAGATAGGATGCTTGTGTGTGTAAATATATTCATGGAAACTACAGTCATTTTCTGGAACCCACAGAGTGAGTGCATAAATCTTCTAAATAAAAGCTGGAACTAATATCTTATTTACTATGTCCCAGGCATTGATAAAAGCACTTCTTTTTTTTTTTTTTAAGATTTTTTTTTATTTATTTGACAGAGAGAGAGAGATCACAAGAAGGCAGAGAGGCAGGCAGAGAAGGAGGGGGAAGAAGGCTCCTCGAACCCGACACGAGCCTCGATCCCAGGACCCTGAGATCATGACCTGAGCCGAAGGCAGAGGCTTAACCCACTGAGCCACCCAGGCGCCCCGATATAAGCACTTCTCATAACAGTTCAGTTCTCCTACCAACCTGTGAGTGTTCTGACTATTATCACCCCTTCTTTACACGTTAGAAGACTGAGGATCAACGAGATCAATGTGCTTCCCAAAGTCACACAGCTAGAGACTGGCAAATTTAGAATTCAAATCAAAAGCCCACACTCTTTTTTTTTTTTTTTAAGATTCATTTATTTATTTGAAGAGAGCAAGAGAGATCACAGAGGGAGAGGAAGAGGGAGAAGCCGACTCCCCGCTGAGCAGGGATCCCAGGTTGGGACTCAATCCCAGCACCCTGGGATCATGACCTGAGCTAAATGCAGTTGCCTAACCAACTGAGCCACCCAGGAGCTGATTGGCATTATTTCTAACATGGATCCATAGGTCTCTCTATAAGTTAGAGCTACATCCAGGTGCTGTAGAGAGAGGATGAGGAACTGGACAATATGAGTGGTTGAGGGAGGGTTGAATTTGAGGTGTGCTATCAAGAGAGGGGTGAAGGGAAAGAAATCACATCCGGCTGATGCGGTAAATGTATCCTCCCCAAGAATCACACAGGCAGAAGTGGAGACAGGTTTCATGGGGCCTGAAACTCAGACAATTTTGTAGATCTAAAGTAGGGTAAAGACTCTTTAAGGGTCTTACCACCAGTGAGGGACCTGAAGCTTGAGTTTTATTTCCTTCATGGTAAATTCACCTGCTCAAGGGTAAAGGTGGGAGAGGACAGAAAGCACTGCGGTCTGTGCACCCAGGTAGACAGGAGCTTTCTGCGAGAACACCCTTCAAGAGAATCAATAGCCTCCCGGGGAATATCAGTGAATTTGGAAGGAGCTAAAGCCACATAAGCTACCCTTCAAACTCCTACAAGAAACATTCAACTTGAGAGCGAAAACAGATTTGCCTTAGAAGATGTATGAAAAAAGGAAATGAGTCATGGCCATTGAAACATGCTCTTTAGAATTAGGCTTCCTTAATTTAGCATAGGTCAACAGTGACATCACTAAGATAATGAAATAAACAGAGAATACTAAAGGCACAGGTCAGGAGCCCTGGCAAACTCAAATGGAAATTAACCATCCCATCACCTGACCTGCCTAGGTAGATAAAGCCAGGAAGGTGACATCAGGAATGTGGTCAAAAAGACAGCCTTGGACATACCTCCTGGGCCTGAACTAACTGGAGGAAGAGGGTAGAAAGGCAGAAACCCAACCGTAGAGGTAGAAGACAACACTTAGGTACTGGGCTGAATTTTGAGATTGGAAGCTTGACTACAGACAATCAAAATGAGCCTACTCGTTAGAAGTTGAGCAAAGTGTCAAGGCAGGTGGGACCTTAGTGGGTGTCGTTGCCTACTTAAGATGTAGGCATCTATATTCCCATCTGAAGACAGGATTGGGCTATGAACCTGGGGTGGCTCTGAATTTGGTTCTAGTGACATTTTTCTGAGCTGCATTTTTCAAGAGACAGCAGCAAGAATTCATGCAGATTCTTTTTTTTAAAAGATTTTATTTGCTTATTTGACAGAGATCACAAGTAGGCAGAGAGGCAGGCAGAAAGAGAGAAAGGGAAGCAAGCTCCCTGCTGAGCAGAGAGCCCAATGCGGAGCTCGATCCCAGGACCCTGAAACCACCACCTGAGCCAAAGGCAGACGCTTAACCCACTGAGCCATCCAGGCACCTCTCATGTGGATTCTTTATTCATGGTAATACTTGGTGTTTTTCTTTTTAAGTGAAAATGATGAATCACTTTTATTCATAGTGATCCTACTAAGTAGGCTTAAATTTTGCTTATCCCTTCCAAATAAAGGAGAAATTGTGATCCAGGAAAGAAGCACTGGCTGTGTTTACAATTCTGGTAAGGTCCAGAAGTCATCCCCAAGACTGTCTTGATGAATATATTACATGCAAAAGGAATGTGGCAGGAAGGAAATCATGTCTGTTCTCTGGAAGTTACTAGGTCATGGCTGGTAGTCAAAGACCTGGACCACTCACTCATTAATGGACTCAAAGTCCAGAGGAGGTTGAAGGGGTCTCTTGAGTGTTTTATACCAACAAAAAATCATCTCCAACATTCAAAACAAGAATCTGGCAAGACTTGGAGTAAAGGTGAGACAGAACGTGGTCCTTGGGGGAAGGCTGTGTGTGGGCTTGTGAATGTGGGTACCCTTACCACAGGCTTACTGTGATGAGAAGGAAAAAGGGACAAGTTGGTCAGCTTCAAGAGTCCAGAATGAAAAGGACAGACACGTGGGGTGAAATCAGGGTCCATCAAAATGAAGCCACCACATGCTCTCATGATAGATGACCAGGAGGGTTTGCAAGGTGTGGGAAGTGTGAGAGAAAGCGGAGGAAGCAGTTTTAAAAAAGTAGAGCAGGGACGCCTGGGTGGCTCAGTTGGTTAAGCAGCTGCCTTCGGCTCGGGTCATGATCCCAGCGTCCTGGGATCGAGTCCCACATCGGGCTCCTTGCTCGCCAGGGAGCCTGCTTCTCCCTCTGCCTACCACTCTGCCTGTGCTCTCTCTCTCTCTATAACAAACAAATAAATAAAATCTTTAAAAAGAAAAAAAAAAAAGTAGAGCAGCTGCAGTTTCCTGCTGTTGAAAGAAAAGGGAGAAGCTGATTTCATCTGAGAGAAGGGGAAGGAGGACACAAAAAGGCAAGGAAAATGAGAGGTGAGTCTGGATATTATTATTTTTGAAAAAGTCCTGAGGAAGAGGATCAAGAAGAAGAAAAGGAAGTAAAGAGGCCTCCAAAGATTTTAAGTTAAGGAATAAGAACGGAAAAACAAAACAAAACAAAAAAACTTTTTTCTTCACACCTACTAGGATGATGACAATTATTTTGGAAGGAAGGAAAGAAAGTAGGGAGGAAGGGAAGAAGGAGGGAAGGAAAGAGGAAGGAAGAGAGGGAAGGAAGGAAGGGCTAGGGTTAGAAAGTAGAATAGAAATTACCTGGGCCCGAAAGTCGTGGGATGGGGAGTCATTGTCCAATGGGTACAAAATTTCTGTTAGGGATGACAAAAAAGATCTAGAGATGCATGGGGGTAACAGTTGCAGAGCAATATGGCAAATGTACTTAATGTCACTGAATTATACACTTAATGGTTAAGAGGGTAAATTTTATGGGATGTGTATTTTACCAAAATTTTTTTAAATGACCCTCCTTTTTTTTGTAAAAGGGAGTTCAAAAAGACACCGTGGGACCTAAGTAAATTCCCACAAAAGAAAGCTGGCTGGATTATCATCGTAAGGACCATATAGGCAAGGACCCAAGGCAACATATGATTGCCTTTTCTGTTATTCGATGACACTCCTTGTGCAAATCCTAGAGTCAGAAGGCATTTTGATGGTTGGTCAGGAGGCCAGAAGTACTCTCTCCAATTTCAAGTGGTTATAAAAGGTTATAAAAAAGGAAGAGAGCTACATCCTTCTTCTGCAAAAGCAAGGAAGGGAGCAGGGGGTGGGGAAAACATGGTATAAAAATTTGCAGAAAATAGCAGATGTCTGAGGGAAGACATGTTGTATCTGGACCAGATCAAAGTAATGATGGAAGCAATGGTTAGCACAAGAATGAATGAGTTTCTTTGTATTTTACTGTTCCAGGTGGGAGGTGGCCTGTAAATTAAAGAGGCTAAAATGGATGGATTAAGATAGGCCCAATTTAGAAACTGTGATTAAGGACTTTCTTTTCCCCCCCAACAGACCTTTTTCAAAATCCGGAAAAGATACAGCCTCAGAGTTGAGGAATGATAATGCCTGGACTTTAAGGAAAGTAGGAAGAAAGTCACAATCCAAATGCAGTCACCACTCCTCCAACATTGACAAATGTGACCCAAGTGGTAGAGGGAAGAAAATTTTGGTGGTCATCCAGCACTAAATCTTACTAATAAAAACACATTTTGGTTAGAGTTTCCAGTGGCCTATGGTAAATAGGTAAAGTGATTGATCTAATGATAACCATTTAAGAGAGAGGAAAAATAATTAGTGACAGCCCCTGCCATAAAATGTTTCCAGACATTTTGATTGCAATGAACACAGTTTATTTTCTGTATTTCTTTATTTAGTTAAAAAAACAAACAAACACTGAGGTTCAGCAGTACTGAATGATTCATGCAAGACTTCCTTATTTGTGGTCAAATTAAGACTATTCCCCAAATTATCCACAAGATAAGGGGTTTCATCATTAAGGCACAGGAGACCTGATGGACTAAAGGAACATCATCTTTTGCAAAAAAAGTAAGTAGGATCAAGAAAATGGGTGGTTTGGACAAAGTATGGCTTCCTTTCAAGGTACATACAGGTGTGACGTGCCAGGAAAGTCTAATGAATACATAATCACACGATTTATCATGTGGTTGGATCCCAGGACTCAGCAAATGGACGAACATTTTAAATACTTTATTTGATGTTGATGAAGGAGGTGTTGTTGAAGACGCGAGAGCATCAGGGAAAGGCACACTCAGCACAGACACCTAAAAAGTTGTCATAGTGGTAAGAGTAGAAATAAAGCAATGATTGTGAAATGGATGGCCATTAGGCTGGAGAAGTGAGAGCTAGAGTAAATTCAGTGAAAACATTGTGGGAATAGATAGGCATGGAAAAGCACAGAAGACTGGTTGAGAAACCTCGGCACACACATTGAAGGACTGACTTGAAAACCAAACACTGGACATCCAATCCACGTGGGAGATTTGCAACCCAAGTTAGAGGACAAGATGCAGCTGGGAAAACCAGATCTGCTTCCAATTTTTTCTGGATATTCATTATATATGGCTTGGGCAAGTAGGGTTTATCATTCTTTTGATACAGAATTTCTTTTTGATGGCCTCAACAAATAGCAGGAGCTCAAGAGTCCTGAAAAAGAGCTCATTATTTATGGCTAGGTAGAAGAGTGGAGGGTGTTTAATAACGGAAATCATTTTATAGTTGGAAGCCAATGCTGTTTGCTTCTTCTGTGCTTTCGTGGGTAAGGAGGGGATCACGCATCTCCAGCCCGAGAGAGTTCCAAATGCCGTATGCTGGAAGGCTGGTGGAAAGGAGATGGTTCTCTAAAGAGAACTTTCCCTAAAATGGAGAGGCCCCATCTAAGAAAAAGTAAAGGGGATCAAAGCAGGTAGAATGATGGCCAACTTTTGAAATGAAAAATAAGCTATAATTCTGGGGCCAGATGGTTAGCAAAAAGTGGGGGAAGGCAGAATTACTCGTCTTGTTGACAAGCAAAGAGGAAAACACAAAAATAAAGACACAAGATGGCTTTTCACTGAAGGATTTGGACACAGGAAAATATGAAAATGTTAAAGGGTTAAAGTTCAGGCAGAAGAAAAATGATACAGTTGGAAGAAATGATATGATTTGCAAGTTGAGGGGATATGTGGTTTGTTAGAAATGAGAAAATGTGATTAATTATAAACTTTTTTTTTCCTAATCTGGGAAAGAGAGGAAAACCAACAAAAGATATTCCAGGGCTAAAGTTGGATGTAAAAATGCTTTGAATCATTTTATATAATGTAAGTTGTTGTTGTTATGACAGAATAGTTAGTTGTGTCTTTCCTAACAGAGCATTGATCTGGGATTCGAAGAGTGATATCAAATAGTCTGAGAGGAGAATTGGGTTGGAGCTCTAAAGGCATCAGTTGATGGGAGGCCATCAAGAACTTTTGTTCATGCTGGAAAATGGCAGCGAAAGTTTTCTTGCTTCCTCCTGTTCTTTGGCTGACCAGCTGTTGTGGGCTTGAAATAAAGAAATACGAGCTTGGATAAGACTTCTTGGAAAACAGGTGGGAGAAAAATGCCACTGCCCAGACCAGAGGCCCTCAGAAGTGGAAAGCCAAGGTGCCAACCCTGTTCTTCAGGTGTGTGGTGACGGGTGGGGTGCTGGAAACAGCACCTCGGTCTCCTGTCAAAAAAAAGTGCCCTGGTACATATTTGGCTTCATCTATCTTCCTCTGGGCTCTCTTCTCCCCACATAGACACTCCTGGGGAAAGTTAAATCCATCTGCTCTCCACCCATCCCGGTGTGTCTCCATCAGTCCAATTACTTTCTCTAGAGCTGCCGAAGCTGAGAGCAAGTCCCCCCAGGACCCTGAGGTAGGAAGTGGACTCCATAGAGCGCAGTGCGTTTGAAGAGAGGGAAGGGGTTAGGTCGGTAGAGGCAATCACAGAACACAGGCAGGGCATGGAGAGAAGGCACTAGAAAGCATAGGAAGCACGGAGAGAAAGTGGGAAGGGAAAAAGGCACATCAGACCTGTTTTCAATGAAGACAACCCCCCAAGGGTGTCTAAACACTTGGGGCTTACTAGAAAGTGACTTTGGGAGGGACGTGAAGCAGAGACTAGTGCTTGTCCGTACGTGGACCAGACGGTGCCCTAAATGTTCTCTTCTGAGTCATCAGCTAACACCACGCTAAAAATCCAGCCTGATCACATCCGATCTTTCAGAACCACCTAAAACATCAGACTCAGGAATTGTGGGATGGAAAGGAGTCCTAGCAGAAAGCATGTTCCCCATTTATTGTTAGCTTTTATTTTGATGGTAAAACGAAGGAGGCAAAGTTGTTGAGCCTATAGCTATTAAAAGAACACAATGGACAGTTAAAAGGAACAGAAAAGAGTCTGAGACATACTGACATTTCCCAATACCCCACAATGGGTCCATATATTAGAAGCAATTTCTATTTTCAGTTTTCTTTCCTCCTGGCATAGCTAAAATCCACAATTTTATGACTGCGTATAAAGTTGCACTGCCTCGTGAACTCTCCAAATTCACCCTTTCTTCAAGCTTTAAAGGGAAGGCCTACCACTCCAACATTCTATGATGGGACACACGGGTTTATAGATTTCCCCCTCTCTATTCTTCATCCAGAGAATTGAGACTCTAAATGCAAATCTGTTTGCACATTGAAGATGTTTCAAGGACCAGACAAGCCATGATAATGGGGATGTTTCCCCAACAGGGCTGGAGGTTTGGGTTTGAAAAGAGTCATTTTTCCCAGCCACACTTTCCCATGTTTGGCGATCATAGCTCTTCCCTTTCCCTGATTCTATGGAAATTAGACACAAAGTTCTGGGGTTTCTAGAAAATACGGCAGAAAGAATTTGCCTTTCTCTGCAATTTACTTAGCACCTCGGGGCCCTTTGTAAGCCCTAACACATCCGTCTGAATTCTGCTGTTTAACAGAAGTGGGACCCACATACTTCTCGTTGTCTCGACACGATGGTTGTGTCAGGTAACAAGAAGTAACAGTCAACAGCACTATCGTGGAGGCAAATTGAAACTGCAGGACTTGAACTTGAAAACACCTTTAGAAATGTTTTATCGGCCTGGGATGTTCCCACTCGAAGTTGACAGATTCCACTTCACAGAACCTCAATTATCCATTTGTTGGAAGCAGCTCCTGGATCTTGGCTATAAAAACCCAGTTCAATGAAGTTTCTTACCAGCACTCCTCTTGGCAAGGCATGATGTTAAACACTCATCTGCTTACTATGATGGAATCACTCATGGAGTGAGAAGGAAAATGAAAGGTTGCAAGAGAAAAACTTAGGGTGATGAGGGAAAGAATTCCCAGCCAAGCATTCATTAGAATCCGGTTTATAGACCTGTTTCAGACACGCACTAGATGGTGTCTGCTTTACTTCTTCTTAACCCAGGAATCTTGGCACTGCTGACATTTTGGGGAGGAGGATTCGTGCTATGGGGGCTCTCTTGGGCATTACCGTCCATTAGAAGCACCCTACACTCCACCAGCGTTGGGAGAACCAAAGTATTTCCAGAGATCCCCTTGGGAGACAGAGTGGTCTTTGGTGGGGAACCATTGTTCTCCTAGGTATCTAGAAAGTACAACTCGTGGAGAGTGGCTGTTGGTTTAAGGGGCAAGGAAAGGGTAATCTGCTAGGTGAATGTAATGCACCCTTATTATACATGCACCTGTAGTTATTCACACGTTGAGTTGGAAGTATCTTCATGTGTAACAGATTTGGCTAATCTCAGCCCCAGGAACCAGATGACGGTGTTGAGGAGAAGCTGATCATCTTTACAACAACAGCAAAATCAAGAGAGGAAAATTCCCAGACACATTCATGTTCGAAACCCCCGTGGGACTGGTTAAAGGAAGGATTTAAGGGCCCAATGGCGATTTGACCCACGAGGTGTATGCTGACTTTGAAGATCTTAGAAATTAAGAAAACTATGGAGGAGTAATACTTCTTGGGAAATAAATATCCATTCTCTAGCAGCTTACTAACCTTCAGTCCTTAGAATAAATGAATTTCCCCTAAAAGTTACTAAGTGACTGAGAGAATTTTTACAGCATAGACTGGGCTTCAAGGATAAAACTCCAGACCTTAGTTGCTCTTCTAGAGAGAAAGAATGCTCTACCTCTACAAAGAATGTAGGTCAGTAGGCTCAGAGGAAGTAGGCTGAGCGGATGGCTCAGAGGAAGCATGGCTAAGACTTTCAAATCAAGAACTCTATCTTTTCATTGGTACAGCTACATGGACAAAAGAAATCTGAAGCCACACATAGCAGGACTAAGTAGAATTCCTGTTCTGGAAGAGCTCGAGTGTATGGACTGTAGATCTCTAGATGTTTTGCTGCCATCTAGAACTTTCGACACTCTTATGAACTTTAAGTTGCAAAGTTTTCCTAGGAGGCTCTAGAGTCATTCATTATTTAAATAATAAGAATTTTAAAAAATCTACATGCAAGAAGAGGTGCTTTGAACTCAACTCTGTTCTTTTATTATTTCTTCACACAGAAAGAAGAAAATTGCCCAATACAATTGTTAGATGCACTCCTTTCCTTGTGCAAGCCTCTTCTGCCTACTGCCAAGCAAATGCTTATAAAAGGATCAGAGGCACAAACAAAATGAGTTAAGAGAAAAAAATGCAAAGAGTTTAAGAGGAGTGTCTTGTTTCTAAAAGTGATGATTTAAGTATAGTGAAAACAGGGTGCTGCATTGGAAAACTAAGGACACCAGAAGGGAAGAAAATAGACTGGGCAAAGGAGACCTGGGAATTAATTTTCTTTTTAATTCTCATAAACGGAATAGTCACACAGAAATTCAAAGGTTTGGAGCAATGTTGGAATATCTAGACACTTAAGAAATTTTTCCCCTTTTCCCCTGCATTTTAATCCCGTGTTAGGCCTCTCAGGAAAGATTTATTTCACCTGATGCAGCTTTTAGGGTTGATGCACATTTGCACTCTGTGTGTTTTCCAGCAACTTTAGTGTCTTTGGGCTGACAACCCCGGAGAAATAAAGAAAAATTACTTAAGAATACCATAGCGTCTGCGCCTTTAAATTTTCGGCAGATATGGAAAACTTCCACGAGATAGGAGACGTTTTCCTCTTGGGTTTAAACCTGTAATAAAATTTTGCTGACAGACTAATTATAAATGTTTTATATATTTCGTGCATATGTGCTTCTCTCTAAACCAATTTAATTCCCATTAATGCTAATCTTGTTAATGCCCACTCAGAGAGGAAAGGAATACTGTTAATAAACTATTGATTTATTTGAGCTATTTAAATGGGGGATGAGAGAACTAGATGGGAGAAGACAAACCTCCGTTTTACCCACATCTGTATTTCTTAGAATATTTTCCAAATATTAACGAATATTCCGTTATTCTTGGTGCGAACAGGAAGTAGGGAAAAATAAAGTGACAAAGTGACAGTCCTCTGCCCAGGAAAAAATAACATTTATTCATCTTTTTTAGTATTAGCTCCAAGATTAGAAATGAGATATTACAAAGAGAAGCAGATTTTCTTTGTTAAAAAAAGAGGTAAAGGAAAATGAGAGTCATTCAGTAAGCTCTTACTGAGGTGGGTTTTTCTTTAAAAAAAAAAAAAAAGTCAAAACCACAACTAGGTTATGTTCCTAATACTTTTTGTCCCGTTCCTAGTGTGATTGTCCATCTCGTTCTCCAAATAAGAATCCAGTAATTTCTCTCAGCCTCAACCAAGCCAAGAGTTCCAAGCTCAGGGCATTTCAACTTGCCGAGAATGGGTCTTAAAGATACTGTGCCCCGGTGTCCTTGAGCCCTGGTGACTCCTCATGACAGAGCGTCATAAGGCTGGCCAGGAACTTTCGAAGGCAATAGGAAACCCTCTCTGTCCTGTCTCCGATCACCCCCAAACTAGTGAACCGTTTCTAAAAGTAGAGCTGTGTTACTTCTCATTCTCTCTGAAAGAAGGGGCATGGAAGAGGGAACAAGTAGAAGATGGGGTTTTTGCCCAACCTCCCTGAGACTCAGTTTCCTTGTCTGTAAAATGGGGATCATCATCTCTGCTACGTTCTACTACCACATCGTAC
The DNA here is from genome assembly GCA_003697995.1 of Taxidea taxus jeffersonii. Taxonomy (NCBI): domain Eukaryota; kingdom Metazoa; phylum Chordata; class Mammalia; order Carnivora; family Mustelidae; genus Taxidea; species Taxidea taxus. The sequence goes on from ML105343.1 coordinate 247,480, forward strand.
AAAGATGGAAGAAGGCGTTTTATCTGAAAGCACTGGGGTTAACTGTGAAACGGTGGGCAAACGTGCGGTATGATTAACTGGGAAATGGTTTTCAAGAACAGGGAAAAAAATGTAAAGCGAGGAAATATACGGAGAGAGAGTTTTATCTGGGACCCGTGAAAAGGGACAGAGAGAAGCAGAGACAGAAACAGAGACTGATTTACCCTTAGGACTCCTTTGAAAGTTTTCACGGCGACCGATGCTCAGAGTTTATAACTGTGCATATAAAACATAAAACGGAAATCGAAAATTGCAAGTATTTCGATGAATGAGGTTTTCCTTTTTTTTTTTGTTTATCCAAATGTTCAGCGCCCATGACCCACCAAGACGGGGGGCAGAGGGGAGAACACTCTTTTAACATTCATTGGGGGAAAAAGAACAACCAAAAAAATACTGAAACATTTCAGCACAAATATTAAACTGCCTTTTCTCTACCGATGGGTAAAAAAATATATTATATTTTGATACTCTTTTTTTTTTTTTTTTCTTTTTAAATTATAGGGTTATCCGTCCCAGCCGAAGTCCTGGCCGGTCATCTGGTAGAACTTCAGGTTGAACGGCCGGTAGAACTCGCGCAGCCTGCGCACCACCTCGCGGTCGATCTCGGGGTGGGTCCTGCCCTTGGTCTTGCCCAGGCAGTGGGGCTTGCTGCTGCCCTCGGCCTTCTTCAGGCAGGGGAAGCCCTTGGTCTTGTTGAAGTAGAAGTGCTTGTCCGTGATGATCCTCTTGAGGCCCAGGAAGTCCTGCACGCGGCCCAGCTCGCCGGCCGGGTCGCGGATGAGCCGCTCGCCGCTCACGAAGAGCATCTGGCCGAGGGGGAAGTGGCGCAGCCAGTGCTCCAGGTGCTTGGCGTAGATGCCGATCTGGATGGCGCTCCACGACGTGTCGATGAGGCCCGTCGTGCGGTTCTTGAACGTCAGGCTCTCGAAGGTGGGGATGTCGGGCCGCTTGGACAGCGTCTGCGTGTAGTCCGAGATGGCGCGGGTCACCGGGTCCCGCACCACCACGATGAGCTTGGTGTCCCTGGACATGGCCGAGATGCGCGCGGGCGCTTCGCGGGTGACAAAGTAGCTGGGGGTCTTCTCCATGGTGATCTGGCCCTCCAGGGTCCTCGGCATCAGGTCCCTGGGGAAAGCAAAAGGGCCTGTTAAAGCCTGCAGAGGGAGCGACCTTCCCCGCTGTACAGAGAGCTCACGGCAAGGAGGGGAGTGTCCTCTCGACTCTGGAGCCCGGACGGGGTGCCTGCGCTGCGGTGCCCACCCTCCCGCTTCCCAGATGGAGAAGTTGCACAGACTTCGCAGGTTCCTCGTGTATTCCTTTTTTTCTTTTTAGGATTTTATTTATTTATTTGAGAGAGAGAGCACTACCCAAGAGGAGAGGGAGAAGCAAGTTCCCCCACTGAGTGGGGAGCCCTACATGGGGCTCGATCCCAGGACACTGGGATGAGGACCTGAGCCCAAGGCAGCCGCTTGGCCCACCCAGCCACCCAGGCGCCCATTCCTTGGGTATTTAATGGGAAATAGTAACATGCATCACATACCCTTGTTGGGATGATTAAACAAGTTAATATAATATCCTTAATACTTCAGAAGAGGGCCTGGCACAGAATTTAAGTGCCACCTAATGTTTTATTTTATTTTTATCGGTAACCCACACTGCTGTCAGAAAGTCACCTTCATCAAATTCTTTACGTAGATGAGACTATCCTAATAATAACATGATCAAACTACTAGGAGATGGTATTAAAATGCCCTAAGCCTGTTCTATAGTTTTCTTTTTTTAAATATATATTTTGAAGATTTTATTTATTTATTTGACAGACAGAGATCACAAGTAGGCAGAGAGGCAGGCAGAGAGAGAGGGTTCGGGAAGCAGGCTCCCCGCTGAGCAGAGAGCCCGATACGGGGCTCGATCCCAGAACCTCGGGATCATGACCTGAGCCGAAGGCAGAGGCTTAACCCACTGAGCCACCCAGGCGCCCCCGTTCTTGATTCTTATCTGCTTATTTTTCCTGATGAACAAACGTTAGGATTACTTGGCCCCGTGGAAAGAAAAGTGCACTGGGGTCTTGACGGACAAGCAAATAGCACCTGCTGAGAACTGGTGGGTGTCAGGGCCAGTCAAAAAGGATGAGCCAGAGAGACAAAACCTATTTACTCTTGCAATTTAAACGTACTACCATTACATCCACTATTCGATACTAACCCACTGTCTTTCCAATCCCAAGTTTTGTAAGAAATAGCTCTGGCTCAAATCAGTATTAGAATAAATGTAGCTGGGGATTTATTTCAATAACCACACTAAATTTGTCCTCTGATCCATTGTGAGAAGAATCAAACTTCTAAATGTTCTTACACAGGACTCACTTTTATTCCTGGAATACAAGCCATTTCCGTTTGATTCTGATAGATTATTCTTCTAATATCATCCTGGATTTGGTTCATCATTATTCTGTTCCGGATTTTTCATTCGTATTCACTAATGGGATGTTCCTGTAGTTTTTCTTGTGATCAATAGCTTAATCATTGGCTAGAATATGAATTATTCCACCAATAAAATGAGTTGAGAAATGTTTCACATTTTTCTCTATCCTAGAGAAGTATAAGTAGCAAAATAAATTATTTAAAGATTTTTAAAATGTATTTCCTTGAGAGAGGGAGAGATCATGGGGAGGCGGGGCAGAGGGAGAGAGAGAGAAGGGGACTCCCAGCTGAGCATGGAGCCCAACCTGGGGTTCAGTGTCAAGACCCTGAGATCATGACCTGAGCTGAAATCAAGAGTCAGATGGTTAACCGACTGAGCCATCCAAGCGCCTGGCAAAATATTTTTCTTTCTTTTTTTATTTTTAAAGACTTTATTTATTCATTTGACAGACAGAGATCACAAGTAGGCAGAGAGGCAGGCAGAGAGAGAGAGGAGGAAGAAGGCTCCCTGATGAGCAGGGAGCCCGATGCGGGGCTCGATCCCAGGACCCTGAGATCATGACCTGAGCCGAAGACAGAGGCTTAACCCACTGAGACCCCCAGGCGCCCCTAATTTTCTGTGGCTTAAATTTGGTGGGCACTGCCTTCAAAGCCATCTTATACTGATGCTTTTGAGGGTAAGGACAGGAAAGAAATGAGAATTTTCAAACCTATCTTTTCAGTTTCTTCCATAGTAACTGGTTTCTGGTAAATACTCTGCCTTGTCTTGTGTTAATTTTGGCAACTAGTATGTTTCTAAAGATCATGCAGTTGAGCAGTGAGCTACATAGGCAGTCTGGACTGTGATTTGATAGTCCCTGCGGATTTCCTTTTTTCCCCTTTCTTTCTGCTTTCTAGATTCTGTTATCTTTTTAAATTCACTTATTTGCATTTTATCTTCCTGATGCTCCCTTCCCTTTCTTCTTCTTCTACTTAACGATCTGCTGTTCCCCTAATATATTTAATAGGATGCTTCATTTATTTTCAATCCCTTTTTGCAAGTAATAAAAGCATTTTGAAGCTATTATTTACCCCTTTACCTACAAACTCGGTCAAACTTCACGTTTTGACATGTATTGTTGTCATTTTCATAAATACTTACTTAGTTAATTGTGTTTTGTACTTTTGATCTCCTTTATAGCCCCGCTGTGATCTAGGATTGCTTTTGTTTTTACTTTTAATTCTAATGGTTGGTTTACTGCATTTTTGCCATAATTTGGTTATGAGTTTCTAATTTTCCTTTGTTGGAAAATAATGTACTCTGTGTTATGTGAATTTGCCTTTGTTGACTTCCTATAATGTAGTCTCACTTGTACTATTTGCTAACTTTGTATTAAGAAAAACTTCAGCCACAACCCCAAGTAGAATTGTAATGTAAATCTCGTGTGCCTTACATCCAGCTTCAAAAAATAACCAGCAGTCAATTTCATTTCGTTCATAATCCCCTCCCATTTCTACTCCCTCCTCCACAAATGAGCTACTTTCAAGTCTGTCTCAGACATCACATCCACTGGTTCATAGACATTTTGGTCCCCCAACAGGTGTTAGGAGGATGTGGAGAAAGGGGAACCTTCTTGCACCGTTGGTGGGAATGCAAACTGGTGCAGCCACTCTGGAAAAGAGAATGGAGGTTCCTCAAGAAGTTAAAAATAGAGCTACCTAAGACCCAGCAACGGCACTACTAGGTATTTACCCCAAGAATACAAAAATGCTAATTTTCAAAGAGATACGTGCATGCCCATGCTTATAGCCAAACTATGGAAGCAGCCCAATGTCCACCGATTGCTGAATGGCTAAAGATGTGATCTATATACACAGTGGAATATTACGCAGCCGTCAAAAGGAATAGAATCTTGACATCTGCAGTGATGTGGATGGAGCTAGAAAGGATTATGCTGAGGGAGACAAGCCAACCAGAGAAAGACAAATACTACATGATTTCACTCATACGTGGAATTTAAGAAACAAAACAAATGAGCAAAGGAAAAAGAGAGGGAGACAAAAACTGAGAAACAGACTCCTAAATATAGAGAACAAACTGAAAGGGGAGGTGGGTGGGGGGCGGCAGATGAAACAGGTGATGGGGATTAAGAGGCGTACTTGTGAGGAGCAGAGGGTAAGCTATGGAAGTTTTGAAACACTCTAACATACCCCTGAAACGAATATCACACGGTATGTTACCTAACTAGAATTTACATAAGAACTTTTAAAAGACCCATTCTGCTTCCCGTTGTCATTATTTTTGGCACAAAGTCCTCAACATCTGTAGCAATAAGCCATTGACCCTGGGCTAGTTCAGTGATGCTGGGATTCTCAGATTTTTGTTGTCTTTGGTATTTTAGTCTGGTTATGTTTGCTTTTATCCTTAGGGAAGAACATGATAATTAGATATCTGATTTCTCTTGCTTTTCGTTGTTTCCAGAAACCTGCGATTCTTTTTGCAAAAGAATCTTTCATGTCACCCATCCCTCACTCCCTAAATATACCTTTGGGTCTGGGGAAGATCAAGCAGCAACCAAAATTCAGTGCTGCTGCAAGGCAGACCCAGGTAGTGGTCACTGCCCACGCTCACACTGGTATCACTGCACGACTTGAATTCACGGTCTCATCACGGTGCCTCTCCCCACAGAGAACTGAGAAACTGGCAAGGCCAACCCATTCTGGAAGCTTAGCTTACACCTTTACGAGATGAGCCAGGAGATCCATCCAGACAATGTTGGAATAATTCAGTGAAGGAAATTTGATCAACTGCGTGAAAAAAAGTCTGGGGTAGCAAAAGCAAACACTAAGCACCAGCAAAAGTGATAAGAAAGAATATTTGGTGATTAAAACAGGAAAAAAAAAAAAAAAAGCCCGCATTATTGCCTCTATTCCAGTGATCTTTGACTTTTAACTACTCGACCTCCTTTTTTGGCCGGTAAGATAGAACATACTTCGCTCAGAACCTACTGGTTGGGGATCTCAATCTTCCTCTCTCCTGTCTCAGGGGAACACACAGATCTCCAGCAGCCCCTTTTAGCCCAGATTCTGGCTGGAGATTGTGCTGCATGAGAGGAAATCCCACTAACATCTCTGAAAAAAGAAACCATATTTTCCATCCTTTGTTTCAACAGAGTGGGGGAAAGAACAATCCAAAATAGGCATTTGAAGAGGAAACGGCTAAAATAGGATTTCAGAAGAAAAACACATTAATGACTGTCATCTCTGGGATGCGGAAAACGGACTGGTTTGGCATGGGGTTGGTGGGGGAGAGGGCGATGGTGGGGAGTCCCAGCAAACCGGAAGCTGCCTGCAAGCCGTTTTTTTTTCAAAAAGGAAGAAGTGATAGTCTAAATAAATCCCTAATGAAGCTTACATTGTAGAAGGGCTCACAACAGGATTCTTTAAATCGTCATCTCCTTTTTCATTTCTTTATTCATTTTCTTACCGCAATTTGAATTTCAACATTCAGCTCATCTATCATAAAAAATGAAATGCATGTGTAATTTGGAATACCGTTTTTCAAAGCATTGGGAACTTGCAAATCGTCCTTCCTTACCTGAGACACACACTGTGACTCTACTCTGTGCCAGGATGTGGGCCCGAATGGGCAGAGAAAAAGCCATCCCAGTACCGTGAAAGCTTGGAAGAGATACCACACAGGCTAAGGGAGAAGAAAGATGTGTACAGTAAGATACATCAAGTTTCCCTAGAGATGGGACAAGATGGGGTGGGGAGTGAGATATCCAATTGGATGATGGGAGGAATGGCTCCTAGGAGGCCTTAATTTCCTGGCTAACCAGGAGATGCTAATGTAACTTCACCTCCGAATAGTGATGAGGATCTGGAGATGTTAAGAGTAGGTATGGGGATGTGGAAATGGGTAGAAACCAGAATGATAAGGAAAAATCAGGAAAACTTATTTGTTTTTTGCTCCAAAGGAAGGCAAGGGTTAAGAAGGGATCTCACAAGCAAATTAAGGATTATTACAAAGTGGGTTGCACACATGTGCTCTTTCTTCCCGAAGAACATGACAGCCCAAAAGTGGAAGCAACCCAACAGTTCATAAGCATATGAATAGAGAAACAAAATATGCTCCATATCGCACAATGGAATAGCATTCGGTCATTAAAAAGGAAGGGAGTTCTGACACCTGCTCCAACATGGGGGAACCCTGAGGACATTCTTCTCTGAGAAATTAGCCCATCACAGAAGGACAAACATTATGTGACTTCACATATATGAGGCCCCTAGAGTTGTCACGTTCCTAAAGACAGAAAGTAGAATGGCAGTTACCAGGGGCTGGGAGATGGGGAGAGAATTGTTTAATGGTACGGAGTTTTAGTTTTGCAAGAGAAGAGTTCTGGAAAATGACTGCTCCACAGTGTGAATGCACTCAGCACTACTGAATGGTATACTTAAAAATGGTAAATACTACGTTATGTCTATTTTTACTGTATTATCATTTATTAAAAAAAAAAAAACAAATCCCCAAGAAGACAAGGTCTTCGATTGCATGAGTTGAATTTAACTAGACAAAAGAGCCTTTCTGGTTTTGCAGATAATTAAACGTTTAGCACAAGGTACTAAAAGAGGCTATGGTTTTGCTTTCCTTTTGCTGGAGCAAAGGGAAATATAATAATTTATGTGCTATTGTGGAACTGTCTGATTAGGAAATAATGTTCTTTGGCCTGCATCTGCCCGCCACTGGCTGGGTGACCATGAGCTAGTCATCCAATCGCAGCCCACCTCACCCGAAAAATCAAGCCAAGAGGCTGGGCAATCTGGACTGTAAGCAGAGCTGACATGACCATTGGGTAAGGAGCATACCAAGAACTGTTCTTAAGAAGATGATGCCTGGTGTTTAGAATTTCTAGCTGCCAGGAGAACCCCATCTAGTCCAGATCACAAGGGTCCAGAGGTCAGAGCCCCTCTGACATGTTCCTGGGACATCCACACACCTATTAGAGACCCTATATGTACATTCCAGGCAGTGAGAGTGCCTGGTTTGAAGGCCACAAACTGGCAAAACCAGGTTATTTCCCTGTTACAGTGGGAGAGAGGGGAGCTCAGTTTTTAAGGGAAATCAGTTTCTTCCCATGCCATGAAGCACCGTTAGTTCCGGAAGGGAACTGCTTGGTAACACTTCGCTGTGACTCGGGATATTGTGCCTCTTGGATGTCCTGGGGGTTTCATTTTGGATCCAACCAATCACATTGGGTTGAACTGCTGTGGGTCTACAGTTATTCGAACAGTTTTCTAGCGGTCTATGGTATAGGAAACGGCCAAGTACGAACCATGAGACACCTGCCAAATAATTTATCTTTACTTAAGCCCTAAGTCGACTGAGTACTTCCTGGTAGGAGTACTAAGGTGACCCAGAAGGCCTTACTCCTGCCACACTGTGGACAGGACAGATCTGTCTCCATGACAGCGTCCCACCAATAGTCCCAGAGGCAAGGTCACCGCCATCTGCATCACCATCACCTGCATGGTCAGGGACACCACCAAGAGGCAGCCCTCGAAGGCAATGAACAACACATATTCATTGCACATACCTCACACTCAAGAAAGGGTAAGAAAGAATCCTCCTCATGTGCTTCACCCTTCGTACTCCTTTGTTCCAAATTCCCTCTGTCCTCATACGGTCCTCCCGCACCTGTACCCTTCCACCGGAACTGCTGCTAGCCCTCTCTGGAGGTACTTCTTCCTTAAAAAATTACCCTCCCTCATTGCATTATCCATCATGGTTATCCACATGGAAAAATAAATCTTGATATCTCACCATATGGAAAAATCAACTCCAGATGGCTGGTACATATAAATATGAATGATAAAATAATAAAACTTTTGGAAGGAGACCTAGGAGAGCATCCTAAGTTTCTTAAAGGAAGAACCACAAAGAAAAGAATGATGAATTGGACTATATTAATAATAAGAATGTCTGTTCACCAAATGATACCAATAAGAGAGTAAAAAGGCAAGCATGAGAGTGATAGAAAATATTTAAAATACATATACCTGACAAGAGATTTACATCCATCATACATAAAGAGTTCCTACAAATCAATGAGTTAAAAAAGTAGACATGGGGAAAGAGAAATGGGCAAATGTCTTGAATAGGCACTGTACACGAAAAGCAGTATCAAAGAGTCAACCAACGTATGAAAACGTACTACACTTCATTAGTCCTCAAGGGAATGCAAATTAAAACACAGTAACATACACCCACCTGAATGGCTTAAAATAAAAACCACAGTGAATTCCAAATGTGGCGAAGATGTGGCGAAGAAGACTCTTTGTTGGTCTGAGTATAAACTGGCATAATGACTTTCAGAAAACTATTTGGAACAATCTACCAAAGCTGCACATGTGTATACATATGGCCCAGCTATTTTGACCCCAGGAATATATGCAACAGACATCATACATATGCTCATCAAAAGACATGGTCATGAATGCTCATAGTTAATCATCACAGCCCCAAAGGCAAGCTCCCTAAAGACCCATCAAAAACAGAAGGATATATGTATATATTTATATATGTATATGTAGATATGTGTCTATATATATGTGTGTGTATATCTTTTTTGATGATATAAACAATGTATTACATATATATATGTATAGATAAATAAGATATAAATGAAATACAGAATTGGCATGAATGACTCAACATTTGTGAATGAATCCCATAAACACAATGTTGACACACATAGCCAGTCACAAAAATGTACGTACTGAATGATTTCTCCTATAAAACTTCAAAAACAGCCAAAACCCACCTACAGTGTTAGATGTCAGGGACAGTGGCTACCCTTAGGGGAATGAATGACTTGAAGTGAGCACAAGGTGCTTCTGGAGAGGTGGGCATGTCCCACTCCGTAACATGGGATTTGTGTTCTTTTCTGAATTTGGTTATACTTCAATAAAAAGTTGTTTTGAAGAAAGAAGGAAGCTCCCCTTCCTCTAAAAAAAAAAAAAAGGAGGGGGATGTTTCTCTTTAAGGAAGAGTTGAGGCTAATTTTTATATATTTTTTTAATTTTTAAAAGATTTTATTTATTTGGCAGAGAGCGAGCGAGCACAAGCAGGGGGAACAGCAAAGGGAGAGGGAGCAAGGACCCTGCTGAGGAAGGACCCTGACGTAGGGCTTGACTGAAGGACCCCAGGATCGTGATCTGGGCCAAAGCCGCTTAACCAACTGAGCAACCCAGGTGTCGAGAGGCTAATTTTTTTTTTTTTAAGTTAAGATTTCTGCCTAAGAATTCTGATGAGGGCAAAACATTATTGACTTTATTATAAAATATAATACCGAGGGATCATCTGTGTCTCCATAAAGACAACATCATTTTATAGGAAACTCAAAACTGGGAATAGGAATGTGGACCCATCTTGATTTTGCTGTTCCTAAACTGTGTGATCTTGAGCAAATCACTTTCATTCTCTGGGTCTTGGCTTCTTCATAAGCAAAACAGTAAGACTATTGTCCTCCAGGTCTCTAGGACCTTCCCACCTCCAAGTATGGCTCAGAACTTAAATTCACTGTTAATTTGTCAGGCTTATAACTCTGCACAGCCTCACAACTGCTCTGTTCTGAAGTGTGACCCCACCAACCACATCAAAAGATTTGTATAAATCAGGGGCGCCTGGGTGGCTCCATCGGTTAAGCATCTGCCTTGGGCTCAGGTCATGATCTAGGGGTAATGGGATTAAGCCCCACATGGGGCTTCCTGCTCAGCTGTGGGTCTGTTTCTCCCTCTGTGATCTCTCTTGTCTTCTCTCAAATAAATAAATAAAAATCTTAAAAAAAAAAAAAGATTTGTATAAATCATTAGAACAAATCTGCATCAACAGAATTCATTCAAAAATCAATGAGATCTGAAAGAATGGGGTTAGTCCTAGTGAAGACTCCCTTGCTGTTCCCCTGGCACTTGAAGGCAGAAGAAAGACCAGGAAGTCCAGGAGATGAGTGGTCTCAAAGCATCCAGTGATCTCAAAGTCAGGCTGTGACTAAGGAGACCCATCTCCGTCCCATACCTCCTCTGTGCACGAAACATCAAAACTAGGTGTCACTGCTAGAAGATGAGGTTTCACAGATAGGGCTAGGTTGACCGTAACTGACACAGGGGCAACCAAGAATTCAAATGGAGGTGTCTGAAGACAGAAGCCAATGCATTTATCACAGACCCGGATCTGATATAGATTTCTCACGTCATTAACAGCAGGGAAAAGCTGGAATTGCTAACATAATTGCACGGTTGCAGAGAAAGGTTCAGAGAGGTCATGCGACTTGTCCAAAGACACACAGCAATGAGGGAAAGAGACAGAATGAAAATCTAGGTTTCTTCAGCTCTCATGTGCGTCTTCTCTGAACCTCCCCAGACACCCAAGCGGCATGAGCAGGACCCCTGCGGTGGGGGTTATTGGCCATCTTTGGTATTCTGCCAGAACATATGAGCATTCAATGAATTCACTTCTCTATGCATTGCAGAGTGCAAATCATTCTGCTTGGAATCTTGCAAGCAGACAAGAGACGGAACATGTTTCTTCTTCCGTCAGAGAAGGACACGCTGCAAGGAAAAGTCCCCGGAGTTGTAACACAAAGGTAATTTACCCCGCGGAGTCAATAAATCTGGCTCTCGCAAGCACACATTTGCTTTGTCTGTACAACCCAACAGAAACAACATGTCTGTTTTTGGAAGCCTCGGGCAGCAGGAAATTCTAGGAAAAACATGCTCTTTGCATGGCCCTGGCGTGAAGGTGGCTCCCAGGGGTCCCCGATGGCGTGAGCCTGGAGCAGGGGAAGTTTCCAGCAAACTCCCAGCGCTGTCAGCCCGCCATCCCTCGGGCCAAGGTCCAACCGCATCAGTATTTCTTTTCCTGCTGTTGTGATGTGGGACCCCACTCCAAACGTGACTTGCAAGGCTGGAAAGAAAACTCCCTTGAGTTGTTTGAGTTGGCTTCGGTGGGGGGAGGAAGGCTTACGTTTCAGAACCAGCCCCCACGCTGACCCACTCTAGATGTACGATTCTAGTAACCGAACCCTCGTCCAGGTATGTCAACATCTTGCGTAAAGATTGGGACGTGTCCCAGGGCCGTTGATGGGCAACTCTCCGTAAAACTGCGTAAAACTGCGAACGATCAAGTGAAGAAAGAGAAAGCATTCTAACTCTCCCCAGGCTCTATGACAAAGGAAGAAAGCTTCTTTGAAAAACAACCAACCAAGCAACCAAACAAAAGCCCCATTATGTTCCTTGGGGCTCCAGGGGAGGAGAGAGAAGTCAAGGATTCTTGGTTGATCGTTTTTTTTTGGGGGCGGGGGAGCATCATAAAAGGGCAAAAAATACATCTGTATCCGGGTCAGAGAGGAGAATAACCCTGACAGGGAAGGAGCAAGAGTTATCTTACATCATAGATTCAGGCACGAATCCTTTATGTCTCTGCAGGCCTTAGTTTCCCCAAGCCAGGCCATGAATTATCTCATTCATTGACTCTAAGCAAATACAGAAATAGACTGGTGTTTTCCAAGGCTCCATGCCTCAGCCTGATTTTCTCCTTCCAAGTTTACTCCATTGGGGAATTTGTGCATTTGTAAGATATAAAATATAATTTTTAACTCTATATCCATGGATCCCAAATTCTGTTTTAAAAAGGGGTCTGGTTCTTGGGAACTGATGTGCTTCTCCCAATGTCCTATCAAGATGCCAAAAAATATCTGGGGCGGGGAGGGGAGGGGAAACAGAAACAAAAACCTAACAACATTAAAAACTGAAATTCACATACAACTCTTTTTCTAAGATATCATCTAGAGAAAGACAGGAACCTGTCATGCTTCTCCACAGTGGGTCTGTCTCTGAACTTTAGACATTCCTTTCTTTTTTTTAATATATTTTTTAAAGATTTATTTATTTATTCCAGGGTCGGGGAGGCAGAGAGAAGGGGCAAGAAAGAATTCCAAGCAGACTCTCCACCGAGCATGGACCTCCCCTCACCCCTACAGATGAGGGGCTCAATCCCACTTCCCATGAAATCATGACCTGAGTCAAAATCACGACTCAGACACTCAACCCAAGCACCAAGGCCCCTGAACCTTAGACGAGGCACCAAACTAAAAAGTGACAGCCATCACAAAAAGCCCTCGCAGATATCCATGCTTTGAAAACTATTTGCAAAATTCTGGGTGTTTAAGAATAAAAAAAAGCATTTCATAGGCATTCATACAGAAAGGCAAACGCAGTTAACACTAGAAATAGCTTCTTGAAAACTGAAGGTCAAGGTGTTGGGGGGGAGGGTTGAAATTATACTTTTGTAGCAAGTGCCCAAAAGTTGTTAAAGATTAAAAAGAGAAAAAGTCTTATCCTGAGCTAAGTTGTACTTCATTTAAAGTCATATTGATATAACATTTTCAGATATGCAATGATTCAGAAACCTTAGCATCGACGTGACCTTGGGAAAAAAACCCTGAAGTTTCACTTCGGTTGAACAACAGAGCAAAATTAAAAGCTCAATAATAAAGAAGTCCGTGTGTAAGAAACCGAGGGGACATCTACAATCAGAATAGAAATAAGTCTTAAAGAATGATTGGTAATTTTAAGTTACCAAACAATGACTACCAACAGCAGAGATGAAGTATAATTAAATTAGTCAGGATCGGAAGTCTGATAAATATTTACGAACCGTCTAAGAGAGAGAGAGAGAGGAAAGAGGTAGAGGGAAAGGGAGGTGCACAGCGGGTAGGGGAAGAGACTGGTTATAGAGAAGGGAAGACGAAGGTGGGATTAAAAAGAGAAGAATGTTCTGGATAAAGAAAAGTGGGAGGACGCCTCTGCTAGGCAGCAGAACCACTGGATGTGAGAATGGGAGGAGTCTCAGAAATCCCTTAATCCAGCCCCTTCATTTCAGATGCAAAAGGTCTGAGAAGTCAGGCCACCCAGAAGACACAAAGCTTAGCTTAGATTCTGGTCCACTGGGCACCCTCCGCTGCCACCGGTTCACTCTCTTTCTGTGATGGAGCTTTCTTCCCTGTTTCTAGAAATAGAAGAGGCACTGGGCTGGGCCACCTTCACATTTCAAGCCCCTGGAAAAGAAACTTCCCTCGTGGACGGCGAATTCCCTTCCATTGTGTCTGATGCTGGAAAGTGACATCGAACCTGAGCCCTGATTAGGAGAATCGGGTTTTCTTCGTCCTCCTTTCTGGCACTTTAACCGACGTTAGAACACGAGCAGCCTAGAAGGGGAAGATGCAGTTCCTAATGGACATGGGCAGGCGTGGGCTGAGGGTGGGCACCCCCGCACCACCCTCCCCAGTGGCGGCTGCCCCCACAAAGCCCCATCAAGGCTCCTCTTGGCCCCGACGGGAGTTTTATAAATGATTCGTGGGACAGCCAGGCGATCAGCTCTGTGCTACTGTGGACAGCTGCTTCCGAGCAGAGCCCTCTCCTAACCCGGAATTATCAGCTCTTTGCAGATGTGTTGCTGGAGATAAGGGAAGAATCGTGCTTTCCTTGCCTGGGGATGGAAACTAAGGACAGTGGGGGATGCTAAGACAGGTGCAGAGAAACCTGAAGGAAGGTCCTTTGTTACATTTTGGAAACAGTGGGGCATGTGCTTCTTTCAATGTCTTTGATTTTTTGTTTCCTTCTGTTACTGTTTTTTTGTTTGTTTCTTTTTGTTTGTCTGTTTGTTTTTTAGGTTCTAGACCCAGAGTAGGTGCTAAGTCGGTAGGTCTTTCAAGCTTAAAACAGGAGAGGCGACTTGAAGCTGTGGTTTTAACACGGTCCAGGGTGCCAGACTGCCTGGATGTCCTAAAATTGCCAGCAGGTGTGTGCCTGGGGGCTCAGTTGGTTAAGCATCTGCCCTGGCTCAGGTCCTGATCCCAGGGTCCTGCATCGGGCTCAGGGTCCTGCTCAGCAGGGAGCCTGCTTCTCCCTGTGTGCTCTCTCATCTCTCTCTCTCTCTCAAATAAATAAATAAATAACAGACAAATAAAATTGCCAGCAGGTAACCCAGTCCCCAGCTTCCCTGGTTTCGTACAGCAGAAAAAGATAACTTTCTTTCCCAAATCATCTCACTTGTATGCTATAAAGCCTCCAGAATATGACCTCATCGTGAAATGAGGCGTGCAGACAAAACAAACTTCAGGAAAGCCATCAATGAGCATCCATTAGACACAGTCCGTCAGCGTGGATATGCCACAGGGCACTCTCAAGTTCGGGAAAGCCATCGCCGCTCCATCAGGGACCCCGGTGCACAGCATCAGCAGTGCGCTTAGATGAGACGCATTCTTGCCCAGAGCCCCGCCATGCAGGAGGTCCCCCCTGTGACAGACACAACTTTGTGGTCCCATTTAGGCAACCCACGACCCTAAGCATCCACTCTCCTGCCTAACGCTGCTCAGGTTCCAGGGAAAAGCTTCTCCCAAACTCTCGCGCTGTGTCTTCCAAACAAATGTCTGAATGCTGACAAGGGGCATGGCTTTGAGTCACCGCGGACACTGGAGGTGGACACGGATCCATTTTGGGGAAGATCTGAGTGAGAGAAGCGGGTCATGGAGAGAAAGGACAAGTCATTTATCAAATAGAGCAGACCAGAGAGCATGGCATACCTTCTTGGTATGAAAGTATCAGTTGCTAGTGTTACTGAGCCATCATTCTTTTGCTTTGTCTCCTGTTCCAATTCATGGTCCCGGAGGTGCTCACACGCTAGCCTGCCGCTTACAAGAATTGCACCCCAAGGTGGAGGGAATTTTGTACTATTAAGCAAAAGGGGCTATGCAAAACTTTTAAAATGTGTAGGTCAAGGTCAAAGAGGCAGAAAAGCACGAAGCTGAAGTCTTTCTCTGGGCAGCCAGATGGACATGGAAAGCTAGACTTCAGAATAGTTCCAATTTTCTGAAAATGTTTAGTAAGATTTAATTTAATCACCATTAAATTTTCTTTACAATATTTATACATTTTAATGTAGCAAAAATTCCAGTTTATCATTTTTCATGTCCTGTTTGTTTATAGTATTTAAAATTTTTGTAATGTTCTCAAATCTGCCAGATTTTTTTCTTACGACATATCTTCTGCCTTCACCATGTTTTCTAAGTAAGGCTGTTCTTCCATTAACACGAAATATTCACCTTGATTTTCATTTTATTCTGAAATTCATGTGAAATGCTTGCTGATACTGAATTCTAAACTTTTCTTTTTTAAAAAATGACAGATAACTGGCTTTTTATCCAGTCCTGATATGGCATCTATTACACATACTTAATTCCTATGTAACCTTCATATTGTACATAAAGTTTTATAATCTGCTTTAGGTTTACTTTTGCACCAGGAGAACACGTTTTCAATTACCATAATTTTAGGGTATGTCTCTAATCTCACATGGAATTTCCTGTGTATTCTATTCTTGAGTATTTTTTTTAAAGATTTTGTTTATTTATTTGACAGACAGAGATCACAAGTAGGCAGAGAGGCATGCAGAGAGAGAGGAGGAAGTGGGCTCCCCACTGAGCAGAGAGTCCAATGTGGGGCTCAATCCCAGGACTCTGAGATCACAACCTGAGCCAAAGGCAGAGGCCTAACCCACTGAGCCACCCAGGTGCCCCTGTCCTTGAGTGTTTTTTATTAAGTGGATTTTCTTCCAAAAGAATTATAAAATATTTTCTTCAACTCCCTTCCCCCCTTCACTTCCAGTTGGCTCTGGAATGTCAATACATGCTAAGGACTGATTCAGGAAGAAAGGACATCTTGCTACACCGAGTCTGTCAGTCTAGAAAGATGACATGGTTTTCTTGTGCACAGATCTTTACATTCCTAATAAAACTTTACATTTAAACGGACATATATGAAAGCTGACTTTTTTTGGAGCAGGGTTCTATCAAATTCAGTATGTATCTAGGTCTGTTTGGCCACCACCTCAATCAGAGTGTAAAACAGATCTACCGCTCCCACATTGTGCTCACTTTGTAGTCTTACCCTCTCTTCCTCCCCACCTCCTGGCAAATGTTGGTCTGTTCTCCATCACTATAGTGTTGGCTTTTTGAGAATATCATACAAATGGAATTATGACAAGTCACTTTTCTTTTGAAGTAGGCTCCATATCCAACATGGAACCCAACACAGGGCCTGAACTCCCCACCCTGAAAGCAAGACCTGAGCTGAGATCAAGAGTTGGATGCTTAACCAACTGAGCCACCCAGGCGCACCAGAATTACGACACATAACTTTTTGAGCCTGGCTTCTTTCACTCAGCTTAATGCCTTTGAGATCCATTCAAGCTCCTGCATGCATCAAGAGTTTGTTCCTTTTCACTGCTGTGTAGTATTCCACTGTATGGGCATAACATAATTTTTTATTCATTCACACATTGAGGACAACTGGGTTGGTTCTAGCTTCCAACAATCATGACCAGAACTGCTAAAAAAACACATGGCATATAGGTTTTTGTCTGAATAGCAGTTTTTCTGTCAGGTAACTAGCAAGGAGATGGATTTCTGGATCATTTGATGAGTTATGTATTTAACTTCATAAGAAACTGCCAATTTTTAAAGAGTGACCCTCCCATGCACATTCCTGAAGCAATGTATGAGAGTTCCATTTGCTCCAATCCTTGTCATCACTTGGTATTATTAGGTTTTCTTTGTTTTTCCTTTCTTATAGATACACAGTGATAGCTCATACTGGTTTTCATCTACAACTTTTTTTTTTTTAGATTTTATTTATTTATTTGACAGAGAGAGAGAGATCACAAGTAGGCAGAGAGGCAGACAGAGAGAGGGGGGGAAGCAGGATCCCTGCTGAGCAGAAAGCCCGATGCAGGGCTCGATCCCAAGATTCTGAGATCATGACCTGAGTCGAAGGCAGAGGCTAAACCCACTGAGCCACTCAGGTGCCCCTTCATCTACAGCTTCTTAATGGCTAACACTTTTGAACATCTTTTCCTTTACTTAATAGCCTCTTTGTTGAAATATTTGTGAAAGCTTTTTGCCCATTTTTTAGATTGGGTTGTTAATTTTCTTATTGCTGAGTTTTGAAAATTCTTTGTGTTTTCTAACTGGAAGTCCTCTGTTGGCTATGGAGTTTTGAAATGTTTTCCCAGTCTGTGGTTTGTCTTTTCATTATTTTTATTTTCATAATTGCTTGACTATTCTGTGATTATTAAATTTTGAACACTGTTTTGGTCCTCCCCCCCC
>ML105343.1:265544-328642 GCA_003697995.1 Taxidea taxus jeffersonii
CCCCCCCCACCCCGTTTTTGGTTTTTGGTAAGAACGTTTAAGTTGTACTCTCTTAGTAAATTTCAACAGTGTTACCAACTATAGTCACCGTGTTTTACATTAGATTCTCAGAGTTTACTCATCTTATAAGTGAGAATTTGTACCCTTTTGCCAGCCTGTCCTTACTTCTCCAACCCCAAGCCCTTGGGTAAGTACTTTTCTACTCTCTGTTTCACAATTTTGACTTTTCTTTTTAGATTCCCCATGAAAGTGATCCCACACAGTATTTGTCTTTCCTTTAGCAGTGTCTCTGGCAGAACAAAAGTTTTAATTTTGATGTAGTTCAATTTTCCCATGTATTTCACGGATTATGCTTTTGATACCATGTCTAGGACTCTTGGTTACAAATCCTTGGTAAAGCTTTTTACAGACTAGCTGTGTATACTTCCTGTTGCTATTCTCCCTGAACAGCTTCTATTTCTTGCTATTTTAAGTGGATTACTGATTTTTCATTTTATCTAAATCTACCTTAAAATGTTTATGAAGATGCAAAAATCGTATTTCTTATTTGGCAATGTTTCAAATCTCTTTCTTCCAATAAATTGAGCAGATCGTGTGTTTACACAGAATTATGGTAATGTATGGCAAATAAGTCACGAGGCATATTTGTGATAGATGTTTCCATTCATATGTATCTCATTATAAAAATAACCTGTGAGTGCCAAAAAATATTTTAGGGGTAGGCAAGATATCAAAAATATAGATGGAGATATAGATATGGCAGAATCCATATAATTCTGGCCACTTGGACACTTGTCATGAGGTAAGAATGAGGACTGTGATGGGTGGGTCAGTCACGATGATGGTCTAACCTTAAGTCCTCAGATCTGCCCTTTGGGTAGCTAAGTCTGACAATAGATCCACCACCTGTAGGCAGAAGTTTTTAACCTAAGCTCCAAAAACAAGTATTGGGAGGTAATGAAACCACTGTTAAGTGTGTACAAAAATGCGAACGTGAGCATATGTGCATTACCCTGGGTTAAAAAGTCTGAAATCTCATCAGACTCTCTAAAAAATACCATTCCATTCCAAGAAGGCACACTCATGTTCTCCCCATTCTCTCATTTCAAACATATCCAACTCACTGTACACATTCAATAAATATTTATTGAATGACTGAACAAATAAATGTTTCTTGAACTATTATGATACAGTAAAACTTTAGGTCTGACCTCAAGTTTAAGATTTTTATTTAGCATTTATTGAGTGCCTCCTTTGGCCAAGCACCCAAGTAGAATATGGAACTCTGTGGACAAAAGGGCAGTGTTTCTGCTCTCAAGGAGAAAGACATAATAGCAAGTGTATTTCAGTGGGAGAAGCTCCAGAATGGGAGTCTCCATTCATTAAGTTCAGAGAAGGAGCACTGGATCTGCCTGCGGACTATGGAGAAATCTCCCCAAATACAGTGGTGCTTGAGTGCAGATGAGAATGTTGATGACAGCAGAGCTCTAAGTGGCCTACAGAACCCTTCAACTGCAAACGCTGGGACCTGAGGTTACTGAAGAGTGAGCGTGGTATGGAGCCTGGGAACCCATCACCAATTATATATAGACTCTCTTTATCATGGCTTTCAGGGCAGTTTATCAAAGTCAAGTAGGAGAGGCAGGGGGATTCTAGAAGAAAGCATTTGAAGACACAGAGGTGTCAGAGATCATGGCGTGTTTGGGGGACTCCAAGTGGCTTAGTTTTGTTGGAGGATTAAGTGTAAGGGATCTCACCATTCTACATCTGCTGGTTCAGAAATTTCCAGAAATACCAGTATAAATACCCAAGCATCAATGCAAATGGGTGTCCATCACAGCACTGTCAAAAAGGTCTCCAAAATAGGAAACGACTTAAATGTCCACCATCAGGAGACTGGATAGAATCTTCTGGTACACCCATATAATGGAACTTTTGCAATGTTAAACAGATCAAGTTACAGCTTTTCAAATTAAGATCTTTTCAAATCGATTTCAAGTTAAGAAAGTGCACCGAAATCTGAGTCTGAAATTTCGGAATAGTATAAGCCATAAAGCAACAGGATATTATCTCATAAATTTTTTAAAAACATACAATATAAAAAATGCTTGTGTGTTTAAATATGTTTCAGTGATTGTTAGGCTGATTGATGGCCCCAATTTTTTGCCTCTTTCTCCAATCCTTGCCTTTTGCCATGGATTCTGCAGTTTTTCATCATGAGTGGAATCTCTTTTCCCATTCCTGATACTAAGTTCAACCATGTGACCTGCTTTTGGCCAATGGACACCATCAAGTGTATAGTTATTTCAAGAAGAGGCTCAAAACCCTCTTGTTTATTCCACTCATGCTCTTGTGCCTGGCCATCACTATGAGGACATGTCTGGACTAGGCTTCTGGAAGATGAAGGACAAATGGAACAAAGTTGAGTCACCCAAGTTATCCAAGCAAAGACTACTCTAAATCAGCCTTCAGCCAGCAGATTCCCATACATGTGACCAGACCCAGACAAGATCAGAAGAGCCATCTGGCTGACTCACAGCTGACCACAGACACATGAACAAGGCCGGCTCAGATCTCAAACCAAGCATGGAACCCAGCAGCCTTGTAAAATAAAGAACTCTATGTCTCTGAGGTTTTGCGGTAATGCCATGGAATATTATTTTAGCCATAGATAACTAATACACTGCATTTGTCTATAATACAGGCTTACCAAATGACTGGACAGATGCACACCCAACTATTAATAGTGGGTTACCTCTAGGGAATGGAATTGTCGGTCAGCCTGTACTTCCAGACACTGAAAGGCCTGCTGTACTCTCTAAGAAACAGAACTGGTACTCCTGATTTGATTCATTTGCTGATGGTGGTGATGATGGTAATGACGATAGCATGTGTATTTTTAGACCCAGCAGCAGTCAACTAACTTATCTCTTAAGCTCCTTGAGGTTGATCTAGTTTGGACTTTCAGATGATCAAATTAAATCAGATGTTTTATAGGTGGCTGGATACTGATGTATATCATTATTTCATTCATTCATACCAACTCTCTGGGAGAAGATTTGCTTAATGCTTAACATTTACCATGTCTTAAAAAAAAGAAAGTAATTGCAAACTACTATTAATTTGCTTGGATTGCTCTCCCCACATTAAGCTTCAACAAGTACAGTTAACTGCCTGCAGGGCATTTAAAGTAACTGCAGAAATCCAAAATCTCAGGGGATCATCCCTTGTTGAGAAGCACAGAACTCGGAGGTAGTAGGATGGGAAAATACTGTGGACACGGGTCAAGTTTGGAGACTAAAATTATTTGGCCCCATTTCCTAGCAGGTTGGTGACCCATAAGTGTCTTAATTTCTCTGTGGCTCCGTTTACCCATCCATTTAATGGAAATAACCAAAGTATTCTCATTATGAAAATCAAATTCATTTTCATTTGCCATTGTCTCCTTACTTCTGCCTTCAAAATAAGTCTGGCAAAGGATCAGTAAAAACTGAGGCACTATGCTATTGACACTCTCCATCTCTCTCTCTTTTTTAAGGATTTATTTATTCATTTTAGAGAGAGAGCACATGTGTGGGTGGGGGAGGGACAGACAGAAAAAGAGAAAGAGAGAGAGAGAATCTCCAGCAGACATCCTGCTAAGTGTGGAACCCGCTAAGGGGGCTTGATCCCCAGGACCGGAGCCAAAATCAAGACTCCGTTGCCCAACCGACTGAGCCACCCAAGAGCCCCCTTTCCCTATCTCTTAGAACCAAAAATTTTTGATTCATTATTAAGGACCCTTTCCTGCCATGCTTTTATTTTCCAGTGTCCACTTGAACGGGGATATAAAAGATCTGCTGTAGTCAGGTCAGTTCCATTAAGACCCAGTTCTCTTAAATCCATAATACAGTCAAGGGGAAAGACACCTTTATGGATGATACCACCCAACCATACACTCACATTTGCGTTTAAACATAAAGGTAAATTTATACTTAGAAGTACCTGACTGGGAGACATAAGATAATTTGCCTAACATTATATAAATCAAATAGGGACAAAAGTCTAGGACCCCATCCTCTAGGCCGGAGCAGCTTCTCCAACATGTCCCAATCACTCTATGTCTGCAGAAGTAACGCATAGTGATGAGAGCTAAGAATGCTAAAGCTAAGAGCTAAGAATGCTAAAGAAGATGCAAAATATTTCCATTTTTTAAAAATTTGATTTATTTATTTGAGAGAGAGAAAGAGAGCATGCACACTTCGGGGAGGGTCAGAGGGAGAGGGAGAAGCAGACTCCCCACTGAGCAGAGAGCCCAACGCAGGACTTGATCCTAGGACCCCAGGATCATGACCTGAGCCGAAGGCAGTTGCTTAACCAGCTGAGCCATCCAGAAGCCCCAATATTTCCATTTAGATAAATAGAATAGATTGCTTTTCATAGAAGCACTAGAACAACATCCCTCTCTACTGGGCTTGTTGCGACAGCCTCAAACCTTTCAAATAGAAGCAACTTCATATGCTCCCTTCCAGATTCTCCATTGTGCACACACGAACTGTTGTCCCCTTTCTCCAAGGCGCAGCTGTCCGCGGTGGCACGGTCCCAAAACCCACGCTTCTGGGTTAGAGCCACAGTGTGCCCGCTGGCCGTGTCATTCTCCAGACCACATTAGAAGTCCCTCCACCATGTGCCCCGCTTTCATATTCTTTGCTAATCGCCTGCTTCTTTTGAAAGGCACAAAACCTGCCTTGGCTTCCCCACCCCAGTAAGCAGGATGTTCTCTGCTTTCAGAGGTCACGGCGTTGCCAGACCATAGTCTTGATCTTGGGAAAAGAAGTAATTAGCCCGATGGGGAATAAACTGCCATGTCAGCGATTTTCTCCCTACTGGGTTTTGAAGACACAGAGGCCCAAGCAGGTCAGAAAGAAGTTGACCACTGTTGGGTCTTAATGCCCCACTAAGCTCAAATACCAACTACTGGCACCCAGAGCTCATTAGCTCTGACCCAATGCTGCTAATCACCCCGAGCGCTCTATCAGCTTTCAGGGACACTTACAGACGCAGTTGTTAACGTTTTAACCTCAAAGTGCCCTGCGTGGCTTTGAGGACCCAAGTCTCACAAGTTGGCATAAGCGCTAAAAAAGCATCCACTGAGCACTATAAGAAGAAGAAATGGGTCTACTTTGAGGGGAGCCCATAAAGACAAAAACTGTTCTTATGATTCCCCTGGAAAGAACCCCGAGGTATTATTATAAGCAATGTTCCCCCCTTCTTGGTTAATGCTAGCAAAGAAGTGTTTTTAGGTTTGTGGGTACAACTCTTTGTACACGATCAGTGTTTCTCAACCTCAACGTTATTGACATTTCGGGATGGGTCATTCTTTGTTGTGGGGCTGTCCCGTGTAATGTGGGGTTTAGTGAGGGGTTTCAGCAGCCTCCCCAGCCTCGACCCATCTGATGCCAGACACTCCCTCCCCCCAGGGCATGACAACTACCAAAAATGTCTCCAGACATTGCCAACTGTCCCCTTTTAGGAAGCAAAATCACCCTCTATTCAGAATCATTGCTTGACAAGATTATTACCTCCATTAAAAAGAACAGAATTTGAAAAAATAAGGATAGGATAGAAATTATCAGACAGAATCAAGTAAAAGTATGCTTTCATGAACATATATTTCATACTGGTTTGGACGTTTACGAATCACAATTTTAAAAGATTGAAAAATACAGATAGAGTATCTTAACTCTATCTGTGTTACTGCTTAAGAGATGGGTATTCGTCTCCCACTTAGAAATCTCCGATTTGGGGGCACCTGGGTGGCTCAGTGGGTTAAGCCTCTGCCTTGGGCTCAGATCATGATCTCAGGGTCCTGGGATCTAGTCCTGTATCGGGCTCTTTGCTCATCAGGGAGTCTGCTTCCTCCTCTCTCTCCGCCTGCCTCTCTGCCTACTTGTGATCTCTCTCTTTCTGTCAAATAAACAAATAAATTATTTAAAAAAAAAGAAATCTCCAATTTTTTCTCAAAAGTTTACTGCATGCTTTGAGTTGTTTTTGATTTAATATAGTTTTCTATCAAAACTAATGAAATTTAGTCTTCCTGTCGCATTAAGGCAACTGTGGTAATATATCTACACCTTAGATACACAAAATTACCAAAACACAATGTCACAGATCATCTAGCAATTTAGTGAGTCTTTACTATGTGCTCTAGAAAAATGTGTGAGGCCAGACCTCTCTGTGTCAGATTTATCATCTACTTCAATATAAAATCTGTTAAACAACGCCTATGAATGTCTGACTTTGCCGAGAGATCACACAGAATTCGCTGGTGAATATCGAGAGTCATGGAAGAAATGGTTTTTGTTCCGTTAGTCACATAGGACATAAACCTGTAAACATAAACAAGTGTATAGTGATCAAATCCTGTTTAACAACACCAAAGCTGGTTCAAGTAAAGCTTCATAGAGCACACGTATGTGTACACACACACACACACACACACACACACACGCAGAGTACAGAAGGGGACACTCTTGGCTTGCGCCATATTACTGTAGAACACGGAAGTGGAGTTTTGTAGTAAGTGGTAGAGCACGTTCTTACGCTGAAACAGACATCTGGAATGAACTAGAAATGTTGAGTGTTTGGAAATGAAACAGAAATGGGGTGGAGATGGGAACTAGAGGCAGAAGGTATGGTCAAGAGCGAGAAGTTACACAAGCCAGGAGGTTCATAAAGGAGCGAGGAGGAACTGGACCTCAAGGGTCCAGGCTCTTAAGATCTAGGCTGTAGCAAAAGATCAAGGGAAGTTCTGTTGATTCCCTTCTTCTGTAGGTTCCTTTTTAGAAAAGATGATTTCAAGATCTGGTTGTGTTTACACAGAAAATGGGTGAATAATAAGGAAGAGACAAAGAATCGGGCCAGTCCCCTTATTTTCTCAGGAGGAAAAGAGGATGGTTTCCTTGAGACAAAGGGCGTTAACAACTGGTAGGACAAAGCTTGGACCTTTGAGGGCCCACCTGGGGTGAACTAGGAAGAAGACAGCACAGAAGGAGGGGTGAAGTCAACGGGGGAAGAAAAAGGGGGTGCATTTTATTTTATTTTTAATTTTTTATTCATTTATTTGACAGAGAGATCGCAAGTAGGCAGAGAGGAGACAGGAGGAAGCAGGCTCCCCGCCGAGCAGAGAGCCCAATGCGGGGCTCGATCCCAGGACCCTGGGACCGGGACCCGAGCGGACGGCAGAGGCTCCAGCCCACTGAGCCACTCGGGCGCCCCTGGGGGGGGGGTGCATTTTAAAAACTCGTTCTGATCAAGTGTCAAAAACCAAATACAGCAGAGTCATGATGAAGACGGTGGCTGCTGTCGCCCTCAGAAAGCATGGTTTCCTCGGAGCTTAGTTTTTGTCTGCTCTTATGTGGTTGGTTTTGACTGAACTGGGATTGTCCTTCACTAATAGGTGAAGTCGTCTCTGTTTCCTGCAGACAGTTTGGCTAATGAGTGCCTTTTCAGTAGATAATTTGTGTCTAGTCTATTTAAAATTCATTATTCTAATGTTAACGCTGGATGATTTCTAATATCTTTAGTACTTCTGGCCATATCTCTGCTCATTATTGTATTCGGTTCCTTTTCTTTCTCTTTTAAGATTTTATTTATTTATTTGTCAGAGAGAGAGCGAGCACAGGCAGACAGAGAGGCGGAGAAGCAGGCTCCCTGCTGAGCAACGAGTCCCATGTGGGACTCGATCCCAGGACGCTGGGACCATGACCTGAGCCGAAGTTGTTAAGCAGCTGCTTAACCAACTGAGCCACCCAGGTGTCCCTCCTTTTCTTTCTTTTTAAAGATTTTATTTGTTTGTCAGAGAGAGCGAGAGTGAGCACAGGCAGGCAGAGGCAGAGGGAGAAGCAGGCTCCCTGGTGAGCAAGGAGCCCGATGTGGGACTCGATCCCAGGACGCTGGGATCATGACCTGAGCTGAAGGCAGCTGCTTAACCAACTGAGCCACCCAGGCGTCCCTCTGTTCCTTTTCTAGGTCTTGGATTTGAATGCTGATTTTGCTCATTCCTTCCAAGTGTGATCTTAAAATACACAGACATGAATTCATTCTGTTTACATCACTGACTACACAAGTATGGTAGGAATCTGGTTTATCATTTGGCTTTTATCTCAACGACCTTTAACCAAAGATTTGATTTCCTCTCTCATTCAAGGATTTTAAAGAAAATAGCTTTTAACCTTGACATTCTATTAATTTTATTTTCCCTTTATTATTATTTTTCACTGTGGTCAAAGTGTGAGTTTAATATTATTTAAACTTTGAGGATACTTACTATGGCCACGTATATAAACATTTCTACAAATGTTTCACAGGCTTTTGAAAAGACCACCTGTTTTCTGTTTGTAGGGTAGGTAGCCCTTCTGATAGCTCTTTTTTAAATAAAAAGTAAGTGTATTTTGAAGGGTTCCATGTGTTTATTCATACTTCCCCAACTGCTCTGGCAAAGATTCAGATGAATGTGTTGGAACATTTTACCGGTACTGTGATCTTTTAAGCAATCTCTGGTCTGTGAATGTTATCAGCGTCAGTCATGGTTATGATATTGTACTACAACATACAAGATGTTTCTATTGAGGGAAGCTGGGTGAAGGATACACAGAACTTTTTCTGCCCACTCATTTACAATCCTGCAAATCTATAATGATTTCCAAATCAAAAGTTAAAGGGGCGCCTGGGTGGCTCAGTCGTCAAGCGACTGCCTTCGGCTCAGGTCATGATCCCAGGTCCTGGGATGGAACCCTGCATCGGGCTCTCTGCTCAGCAGGAAGCCTGCTTCTCCCTCTCCCAGTCGCCCTGCTTTGTGTTCCCTCTCACACTGTGTCTCTGTCATACAAATAAATGAAATCTTAAAAAAATATATTTTTAAATAATAAAAAAATAAAAAAAAAACCAAACCATGGAATCTACTTGCATAACTAACAGCTTCCCCTTCATTTATCTTGGTGCTACGTGGTTACGCCACCTGGTACATAATGTTCATGGAAATTAAGCTATGGGTTGAGCGCTTATTAAAAACGGATCTTTTTGTTTCATTTTTTAAAGTGTTTTCTCTTGGATTTTTGCATTGTCTGATGTGAATTTTGTCATGCCAGCTTGCTTATTTTTATTTCCTTTCTCTTTTTCCTTTGAGGGAGTGTGTGCGTGCACATGCGGGCACGTGTGTGTGTCTGCATGTGCACATGCATGTATGTGTGCACGCACCCATGTGTACACGCGAGTGTCTGCGTGCCCGTGTGTTCACATTCACCCAAGCATCTGAGTCAGCTCTGGCTGTTCTGTTTGTAAACGTTCTTTCACACCGTTTTCCTACGTCTCTTAAAAACAACAAATAGCCATCGCAGATTATTAATTCCCTTTTCTACTATACAATTTTCTTCACTTGTTTTTACTGTAAACTTAACTTTCTTTACATTAGCCACTTGAGGTCATCTGAATGGTTAAAAATTCTTAGGTCACAACCTTTTTTTCTCCCTCAAAATTCTGTAACATGAGTCCAGTGCTTTCCGAAAGACAGTGTTTTAAGGAAGACATCTCACCGAAGATTCATTTATCTTCTTTCGGGGGAATCTGTGTTTGTCGTCTAGATGATTGTAAGATTTTCGTTTTGCTCTGTTTTCTCCCTTCATCCTTTGGGAAACTTTTCTTATAGGTTGCCTGTAAGGCCATGTTCACTACTTCTGTGTGGTATCTGGATGGCCTTGGAAGACGAAAATCTTGTTGAGAAAATAAACGAGAGATTTTTCTCAAGTCTTCTCCTATTTCACACTGAAGCTCTCTATATCATGGAGGAACAGGAAGGGAGATGCTCGTTCCCATTCCCCCAACTGGTTAGATTCTCGTAAGAGACTGAGACTTGGGTTGGATCCTGTGTCCACAGGCTGCCCCCACAGGGAACTGGAGGCGACTCTGTATGTGTCCCTAGTTAGGGCTGAGATGGCTTTTGTTTTTCTGGATTCCCGCTGAGATCCATCAGGGCCAGAAGAAGAGAGGAGAGAAATGCTACATATTATCTGGGCTTTACTTTGTCTACTGGAAAGTCAAGTCAAGGGAAGCCAACATCAGGAATGAGCTGTGCTGAGCCCGGACCTGCCACGGGGGGTTGGGGGGATCAGGGCCCCATGGTTGACTTTGTGGTCTGCAGACATGAACGCACTTGGTGTAGACCAAGTGGTCCCCGGAGTAGACGTGGGTCTGCCCCTGTCACTGCAGAGCATCACGCCTTCCCTTAAGTCCCGGTGTCTGAGCGCATGGGTGTCCACGAGGTCCCTTCTCTTCCCTTCACGGGCTGCCCTCTCCCCAATCCCAATTTCCCCACATTCTATCTTAGAGAAGTTTACAAATTTTGGGCTGGTTTACGAATTTGCATTGCTGGTGACCTGTTCTTGCTCCATCGCGGACAATGTTTGCTCCTTCTTGCTACCATTTCTGTGGCCCCTTCACCGGGGACTTAGGAGAAGGGGAAACTTACACCCATATTAACGTATTGAACGAGGACACATCTTCAGTTTTCATATTTTTCATATTATCTGCGTGGCCCGTGATGGATTTCCATGACCTCAAGGTAGGGGGTTAAAATGGGACTCTCCACCTGAGGACACCAGACAGATCATAGCAAAGTCAATGGGAAGGTCGGGAACAGAGTGAATGTCCTACTGGGTGCCCTGTTGGGGCGGCCACACACCATGCTGTGCTCCGGCTGGACGCGTCACTATTCCAAGGACAGTGGGGGGGTCCGCTTTCCAGAGACTTCCGACACGACTGGATAGGTCAGCCTGAAACACTTTACCCCCTTTCCAGTCCTCCAGCCCCAAGAGATGGGGCCAGCTGGGAGGAGAAAGTGACAAGTCACAAGAACTGGAAACGGGCAGCCTGGGTCTGTACTTCCCCACCGTTCCTCACATTCATCCTTTGCGATCGACACTTTTCCCCCCCTTTTCTGCCTGGGCTTTAAAAACACAGAACAGAGGCCTCCTGTGTCCACAAAATAACACTTTAGGGGAAGGGGAGGGAGGGAATGGAGCATGAAAAAGAAAAAGACAGAATGCTCAAGGGACTGGAGAGTTGATTCTGTCTAATTATACTTTTTAAATTCCCCTAATTGCTCTGTTTAATTATTGATGTGGAAAGTGTTGCCTTTTAGGGAGTTGAGTCATCAAGAGCCCTCAGGACCGAGGAGACAGACATCACCTGCTTTGGGTTTGGTAATTAAGGCATTATGGGTCACCAGTAGAGGGGGGCAGACCCCTGTGGGAGAGGGGAGCCCCCCCTTCCCCACAACCAGCCCCGCAAGGAGCACCGAGTCTTGAAAAGTGCATCTGGAGCCACGGCGGCTTCTAGAAAGAGCGGCTGATAAACAGAAAAGAAAACAGACACTCCGTTGCCGTTTACTCCCATTCTGCCCACTGATTTTCTTCCTTCTACAAACAAAAATTTGTTCAGATTCCCAACTGCTGGTGACCTGTTCTGAGTTTCAGGTCCCTTCATTATCTGTGATTTGGGGACTTCGAGTCATAAAAGCCTAATATTTAAAGTGTCGGTGCTGTTTTTTGTTTGTTTAATGTGGTATGGAATCACTATGGCCTACCACAGACATCACTAATAATTTCCTCATTTTCTACCCGACATCCAGCAGCATTTATTCCTTTTGGCCCCCAAGAAAGGATCGTGCTTCCTGGGTGACCAGATAAATGGATGCTTGGGTGTCAATGGAACGGGATTAGCTGGGCTGACCCATCAGCTTCTGACTGGGGATTCGATGGATTATACAATGAAGAAAATCATGATCCAGTGGAATGACAAAGGGTTCCGGTTTCCTTGTCTGCAAGATGTGGAGCCTCGCCTACATGACCTTGAAAGCCCCTTCAAGAGTTCGCATGTGGGTATGTGGGTTGTGGAATAAAAAGTCCAGTAAGGCACCAAAAAGACAGAAGACAATGATGGGATACTCTGATCCCCCTTCACGAAAGAACTTATAGCTCAGCTGTGGGAGGTATAATCCGATGACTGATTCCAGCTGCCGGAGTCCTTCCTTGGCACCAGTCTCAATGAGCACATACTTTGCTCTAAGCGGCTCTTGGTCAGTGACTGAACAAGATGGCGGCACAGGAGCTGAGCCGAGTTGGGACCGCCCCCTGAGGAGCCATCTTCACTCCAGGTCTCCAGGTGGGGCTCGCAGAGACGGTCAGGTGGGGGGGGGGGAGGGGTTGGGTCCGCCCAATCCAGCTTCCTTCCCTTTTCCTGTTCCAGTGTTCCAAGACATTGTTTATACCCCTCCCTCCCTCTCGGGATCTGCTTTGTGGAAAACCCAAATGGCGACAAAGCATAAATTATAAACAAAGTGGCATTCAACTCCAAAAAGGAGGGCCAACCACTGGAACCACACTGGGACAAGCCAAGTCACGAAGGAAGTGGCATCGGAAGGAAGAAGGAGTTGGGGAATAGAAGAAAGAGAACAGCCATTTCAGTCGGTGGGATGGACACAAGCACAAAGCCACAAGGACATAAAGATACTGGATATGGGGTCACAGGCCATGCATAGGAATGGAGTACGGCTGTGTGCAGTGGTGGAGGCAAGGGTGGCCTGGGGACATGTGGCTGGAAAGTAGGGGTCCAAGATACATAGCTGTCACAACCGCCTTATTGATACAGTCCTAATGGTTTGCAGGCTCCGATACAGGGAAATGGTAACTGTGGGAGAATAATGAGGCACCCAAAGCAATAAAAATACAGAAAATTTCATAGCATAGTACTTTTGACAGCCCTAAAAAAAATGATATTTTACTTCTACGTAGGTGGTTTCCTTGAACGAACAGCACCTGCCATTTGTTAGGAAGAAAATAAATTGCTTGTCAAACGGTACAAAAGAATCGATCATGGCATCACACCAATCTATCACGTAAAATTCAGTCCCGAGGCCCAATGTTTTCAGGCAAGAAATAGGCAGTTAATATTCCTATCTCTGACTACTTATTCAGGGGAAGAAAAGGACCTGCATAGGTCCCAAATTAACCTCCTGAAGACCAGCATCAAATTCCAACAACGAAGTTTAACCATCCTGTGACTTTATAAGTAACAATTTGCTTTAATTCTAAAAAAGGTAGCGTTTCCCAAACTGTGTTCCAAGGAACACACAGCCCTATGGATTTTCCTGACAAACGCCTGGCGTGGTCACTGTCCTGGGGAAACACCGCCAATGACAAATCCCTTTGGGTTCGTCACCGTGAATCTCAAAACACAACTATTAAAAGTCCACTGTCAAGAAAATCCATTCAACAAAGAATTCATTTCCCATGCGTATCTGACCACAAAATCCCTCTTCCTTCATGAGACCTACAAAGACTATGGAAGTAACATTATAAGGAATACATTTTGTAGGCTGACTTTTGAGGATTTCAAAAGCATTTCATATCAAAACGGGATGGCAATAAACAAAAGGATTGAACTTCTTTTTTTTTTAATGTTTTTTTTTTAGAGCTTTTATCTATTCATTTGACAGAGAGAGATCACAAGTAGGCAGAGAGGCAGGCAGAGAGAGAGGAGGAAGCAGGCTCCCCGCTGAGCAGAGAGCCCGATGTGGGGCTCGATCCCAGGACCTTGGGATCACAACCCAAGCTGAAGGCAGAGGCTCAACCCACTGAGCCACCCAGGTGCCCCTGAACTTATTCTTAAACCTATTCTTGAACTTGCTGCCTTTGGACTCAACGGATTAGTAAGTTAAAGGGGATGGTCTCTAGCTAGATATGAGGACAGTCCGTCCAACAGGTCATGTTGTGGAAGGTCCAGTGAATGGTGAGACAGGAATGTTCAATTTACTGTTTCTGTGATCAAAAGAGAAAAGCTCACAGCCAAAGCCTACTTTGAAGAAGTTCCAGGCCTACGGTTCGCTGAGGTACTGAACAACATCTAGGGAAAGAATTCCCTGTTCTGTAAAATTAAGGGACTTTTAGGATTGCAGTGCCATATTCTGATGCTCATTTTAAGTTTCAGTGATGTGGTTAAAAAATTACACATTACTAAAACAGTGATACAAATCTGTCCAACACAGGGAAAGCTAGGGAAAATGCAAGCCAGTGAGCTATGCATTCAAACCAGACTGAGGCTTCCTGGAAATACTTTTGGGAAAACCAACTAAGGAAGAGAGTGGATAAGCAGGTGGGTTCTAGACAT
Source organism: Taxidea taxus jeffersonii (assembly GCA_003697995.1). NCBI lineage: Eukaryota > Metazoa > Chordata > Mammalia > Carnivora > Mustelidae > Taxidea > Taxidea taxus. Next base: position 279,747 of record ML105343.1, read on the forward strand.
CCCCTCCTTCATTCAACCAGCACACGTTCTATTATATGGAGCTGGAAACAGGGTTTGTTAATTTTAAGAATGAGTCCTAGTGGTACAGACATTGAAAACCACAACTTTAAATATATGTATCTACACAAACACACAGAGGAAGGTAAATCAGTCATTGGAAAGAGAGACGTGACCAGAGGCTTGATCGCTGGTAAAGAAATGCCCTCCTTTTCATTGCTCTGAATAGATCCAAAACAAAGTTCCCAAGGAATTCTCCTGGTTCCATATACACAATCCCACTTACAATATTATTCTTATTTTAACTTTGAAAATAAATTGAGTTTGCAGGGTCCAATGTCTCTACTCACTTTCGGAGGGAAGGATGCTCGCAAATGATGGGTCCAAAAAGGATGGCTCCATGGGCTCACGGGTCAAATGATAAAAACCACCATAATTAAAACAATGTAATTCTTACATGCCATCTCTACTCTTGACAAAAGCCAAGCAAGGCAGACATTAAGATTTCCATTTTCGCAGAGGCTAAGTCACTTGTCCAGAGTTACCCAGGGGATCAGGAAGGGTGTTGGGACTCAAACCCAAGCCAGGCAGATTTCAAAGGCATGGGTCACATTAACTAACTTTTGACAGCCCTGGGTACCATGATCCGTCCAGACATAGGACAAAATGGATTGTCGGTTTGCTATCTCTCAGGGTTTTGGGTTTTTTTGTTTTGTTTTTCATTTGACAGAGACAAAGCAGGGGGAGCGGCAGGCAGAGGGAGAGGGAGAAGCAGACTCCCTGCTGAGCAAGGAGCCCAATGTGGGACTCGATCCCAGGACCCTGAGATCATGACCTGAGCCGAAGGCAGATGCTTAATCACTGAGCCACCCAGGTGCCCCTCAATATCTGTTTTTAAATGTGACTTTCCATGTGGTTAGTGGAACAAGAGAGTACGAGGGAGGCATCTGCTCTCCTCCACCCAATGGTTTTACAACGTTGACTCAAATCTGCTTCTCTTTCTCGGAGACCTCAAGGAGGGTCCTGCTCACTCCATTCTGCCCAGGACCCAACTCACCGGCTTTTACAAGCACATGAACAGAATCAAACACTAGTGAGTATTTACTTCCACTGGACCCAGCTGAAAGCAACTTCTCCCAAGGTCACTTCGGTGTCATCGAGGACTGAAGAGAATCCATCTTCTGCACAAGCCTGAGCTTCCTGATTAACTCAGTCAACCACTTAAGGAATGAAGGATGCAAAGAGGCCCCGTGTAATTTTACCATGACTTCTCTCCTAAGTGAATTCAGAGCACAGCGTGGACTGAGTATTGTTCCAAGAATGGCCAACTCTTCGGACATGCTCGGGGTTCAGAACCCAGAACCCAGGGTTGGGTTTTCCGCTTCCCATCAATTTCTGTTTTAGGTGCAATTCTGAGCAGCCCGGTATCTGGCCTTTCCTCCGGCTGAATTTGCAAATGGCAGCCATAGGTGAGGGGATGGGGTGGGGGTCCGACCTTAACCACATCTCAATGATCTGCGAGGGGGAAAACTATAAATAGGTTTGGTCCCTTTTAAAAAGTGTTTCAGCCAGGAAAGACCTCCTTCAATCTGTTATAAACTTGAATAGGAAAAATGTCCATTCTCTTTCCCCGCCCCCCCACTCCGTTCCCGGAATCTCTGTTTGCACGAGCCTCAGAAAACATGTAAATCTTGGCCCAGACTAAGCAAATCACCTTAAAAAGGAAGGTTAGAGAACTGTTTATTATTTGAAATGTCTCTCCCTAGACCTTATTTTTGATAAATTGGCTTCAGCTTCATTACTCCATGATATATCTCCCTTGACATTTAATTATACTTACTCCAAACACATTAAGCGAATCACTCTGAACAGCTTCTTATTAATATGCAAATTTCTCCTTTGAAAACCCATGAATCTGTGAAAAATCTCTTTAGACTTCCATTAAACCCACTCAGGAAGTTGTATACCTCACACAGACACTTGCATTATTCACTGACTCAATGATTCAGCATTTACTAATTGTCTGAGTTAACTATTCTGGCCACATCAAGGGGAGGTAGTAGGAAAGAGAGGGGGACAGGGAACCAAATGGGATTCAGAAGCTGAACACTGAAAAGAATGATCAGAAGGCCAGGCCTGAATTAGCAGCTGTAATTAGAGTTGAGAATCAAGTTCCTCTGCGAGCCCAGCCAGCCCACGCTGAACTGGAAAGGCCACGGACCGCGTGGACCCGGGAGCGACTTCTTTGGCAAGAGCCCTGGAGCCTGGAGCAGGGGGCAGCGGCGCTCCCTTGCCCTCGTTAAGATCTCAAACTGGCCGCTAAAGGGTCCTCGGGCTGTCGGGGGGCGGGAAGCCAATTCCAGAAGAAGCAGGCAGCAGACCTGGCACCGAGGAGATGGGGAAGACGATGAAATGGCAGGAAAGAAGTTTTCCAGGAGCCTCCACAGCCCAAGGGGTCAGAATGAACGTGGAAAAGCAGTGATCCGCACAGAAGAGGGAGCTGGATCTTCGGAGTGCAGGAGAGGGTTAAGAAATTCTCGGGGTTCTGCAGACAGGCTATGCAGGATGGGGAGAGACAGCCGTGCTCGGGCGTCCTGGAATCCGAGTCTGAAATCTGGGCCATCTGGGCAGCATGAGATAAGAAAATCTAACAGTAGCATGCTACAGTCCAGTTCTGCTGGTTTTTAGAGTCTTGGTGATCGTGTGTCCAAGAAACATCTGCGGCGAGGGAGCAGTACGGTGACATTATCTACCTGGACCCATAATGATCACGGAAGAATGATACCGAGTTATTTTCAAGGACATCGGCGATCTTGCCCTCAATAACCTCATCCTCTCTAGACCCCTGCCTTGGTCATCTTACCTAGAAGAAGGCAATGGCACCTGCTCTGTTCTTTTCTCAGGGATGCTGCAAGGATAATATGGAATGAAATACATCTGAGAGTGAGAGGGGGGCTTTGTAAGCTATAGAAAATTCTACACGTGCGAAGTTATTACATATGGTTAAGAGCTGTACAAGATAGGTTTGCTCATGTATACTACTAGCCTTATAAAGGACCCCAGCTCCTAAAGAAAAAGAAAGCATTTAATAAGGAGAGTAGAAAAGGAACAAAAATGGAAGACGTCCACTATCAACAGAAGTAGTGCTGAAGGTGACTTATGTATCCCACTCTGTCCTTACAGCGACCTTTGAAGAACATGGAAACAGTGGCGTTGTCCTAAGTTCTGTTTGGAAGGGAAAGGTCTGACACACAGACCCTACTTTAAAAAAAATCCCCATGGGATGCCTGGGGGGCTCAGTCAGTTAAGTATCTGCCTTCGGCTCAGATCATGATCTCAGAGTCCTGGGATCGAGTCCCGCATCTGGCTCCCTGCTGGGTGGGGAGTCGGCTTCTCGCTCTCCCTGCTGCTCCCCATGCTTGTGCTGTCTATCCCTCTGTCAAATAAATAAATAAGATTCTTTAAAAAAAAATGGTTCCCAGACTTTTCAAGGAAAGGCAACAACAGTAACCACAGCAAAATTCCAAAATAACTCATAATCTGCAAAGTTATTAAACTTTTCTTAAGTCAAGGGAAAACCATTCTGTATCCATTATTGGAGCTTGCTTACATCCATCGTAAATAGGTTAATTCAAAATAATAACTAATAGGGCGAATCTGTATGTAATAAAAAGATGTTGCTTTCACAGAAACAACTTCCTAATGCTTTAGATGTGGTCTATAATAAATCGGTCAAACAGGGCAACAATAACCAGAAAAACCCCAAACAAACCATTAAATGCTATTTATTGTAACAGAGGGTCATAGACTAGAGAATAAAGTTCTTTTCTTCTTTAAAATTCTTGGCTGATATTTACTGCAACAAATCAGAAGACAAAGGACTTATATTAAGGACTGTAAATTCTAGAAAAGCTTCTCTGAGAACATTTTTGCAGTTCTCTCAAAGCAAGCCAGAGGGAGAAATTAGGATGGACTTGGTGTTGTCGAGAAAACCAACCAGAAATATCTATTTTGGTCCCTCCCCTTTCTGGCTCCGCACTTAGACTTGTCTTCTTCTTGACTAGTTAAATAGAAGCACGTGGGAGAATGAGTTTGGGGAGTCAATGAATCAAATCAGGCCCCAATCCTGGCTGTTCGACTTAGGAGCTCGGCCAGCTTGAGTCTTTGTTCCTACAGATGGTTTAATGCCCAACTTATGATATCCCTGAGATAATTTAAAGCAGATACTGTATTCAGGTGCCTGGAGTAAGTAATGGTCAAACATGGTCCCTGTTGCCATTAAACCCACTCCTTGAGGATGGGATTCATTCTGTGGCACTTTAGGGTTCCTGACCAAGATGGGCACTCAACCCATACAGTCTATTCTCATTATCCGAGGTCCTTATATTCCATAAAGTCCCCGGGAATGCTGAATTAGTGAATACTGAACCATCGATCCCAGGGGAAATGTAGGGTTAGGTTCCCATGAGCCTGTGGTCACACTTTTGCCAACCAATTAATACAAAATCTTGTATGAGTTTCTGCTTAAAGCCCCCTTATTTAATACGAACTACTGACCCATTAACATGGAGCTCACAGCCAACCGCACTGTAACTCATGCTGAACAGAAGGGCGTCTTCAGCACTCCCAGGGCAGGGCAGGAGTGGGGGGGGAGGACCCTTTGAACAGTGAAATCACAACCAACAAAACACCCCACAAGAATGTGAAAAACACAGCACTCCGTAAGATGGGAAAAAGGATTCTTATTTACAATAGGAGAGCTGAAAACAGGAAGGCAGAAGGTTGCTTTGTTTGACCTCGGCTGGGAACGCGCATTCAAGTGACTCAAAGTTCTTGTTGCTCTGGGCACGTCCAAAACTGACAGGTATTAATTTGGGGGGGGGGGGTGCAAATCAATTTTAGCAAGCAGACGAAGGCACAGAGACAAACCTGTGGGTAGCGAAGGTCAACTGTATTGACTGGACAGCGGAAGAGAAAAAAAGAAATTAAAAATGTATAAAAGTAGACTCAATGTATCGCGGGGCTTCTGTCCTTCCAAATCGGGTTTTCCCCTCTTGCAAAAAAAAGCAAAACAGCTACAGATCAGAAACACACCCATTGCTACAAAATAGCAAGTCGACCTCAAACTGCTTTCCTTATGCTAACAAGTGGGTTCACTGACCCCATGGTCTATTCTCCTGGGCAAGAAAAGGGGGAAAAAGAGCAGATCTGCAAAACTGTGTTAGAGTCTCTCTTCAAGACCAGAAATGGAAAAAGCATGTTTTTCTGGGGATTCCAGAACCTTCCCCAAATGACTCTTTTAGTCACTTTTAGTGATTCTTTTATGGTTAGAGCAAGAAAAAAAAGTTATGCTTCAACCAAACCCCCTCTCTCATCTCCCTGTGGTTCAGCTTGAGAACCCAGGCTTTAAAGAAGAAGGCATTAGGGTTTCAAGATCTCTTCTCAAATAGATAAACTTACCAACATTGCCTTCAAAGTCAGTTCTAAGACAGATGAACTTACGCTTTTTTTTTTTTAATTTCTGTGTGAGGGATGAGAAGAGGTTTACATGGTCTTAGAAGAAAGGCAGAGAATCATTTTTAAGGCAAGTGAATGGACTTGATTTTATCTTATGGATATGATAAAATATTTTTTAAAAAGGTTTTATTTATTTATTTGTCAGAGAGAGAGTGAGCACAAGTAGGGGAGCAGGAAGCAGAGGGAGAAGCAGACTCCTCCCTGAGCAGGGAGCCTCATGTGGGGCTTGATCTTAGGACCCTGGAACCATGACCTGAGCTGAAGGCAGATGCTTCACCGACAGCTACCCAGGCACCCCAATGCTCTTTTTTTTTTTTTTTAAACCTAGGTTCTTCTTTGCTCTACAAGACAACAATGGCCACAAGCTTTCTGTTTCCCATCTCCTGGGTACCCAAGAAGGTCCCATAGCACATCTCTCTGCAGAGACACATGGTTTAAAGAACAGGATGGGGAGAGGTTCTTTGGAATGAAGACCCGAATTCCATAAAAGAGAGAAGATCCAACTTAGTATGACTGCTAACTGACTTCACCAAGCTTTCACCACGTCCCCCTCCCCCACCGCCATTGGTTTATTTTAACACATGGCAACTGACAACATCAGATGGGAACCCTCTTACACTGTTGGTGGGAATGCAAGTTGGTGCAGCCACTTTGGAAAACAGTGTGGAGATTCCTTAAGAAATTAAAAATAGAGCTACCCTATGACCCTGCAATTACCCTATTGGGTATTCACCCCAAAGATACAGATGTAGTGAAAAGAAGGGCCATCTGTACCCCAATGTTCATAGCAGCAATGGCCATAGTCGCCAAACTGTGGAAAGAACCAAGATACCCTTCAACAGACGAAGGGATAAAGAAGATATGGTCCATATATACTATGGAGTATTATGCCTCCATCAGAAAGGATGAATATCCAACTTTTCTATCAACATGGACGGGACTGGAGGAGATTATGCTGAGTGAAATAAGTCAAGCAGAAAGAGTCAATTATCATATGGTTTCGCTTATTTGTGGAGCATAAGGAATAACATGGAGGACATTAGGAAAAGGAAAGGAAAAGTGAATTGGGGGAAATCAGAGGGGGAGACGAACCATGGGAGACTGTGGACTCCGAGAAACAAACTGAGGATTTTGGAGGGGAGGGGGATGGGGGATTGGGTGAGCCTGGTGGCGGGTACTAAGGAGGGCACATACTGCGTGGAGCACTGGGTGTGGTGCATAAACAACGAATCTTGGAACACTGAAAAAAAAAAAAAATTTAAAAAGAGGGAGAGAGAGAAAGAAGATTCTTATCACAACGTCTTGGAGCCGGGATGGGCTTTCAGGGCAGGAATCCAATACCAACTCTCAGACTCCATGCTGGGAAGAGCCCCACTCTTTGTTTCATGCTCTGCCATCCTTCCCCTCCACCCCCGCTCTCCCAAAATTCAGTTTTTTAACCAGGAGCCCTGCCCTTTCATCGTGCACGGAGGCTTGCAAATTAGAAACCTGGTCCAGCATGCAGCTAATCGCCGACTGAGGGAGGATGCCACAGATCCCAGGTTTAAGGACTTCTCCCACCTCTGCTAAGTGATTGACATTAGGTCCTCGAGATAGGTCACACACACAGACTTCTGCATGGCGTCAACTTCGGGCCTCAAGAGCCCATCCATCTGCCCCTGGTGGGCTGTGAGCCAATCTCTCTTGAACACGCTGAAATCGTAGTCTCTACCCAGCTCTGCACAGACCCACTTGATCTTTATCCAAGGAACGAGCCAGGCAGGTCAGGAACACAGTCGTTTCCTGGATCCACAGCGTCGCATGTTTTATGCATACAGGTTTTTTATAAAGCAGCTTGAGAAATAAAGTAATCTTATATCATCTAAGAACAACAATGGGACTTGGGGTTTGGCACACTGCCCCGCCGTCCTCTGCTCTGCTTTCTCGCTGCAGTCCTCCCCTCTCCCCTTCAGGCCCCCGGAAGAGTCTCCCTCATGTCCCCATTCCTTTGCACACGGATGAATAAATCAACGTGAAACTCTGATTATCTTATTTTCTCTCTGCTCCCTCCTGCTCTCTCCTCCCGATCTTGAACGGCTCGAGAAAAATTAATGCCCGTGTCTCTGGCAAATGTATTATACCTATAATTCAGTTTTAAAACAAGCCTACCAGCGGTGGCCAAAGCTTGGGGAGAATGGTCATTTTTCATAGGAGTAACTGGATCCGGCTCTTCAATTTTCTTTCAAGTATTAAAGACAACTGGTGCTTCGCTAAAAAAAAAAAAAATCTTATAAAATTTCCACCAGACACTTGTTAACAGAGGGGGCAGATAGAGAGGAAGGGGAGGAGCTGGGGAGGAGGAGGGAAACGTTTTCCTCTCCTGCACAGGTAGGTTATGCCAAGGCACTGAAAGTCATAGGAATTAGTTATCTTATCAGCCTCCACTTTATGCCATCAATATTTCGGTAAGGTTAAAATCTGGGCTTTGGTGTTTCCTTGGTGACAACGTGGCTGAATCTGACTGAGTTTCCCACTAATACAATGAACATTCGTGGGCTGATTGCTTTGCCCTGCCAAGCTCTTAAAAGAGGTTTTCTATCAAGAAATATCTATCTGGCCTGTAAGTGCTACATTGGTGTATTTTAAGTGACACATCAATTTCAGAGCATTTTCCTATCCAACAGAAGTGACATGTCTCCTTAGTTAAACTTCAGACATCTAGCAACTGTGTTTCGTGGAATTAAACTCACTGGGGTCCTACGTGAGTAAGCCATCCTTTGTGTTTACAGACGGTGATTCTACCTCCCCCCTCACCCCAAAAAAATATGACTGACTTACTCCCAGCTATCGGGATTGACCGCTGAGTAGCCCAGGAGAGGTGGATACCCCATTCTGCAAGCCATGGAAAGGCTGTTTCTTGATATTTTCATGGTAACCCTTTATTTTCCGAGAAACTCATTTACCCTTTCTTTCCCTGTAAGTGTCTAATTTCCCATCTCTGATCCTTATCACTGCCTCCTTCTCCCCGAGGATTTTAACCCTTTGGCAAGCAATTGTGTGCCACCTGTCCCTGTCTCCCTCCACGCTAGGAATCGAAAACCAGGCACAAGTAAAATTATCTGGAAAGTGAGATTTATGAAACCACATCCAGCACTGGTGACCTACAAAGCTGAGGGCCTCATCGAGACACGGCAGTCGTGTCCACTGGTTCCATCATGTTTGAGCAGAACGGAAACTTCTACAGGATCCTGGGGAAGTCCTTTCTGTTTTATTTTGTTTTGTCTGTTTTGTTTCTTCACCAAAAGTCTGGGCAGCATCAGAGGTTAGAAAAGCAGAAGAATCGATCTGGAAGAAGGAAAAATAGCCGGCAAAAGTCTACGAGACACAATATACTAGAAATTTCCTGGCCAACTGTCCCAGTGATCTTCCGCTGTTTAACAAAGCACTCAGAACGTAAGAAACCATTCGAAGCATTCATCTGCTCATGTTTCTGTATTGTAGGAAAGGCTTGACCAAGTGGTTCTTCTGCTCCATGGGATGTCGGCTGTAGTCACTGAGCTTTATTCTTCCTGGAGCTCAGCTGAGGCGAGAGTGACCAAGATGGCTGACCTCATGCATCTGACTCCTCAGCTGGGAGGCTGAAAAGCTGGGAGATGGCCGACCTCTCTCTCCAGCGGGTTGGTCGGCCTCCACAGATGGTGGCTCAGGGCTCCAAGGGAGCAAAAGGGAAAATCACTGGGCCTCCATGTGGCTAAGTCTGGAACCAACAACACAAATTCCTTTTGCCTCCTTCTACGGATCACCACAAGTCATAGGCCAGCTCAGCTCCAAGGGGGAGGAAATAATTCGATTCCTGATGGGAGAAGTAGACTGCATGAATGCGGATGGCAGGAATTGCTAGTGGCCATCCTTGGAGATAAGCCCATAACCATCCTCCGTGTTCTTCTAAATGCAGACCCTAGCTCAGAGGAGGGTACTAATGGCCAGTTTCGGGGGCAGGGAAGACATGGTGATTCTCCATAATTTCAATTAACAAGTCAGAAACACTACCAAAGAACTTAAACATAAACATAAACTTAAACATTACTGTATATTTGTTATCATGTCCTCATTTCAAATTTATTTAAGTTACTAGACAGTTCGATCACCATCAGTCAGCGGCTAGAGCAGAAAATCTGTACAGCGGAATCAGAGCTTATGCAATTCCCTCCACATAGTCAGCCGATCAAGGTCACACAGAACAAAACACACAACATATGGACATGCTGCTTCGTTCAAAAGAGACCTTGGCTTCCAACATCACAGGGAAAGGAACATCTCAGCCAAATTTCGAAAGACAAAAGTAGTAGACGATATGTCCATCTTCAGCAGTGTATGATTTGATGATCTAAGAAAATACACGCTCAATTGGTAAAATTCACTTTTTTTTTTTTTTTTTTTAGCAGTTTGTTTTAAACAGTCTGCATTTTAAACGTTCCCGCTGTGGGAAAAAGTCATCACCTTTAATGTCTACATTTTTGTTGGAAGACCACATCGCTCTCAAAATATTTTTCAAAACTCAGGGAGAGGTGTGACTTACTATTTAATGATCGGCTGTCGTTCACACATATTCTGTGGTTCACGGGGAGAAGTTCACTGTAGAGTAAGAATCTCCAAGAGAAAAAGTATTCAATCTATCTTCTTGGACGATCTTGGCATTTGTTCCCATTAAGGGCTACCCAAAAGAGTGAAACGGAAACACTAGGGTGTCTGAGACCCCACGTCCTTCTGTGAGCAAAGCAACTTCTTTGTGTTAGTTTTGTTCCGTTTTCCTTCAGTGTAAAATTTCATTTGAGCCAAGAGTTCCAAGGTCATCAAATACTTGAAAACGACTGCTTAAGGGAACACATGTAGATTTGTGAATTCTGCTAAATCTACTTATATATTGTGATATAATTCTCCCTACTAATGCTGTAAAAGAATCTTTTTCTTTCTTTCTTTTTTTTTTTTTAAACTGAAAGCTGTGATATAAACTATTCACACTGACCCTACATATCCCCAAAGGCCTCCTTTAGAGTTCCACCCTGTGGTCTGAATGAGCTTTGAATGGATGCCAAACATTTTCTATCTCCCTGGCTAAAAAGGCCAAGACTACAAAAGAAGTCAAGCCGGGAGGGGGGGTATCTCAGCCGTAAAGTTTTAAAGAATTTTCAGATGTTAATTCTGACCCGAGCTCCAGAGTGATTCACTGGTGGCTGATGCTGACTAATCTTTGGACTTCTTAATCCATGTTCTATTTATGGATTTTAGCCACAGCTCCAAAGGTTAGGAATTACAGACCCCATTTCCACCTCTTTTTATTAAATTATTCTAACCTCATCTTGGGTAATTCATCACTGTCTCACTCACTCTTGGTATCCACATTGGGAATGGAAGGGCCAGTAGCTCAAATTACCCTCACCACCTTCCCAAACGGACTCTGAGAAAACAAGGCCTGCGTCTAGTTGCTTTGAGATACAAGAGGGCAAGCCTTCCTATTTTCCATCCTGCGCTGCAAAATCTCCAGCTCTGGGAGACTCGTGCTCCTTGACAGCTCTCTTCCCTTTGTTGAATCGCACCCCCTTCCTTAGGGGTGACGGTTTTCAACGCTGACTTAGGTGGACCTTCGGGCATCACGCCCAAGTAGCCATCCCTTGGCTATATACACAGATAGCTCAGGTCCTTCTCCACCAGTGAATGGGGCTGGCTTTCTGCCTCCTGTACAGGTAACAAAGTAGGCCAAAGAAATGGGAGGCTTTGACTTAACTGTACCTACTACGGACAGAGTCATGGAGCCCCCAATTCACGTGTTGAACCCTTAACCCCCTAATGTGGTGTATTCGGAAATAGGGCCTTTAAGGAGGTGATTAAAGTTAAATGAGGTCCTAATAAGACTCAGAGACTCTTCCAGTAAGAAGGGAGAGAGAACCCAGGGTGCCACACAGAGAGGCAAAGCCATGTGAGGACACAGTGAAACCAGCCCTCCCCAACCTCCAGAGCTGGGAGACAACAGATCTCTGTGGTACTTCATTATGGCCACCCTAGAAGACAGAGACAGCACCACGTCCCTCCATGCCTGGAATCAGCCTAAAGTGGAAACAATTCTAGACTCATAATGTCTGTCTTTAAATGTCTGAGGGGCTACCGTGTGGAAAATCATTTTTTCCCATGTGTCCCACAGAGGAAATCTAGAAGGATCAGGGAAGGATAAAGACTGGCTTTATTATAAAACAAGAGTATTTAACTATTAAATGTATCCAAAAGAAAAACGAATGAGCTACATACCCAAAAGATCGGGATGCCCTGACACGAGTCCCCATTTAATAGGATTTTGTAACATCGCACTACTACAGCTCTACGATGGTGTCAAGGTGTTAAAAGAAGACCAAGGAGATCTCTCGGAAATGGTTACCACCAATGAGCCCGTGATCTTGGGCAAGTTGCATAAAGTCTCTTAAACTTAATTTACACACAAAAAAAATTTTTTTAAAGCAAGTCCAATTCTCATGAAAATCAAAGAAGACCATATTAGTGGAACATCGTCTACATGAAAACATCATCCTTGTAAATGTAATTGGATGGAGGGTTCTTCCCAGTTGAGAACCATCCAAACCAGCTGCGAACACCGAGAAACACACGTGAGTCCTTCATTAGACAGGTCCAGGGCATCCTTTCTAACTCAGGCATACCCTTCTGCTTTTTTCCTTGGAAGGAAAGGGCTCCCTGCCTGGGAGTGGTTCTGCTTTCCCCCAAAGCTCTCACTCATCATTCGCACGCAGTGTCTGGTGCAAGCCCAGCCTCTTTATTCGCTCTGCTTGGCTCACGCTGCTGCGAAGAAGTGATGTCAGGAGCTCTGACTCAGGTGAGCAATCAGGAGCAGATGGTGTGTCCCAACCCCCGAGCCTCTCCTCATGCCCCGCTCCTTGGAACAAGAGTGATGATTTCGAGCGGGCAGTGATAGGATGAGCAAAGATGCGGGTTTTCCACGGGGATCTGCAAAGCAACATCCTCTTAAAAGGCAAGGCAGCCGTTGCCGCGGGCAACACAAAGGCACCCCGATTGGTTATTGTTTAGGAACATGGTGCCCCCTCCACGGGTTTATTGTCCTAATCTGATTAATGAAAGGGTGTCGCTAACAGGGCGTCTAGCTCGCTGCACCCCATGGCTGACCCGCACCGGGCAATCCCCCCACCCCCCAGAACATCAATTCTCAGTGCCCTTGTCAGATAACCATTTATGAAAAGATGAATGCGTGTGGTGATCTCGGGTGAAGGAGGCTGATGTATGGGTTGTTAATGATCGAAATAATCAGTTTGGTAATAACTGGCATGTGGGTTTGTTAAGTGGCAAGCTGGGGGGCATTAGCATTCTCCAGGCACCTCGTCTTTATCTCCAGGCTGGTGTCTGACAACTCCCCAAGATCCCCATGAATAAATACGGAGCCTTGCCCAGACATAATTAAACTGCCAATGCAGATATACCTAAATAACACTGATATCTTAATGACACCAGATAGTGTTCAAATAATGAAAGCACCATGAGAGGGACCGTGCACAATGAATGGAGACGTCAAGGCTCTCTGCTCACCCTGTGGCTCGTCCCGGGGTTTGCCCGTCATCATGGCAGAGCTTTCCTTTCTTGAATTTTCTTCTACACTGGGTTGCCTTCACCATCTGAGAAACATTTTCTCCCTTCTGCCTATCTCCACGCAGGAACAAAGCATATCTCTGGAGGGAAGAGGTTTTTTACTTTCTGTCTCAGTCCCCTGAGCCCTAGAGGGGGTGGTCCGGTGATCTCCCCAGTGATCCAGCTGTGCTTGGGACACAGAAGGTGGGCGAGCCTGGGCCTGAGGCTGCACAACATCTTCCACGAGGTCACAGAGAAGACCTCTCTTCCACGGAAGGGATGCTCTCTTCCTCGTGTCTTTGTCACGCAGAGCATCTAGCAGAGTAACTCAAAAAGTTTCAATGGATGGATATTCATCTCTGGCTTCTTACCATTTGGGGCGATCACGTAGGTGTAGTTCTCTACTTAATTTCCACCAGTCCTTTTCCACTAAGGTCATGACACTGTCTACGCGGTAGACCCTCTTCTCACTACTAAGATGTGTGTACTTTCACCTTGTCCAATCCATCTTAAAAAAAAAAAAAAGTAGCTGTTTCCCAAATTTTATTTCTACTGGTTCCATATCACACATCTCAAATTTCCATTATCGTGCCACTGATTCCCCCTGCCCCAACTGACTTCCCCAGGGGAGGGAATTGTACCTCTCTCTGGACTGACTCTTCACAGGCTTAATTTCCTCATGTGAAAAATGGAGAGGTTGGACAAGATCATCACCTCTCAAATTGTGTTCTCTAGAACACCAGCCTTTCAAAGCAATAGTGCTGACTAGATGTTTGGTAAATAATGTGTTCAAGAGTGAAAATACATCATCATGAAAAAAAAATGGATTTCATAAGCAAATACGTCTGGGGAGAGGTGAGATAAATGTGTTTAATCTTGACTCTCAGGCTTTCAGACCCTGTAGCGGGCTAATAAGCAACACGAAACTCCAAGATCGTATGATATGGAACATTTACCAAACCTATTGAACTGGGGAATTCATGTTCTGCAAGTTTCGTAGACAGCCCTCTCCGAGTCCGCATTAGACTCAGTGATTACCAAGTTTCTTATTCTATTAGATTCCACCACCATGTCTCCCACCTAGAGGTCCCCTCTCCATCCCCATCCATAACAGAGGAAGGAAAGGAGTCTTTAGCTTAATCTCTCCCTTCAGCATCTAGCCCCACGTCTTGTCTTTTAAAGTCCCTATTATTGAACTATTCTAACAAGTCCAAGTCTCCTTTTCATACTCTGATGGTTTCCAATAGTCATTTCCACCGTATTTAACGACTTCATACCTGTATTGTTTTTTATATATTGTCTTCATTAGTTCGAGCTATTATAACAAAATACACGGGCTGGGTGGCTGAAGCCACAAACTTCTTTTTCACAGCTGTAGAGGCTGGAAGGTCCAAAATCAAGGTGCTAGGAGAGCTGGTGTTTAGTGAGAGCGCTCTTCCTGGTTTGTGGATACCTACCTTCTTACTGTATCCCCTTACGGCCCAGGGACAGAGGGCTCTGTCTCTTCCTCTTCTCATAGGGACACTAATACCAACCTGGGTGGTTCCTCCAACATGGCCTCATCTAAACCTAATCACATCCCGAAGGTTCCCTCCAAGTATCACCACATATGAATTACAGGATGAGGGAGGGTGATGAAAACCTTCAGTCCATAACATATAACCGCCATGTTTCTTAACATCCTGGATAGTATCAGTTGACTGAACCATACACAACCTTGACCTTTGGTCTACCATCTTGACTAAGACTTCCCTGATAGCCTCCACTATAGACCTGTCACCCATCAACAATGGCACAAACTTAGTTAATGTACAGCATTGCTCAGTCTCTGCCTCTTACAGGGTTATTTTCTCTTGCTGCATTCCTTTGGCTCCCCAACATTCAACAATCCTCTGACCTAGGGAGATTTCCCTGACACTGATCCCTCTCCACAAACCAACTCCATTGTTCCTCATTCTGTTGGGTCTTGTAGCTGGACTCATCACCACTGCCATTTGCAAATCCCCTCAACCCCCATGAAGACTTAAGTATTTGCTCTAGTCATTGCCATACTTGGAACTTGCTAGTCAGGTCTTTTTCCATTCCAGCCTCTAGGAAATTTACTGAAAAAGTCACAAAACTTGCCTATCTTAACTATGAATTGTCTTCTTAAAAAAAAAAAAAGATTTTGTTATTTTTTCTTTCTTTATGTATTCTCTACCCACAACACGGCTCAAACTCACAATCCCTGAGATCAAGAGTCACACGTTCCACCAACTGAACCAGCCAGGTACCCCTCTCCATAAATCCTTCTCAACAAATGTTAACAGGACTGTTAATAGCTAATGGTATTTGGAGGGCCTTCTATTCATTTCTTATTGATTTTATCTGAAAACTTCCCTTTCCTCTAGACACACCACTTCCCCAAATGTCCACAGGATACTGATAGATATTCTATGAAAAGAAGGTTCCATGGTCATATATATGCTTGGGAGAACATAAAATCATTAAAACAAGCTTGTTTCATTTATTCTCAGAGTTTTAAAATGCTAATATGCATTATGAATCTGCTAAAGGATATAGCAGTATGAAACATTTAGAGGTTTATTTGATATTCGAACTTATTTATTAGTAATCTACCAGGAAACTACTACTACCTGGTGGTGGCAGAATTTTTTTTTTAAACTGAGAATGCAAGAACCAAACTCGGAATAGCATTAGTTTAAATTTTCTTTTCTTTGTTTGCTTTTGAAATTTTGTATTTTCTTTCCAGTTACATTTTCTTTCTAGAACTTGTGACACAGGAGTCTGCTAGCGGTTCACCCGGCCGATCCCCTCAGCTTTTTGACAATATGGTTACTCTTCATTTGCCACCCACCCAATCCAGTATGGTACGGCATGTGACTGGGCTCCCACAGATAGTGGGAGAGCAAAGATGGCATGCATCACTTCCAAGCCTGGCCTGTGAAGACTTCTTCTCCACTATCCTTCACATGCTCTTCCATTTCTGGCTCCTAGAATGGGGATGAGCCCCAGAGCAAGCTTGGAGGCATGTGTCAGACGAGAAGCCTTGGTCCCTGAATCACTGTGTGGAGCAGAGTCGCCCGATTCAAAACACCTGCACTGTCAGGTATCTGAGTGAAAAATAACACACACACACACACACACCCGCCGTTCACGCAGACAATCAAATTTGGGGATTTATTCGAGGCCGGGACGGGGCTGAGACGAGCGCACAATTTTCCACATGTGCACCCTATGAGGAGGCACCCCAAAATTCAGTAATCAAAGTAAGATTTGAATGCAATATTTAAAAAAAAAAAATCAGAATTGGTGCAAAAAAATGCCCATCGTGAGCAAACTATCAACATTTTAAAGAAAGACAGGATCACCCATTTCTTTGCTCCAGCAGCTTGTTTCCCAAACTAAGAGAGGGTTCTCCCACCATGCACACAGCTGTAGATTAACTGTCCTGTGCAAGCTTAGCCAGAGTCCTTTGCTCTCAGGCTCCAAACTGTTTTTTCCTGCTTACATAGATCTCTCATTCTCTGAAAAAAAAATTTTTTTAAAAGACATTCTGCTGAATAAATTGCATTTGCTTCCATCTTTATGTGGTACGTGGGTACGGGAACTGCTTCCCATCTGTAGCTTCTCCTTCATAACCTTCTCCACCATACAGCTCAGTGAAGGACCAGCCTCCACACAACTTTCTCCTAATCATCTATTTGCCTTGTGGCACTTCCTCGTTTGCTTTCATGTTTTCCATACCTGATGGAATTCAGGAATTACTATTTAACATTCCAGGTCTGAGTCTACTCTACCCAACTCGGCTGAAGGCTTTGAGAAAGTCAAGAATCCTGTCCCGGTCCTGCCTCTTTCCCCACACCCACAGATGCCCATTGATGGGCACGTACTGATTTGATCTTGCCTTCAGTTCATGCCTGTCTGACCAGCAACTGCTGGATTTGGTTCTTGAACACTTTCATTTTCCCTTGGCTGGCCACAGGACGTATAATCTAAGTGCTAGGTATGTCAGGGCAAAACACGATCATGGCATTGATCAATATAGCTTCCCCATGAAAGCACTGTCAAGGGCAATGTCAAATGGGGATCCGAGCACTGGGGGAGCGCCTGTTTCTGTCTCCTCTCGGTTCCATCACCTCATTTGTAAATGTATTTATATACATTAAACAAAAAAGGAGGAGAAGAGTTCCCATCTGTTCCAAAATGCATTCTTCTCCAGAACTCTGCCTACTGGCTGGACGGAGGGTGTTAAAATCCACCTTCAGGATTTCTCAGTGCTCCATTTGTTAGGAACATCAGGCAGGTCTGGGGGGCCCTTTCAAATGCAAATAAAAGCAAAGCAAAGTGCAGCTAAAACTTTCTATCATCCAACCTCATCAGCGGCCCTTGTCCTTGAGAAGAGGGAATCAAAACAGTAGGTTAGGGTGAGGGATTCCCACGGGTTACCTTTTCACAGCAAGCAAACACTTTGAACCTTGAGCAAACCCAGTCAAGGAGTTCTTCCTTCTGTGGTTCCTGACTCTGCCTTTATCCTTTATGCCCCCCTTTATCGGGGAGAACAGTGTGATCTATCGATTGCCTCTAAAAGAGGCCTTTTAGTGTCATTGGAACTTCAGGTTCCCAGGGTCTAAGACCTCCTAGTCACTCCACGATCAAGTTAACTTAAACTCTTTCTTTTTTTTTTTTTTTTTTTTTTATTTCCACAAGGCAGGGTCTACACAGTAACCACAAATTATTGGCCCAAAGGTGCCTACAAATTCCAGAGCCCTGTTAACAAGTGAGTATACTTCCGGTCATCGAGTGGGAGCCCCGTTCCTGTGGCTTCTTCCGGGCACTCCCCGTGCAGGTGGGACAGGAGAGTCAGCGGGGGGCACTGCAAGTCCTGGGCCAGACACATGCTGCTGCCCCCTACCCCCAACAGATGCAGCCCCGGTCTAATGCGGGAGGCTCCCACATGCCATCACTGTTCGGTGGTTTTACAAAACCACCAGTAAAGATCCTCCGAGGAGGGTTCCTTGCACGCTTGCTTTCTCTCCTAGCTCCCAAAACTCATATCCTGTCTCCTGGGCCTGCTACAGTGTCCTCTCCAGGTCAGATGGCTTCCTCAAGAAACCACCTGTGGACCAACATTCTACACAGCAGTTCGAGTCCCTAAAAATCTCGGAGATGACATATCCAAGTTCCCATCCACAGCATCCTTTGGTTTTGGAGACTTCTCCTCCGAGGTGCCCTGGACAGCTAATTGCTATTCTCAGTGTTCCCGGGGAGTCCTTTCTAAGCACATGAAATAGGAGTGATTTCTAAAAAGGTTAAAAAATAAAAAATCAAGCTCTTTATCCCTAACTCCCACTCTTATTCTATCAAGTACTTCATTTTATCTTATTTTATTAGATTTTTTAAATTATTTTTAGAAAGACAGAGAGAGAGCACAAGTGAAAGGGCAGGTGCGGAGGGAAGGGAAGAGAGAATCTCAGGCAGGCTCCGCACCCAGCACGGAGCCCAACATGGGGCTCTATCTCACGACCCTGAGATCATGACTTGAGCCAAAATCAAGATGCTTAACTGACTGAGCCACCCAGGCGCCCCTCAAGTACTTCCTTTTTTTTATGATTTTTTTTGAAAGATTTACTTATTTATTTGACAAGGAGAGGAGGGAAGTGGGGAGGGAAGGGGCATGGCAGAGGGAAAGGGAGAAGCAGACTCCCCGCGGAGCAGGGAGACTGATGCGGGGGCTCAATCCCAGGACCCCGGGATCATGACCTGAGCTGAAGGCAGATGCCTGTTGACTGAGACACCCCGGAGCCCCAAATACTTCCTTTTAAAACTGTTAGTAGACTCTTGGTTTACCTGTCCACATCTTTATCAAACCTCCCCTAACACGATATCCAGAGGGAATTTTATTCCTTGTTGCCCTTTAGAGACAGGCTCTTCAGAGCAATGAATGATCTAATCATTCTCCTACGGAAAATTTAGGCAAGCATCTCAAGGAAAAGGAGCCCCCAAGATCCACGCGTGATGTGGCTGACATGATCGCCTGCAAGGATGGGGGGCTGGACCCTGCAAGGCAAATCAGAGGTTCAAAAGGAAAAACAACATTCTTGGCGAATTAATCAGAGCAGGGGATTTCTGGCCTCATAAATAAGACATCTTATCCATCTGACTGTCGGTTTATTTGGGGGTGGGGGTGGGGGGGGTTTCTGCTTGTTTCTGGACGTTTCTGGAGCCCGTGCTCCGGGCAGGACAGCAGTCTGCCCAGTTCTGAGCCTTCTGCTGATGCCCAAAGAACAGCGGGGAATTCACAGCATTCTAGGAGTTAACTGCCACAACTTCAGTAGCAAACGAGCAATGTAACAAATGTATCAAGCTTATTAAAAACAAAAAACGAGAAAGACAAGTGATCACAAAGAACATGGCGAATCCACTAAATTCTCCCAGATGCCGCCGCCACCACCACCAGACCGGCCGTCCCGAGAGGAGAGGTGCTGCGTGGCACTGATGTCACCGGGGTGTGGTCCCGGAGGGAAGGAGGCTCAGGGATCAGTGAGCAACCCTGCCCCGTGATCAAAGCCTTCCCCGCTGAGCGCTGGCGACCCAGGAACCAGTCAAGTCCCAAACCGGTGATGCCAATCTAGCTAGAAGCACGCTCAGCCTTCCTCCGAAAGAGAGCCAGGGTGCCAGTTTTCAACCAAGAAGGGGGAAAAGTTCACCCAGATTTTCAAAACCTGCCAGCGTGGGAAAAGATGCCATCCCTTAGGTTCTAATAGGTACCGCTGCTCTCCCATTCCTCCAACTCCAGGACCGCCTTATTATCTTAAAACGAAATTACGACAACATTCTCCTAAGTGGCTTCCTGCAGGCAGACTGCCCCCCCTTTCCGGTCCGTCCTGCATCCGGGCTCTGTCAAAATTGTCTTCCTTAATTCCCCTGGGGAGGGTATTATTACTCCAGATCGTTCAGGGATGAGCAGATCTTGATGGAACAGTTCAGTCTGGAATTCACCGTGATCCCCAGTGGAGTCCCAGACTGCCTACCCCTCTCTGGTCTTATCTCACACCCCTCCCCAGCGTGCGACCCACATTTCTGCTGATCTAGAACACCTAGGGCTCCCTGACTCACCCTCCTTCTTTGCTGAGCCTTGTGTGTCTGCCTGGAGCTCCCTGTCCCCCCGATTCCATCCCGGGAGCCTCCCCTAGCTCCTTGCTCTTCTGAACCCACCGCTTCCTGGGGTGTGGAGATGAGAACAGGCAGACAGAGAAGCATTACCCTCCCTTTCTTAAAGGGTGACATGTTAAACACCCATTTCACTGAGATTCAACTCAGCAGCAAGAGAACGCCCGCGAAATAGGGCAGCGGATCTGTACTGACCTTCGGCTGGGGGTGCAGGCCCTAGGAAGTCAGGTAGGGGTGCTGATGCCTCCTCCACGCTTCCTCCCTAGCTCCACTGGCTTCCCACAGGACCCCTCCAAGGGGATCCCCTCCCTCGCCAGCACTCCAGACCTTAAGGAGAGTCTCAGGTACGTGTCTAAGTCTCTAAGAACTTCCCCTACCTACGGAGTTTAAGATCTAACACCCACAAGACATGAATCCCCTATGACATAAATGAGGCACTTAAAAAAAAAAAAAAGATTTTATTTGTTCCTTCTGACGGACAGCGAGCACAAACAGGGGGAGGGGCAGAGGCAGAGGCCAAGGCAGAAGCAGGCCCCCCACTGAGCAAGAAGCCCGATGAGGGGCTCGATCCCAGGACCCTGGGATCGTGACCTGGGCCGAAGGCAGACACTTCACCAACTGAGCCCCCCAGGCGTCCCAAATGTGGCACTTTTTAGTGAAATAATGAAAATGAAAATATTTCTATTCAGCCCAACGTGCTGGGATGACCATGAAACTCTGAAATCAGAAACAAATTTCCATCTGCACCTCCAACCACGCAGGAAAGTTAAGTTCCGGGTGTGTGAAGAGTTAAATGTGCACATGACTGTATTATGTTAGCATACAAGAACTTGGAAACAGAGACGAGGGCACAGGTATTCTCGGAGAAATTTTTCTCAGTATAAATCCACAGAAACAAGCCACGAAAGTAAAAGAGACCTCTGGCTTCGTGAAAACGCCTCCTTCGCACATCCTTCATCCATTCTAGGCAAAATGACCAAAGGAAGATCAAAATGCAGGAAACCTCCCTCCTCGTGGAAAGCCAATGTCCAGGTCCTTCTGCAGAGCAGACATGGATGGACTCAAGCTAAGGGTTGATCGTCGGGCTACGGTACCTCATACCTTCCCTAAACAGCAGTGTCCTGTGGCCAGCAGTGAACGGAGTCTACCTTAGAACAACGTGAGGAATCCCCCTCAATTTAGGGAGGGTTAGAACGCAGGGAGAAGTCCTAAAATAAACACACGCACACTCAGAAACACAATGGTATTGGGGTCTGCACCCAGCAGAAAATCCTCAGGACTGCAGAGACTGTCCCAGCATTCAAGGTAGCAGCCGGGATAGGAAGATCAGGCAGTCGGCACCGTACACCCAGGGACAGGGCTCAGCCAAGCGAATCAAACGAAACCCACACATCCCCAGTGAGCAGAAACCCGTCATCTTGTCCAGCAGAGTCACAAAGATGACCAGGGGTCGGAGGGACAGCCCAGAGATGTTTTCCCAGTGGGTGCTCTGGGCCGCCGCCTCTTTTCCCCTCCTCATCGCTGCTGAGTCACCAAATGAGAATGTTTCCCATTAACTGGACCTCCTGTTTATCTGAGGCGAATCACGCACCCTGTCTTTTGAGCAAATTAAAGGCTCAACCGTCAAGTATGAGTCAACAGATAACCACCGGCGTGAGCCCTAGAAAGGGAAGCCACAGAATTAAAGGAAACGAACAAAGCCCTACCTAAATAGAAAGAAGACAACAAAGGTACATTTGGGAAAGGAAAAAGAGAGTGTACAGCCAACCAACAAAACCCGAAATGAGATTTAAGTGATAGGTGCCCAACTTGCCCAGATAGAGGAATGACTTTATAGAAGCAGAGAGAAAATGCAAAATGCTCAGACTAAAGACAGACTACAGACAGATTAAAGACAAAAATGAAAAGGGGATAGATAGGTGAGGGGCGCCTGGGTGGCTCAGTGGGTTAAAGCCTCTGCCTTCAGGTCATGATCTCAGGGTCCTGGGATCGAGCCCTGCATCGGTCTCTCTGCTGGGCAGGGAGCCTGCTTCCTCCTCCCTCTCTGCCTGCCTCTCTGCCTACTTGTAATCTGTCAAATAAATAAATAAAATCTTTTAAAAAAATTAAAAAATTTTTAAAAAAGAGACAAAACAAGTAGAAAAGGATCGTCAGAGGCTACATTCACGTTCTGGAGAAAGCTTTCACAATCTGGGATCTCAGAGAGGAAGAGATTTGCCACAGACGAGGCACACTTATCGAAAGAAGACAATCACGCGACATGTCCTGGTGAAGGCTTTGAATTTTAAGAATAAAGACAGGATCCTACAAGTTATCTGAAAGGAAGACACAGCAAACGGTCTGAGGCATCTTTGTCACAATGTTAAGTGCTGTTAAGGCTGGGAATCCAATTTCCGCAGGATTTCTGGACAAAGTATTGACGACTCAGCAAAGCTACGTTCCACCAACACTAATGGTCTTTTCTTAAAGTTTTATTTATTTATTTTTAGAGCGAGAGAGTGAGTGCACAGGGGGAGGAGCAGAGGGAGAGGCAGGGGGAGAGGGAGAAGCAGACTCCCCGATGAGCAGGGAATCCGAGGCAGGACTCGATCCCAGGACCCTGAGATCATGGCCTGAACTGAAATCAAGAGCTGGATGCTTAACCGACTGAGCCACCCAGCCACCCCTAGGTACTTCTGGGTGCATCTTCTTCTTAAAAGACTTTATTTATTTACTTGAGAGAGAATGAGAGAGAGAGAGAGAGAACACATGCAGGGGTAGGAGCAGAAGAGGGAGAAGCAGATTCCCCTACTGAGCAGGGATCCCAACTCAGGGCTCCATCCCAAGACCCTGGGATCACGACCTGAGCCGAAGGCAGACACTCAACCGACCGAGCCCCCATGAGCCACCCATGACGTGTCCCCTGAGTGTATATCTGATGAACAGAAACATTCTCCCACATAACCACACCATGATCCTACTCTGGAGAGTTGACATCGAGACAATTTATTATTATTATTATCATTTGTCATAACATGTTCTGGATTTGGGTTCAGACTATAGGGGGATAGGGGGATGGGGGGATGGGCACTAAGGAGGACACGTATTGTGATGAGCGCTGTGTGTTACACACAACTAATGAATTGTTAGAACGCTACATCAAAGCCTAATGATGTCCTATATGCTGGCTAAGTGAACATAAGAATAAAAAAATAAATATTGATATTTACAACTAAAAAAAAAGAATATAGGGTTTTCATTAGTCTGCATACCCTTGTGTATTCTGCCCACGTCAGGATGAGCTGACCTCTTTCGGAGCAAAACCAGACAGCTCCATCTCTCCATACCAAGGAGAAGGACCTCTAAGTAGTTAAATATTATATATTACATAATATATAATAATAACATTATGTATATTATTAAATGTGATAATTGTATCTTACTCAAAGTCCCACTACAGCACAAGTCCCACGGAAGAAACGTACTTCGAACTCACGCACTTCGGGGACAACTTTGTAAATGTTTGTTTTTTGTTGTTTTTTTCCAAGACCAAGACACCAGCGTTCGGGAAATTAAAGTGATATTCCTCAAGGTCACTGGCTGAGGAGAAATCCAGACTGAAATTCTAGCAGGATCATCTGGCAGAGCCCCAAACTTGAACTGGGGGGGACGAGGGTGTAACAGATTCGTTACGACGCCAGGAGAAAACTGTTGCCAGGACCCTGTTTTGGTTCCTAACTCATCTATGCAGAGGGGCCCTGTCCCTCGTGCACACTGGAGCTGTCTTGGGACCTTGTAAATGACACACAGGCTCCTTGGGCCCACCTCTGGCCAGTTCAGTAGGCGTCCCCGGCCAGGACATCAGTATTGACAGGCGTCCTGGGCGATTCTACTAAGCATCCAGCATGGGGACCCCAGGCCCTGGAGGAATGGGAGCTCAGGCACGGGCAGGCCACAGCTGTGCATTTCCATCCGTCTCCAACAAGCATGGAGTCTCTTGTCTCGGGACATAAGACCAGCCTGCATTCTTCTCTCCCTGCTGCGGATTTTCCCTCAAGCATTCACCCTGACCGGCTGCCAGGCCCGGGCCACGCCTCCACACGTTGGCCACGGACCTCCCACCAGGCTGGAGACACTGGGGAATTCGAGAGGGATGGACGAGGCGGCCGGTGGCAGCCCTTTGGCACACAGGGGCCATGCATTCTGCCAGCACGAAAGCCCGGATCGCAGGGCTGGAGAACAGGAGGAACCAAGGGCCCACTGAGGACGCTGTGTACTGGGCAATGTGGGGCCAGGGGCAGCTTCCACAGAGAAGTCCTTGGCTGTGATGGGTGGTCACTGGGCCAGGGAGCTCAGCCACAGGAGAAATCGGTAGCTGACAAAGGCACCCAAGTGTCCCTTACAGACAGTTGGATCCCCCCGCAGAGACCCATGTTTGTGCTGTTTCAAATACCCAAAAATGAGAACACAGGACAGATGTGACTCTGTTCCTTCTTTCCCTTCTGCCCATCGCCACGGCCACACTGTCTTTTTTGGAATGGGCGAGTGGTAACTTTGGCTCCCTCTCCAGGGAAGGGGAGCTCTGCACTGTGCGACAGGCCAGGAGATGAGTCAGACCCTGGCGTGGCCTCAAGCAGCAAGAGGTGGGGACACCCCCAGGCCACTCTGTGTCACCTCACATCCTGTCCCCAGTGTGGCAGCCCCAGGCACACACAGAGAAAACAGCGGAGCCAGGACAGTAACCCTATCTGATTCCTGACACTGTGGCCCCCTCCCGCCCCCTCTGATCTCCCTTACATCCTGGGATTGAATGACCCTATAAAAATGTCCAGCGTGAAAGATTCAGAAGCCAAAGAAACATTATCCTGATGGCAGTCCTTGAACGTCCTCTGTCTTCCCCTGGGGGCCCCACCATACCTAACCACCCCCCACCCCTGATCCCACCCCAACCCCCGGCCAGGCAGAGAATTTATGGGCTGTAAGTCCTATTTTTCTACATTGATGGAAATCACTGGCAAACATTTCCACTTGCCCAAACTCCATCCAAAGAGTCAAATGTCAAGGCACCCAGCTGAGCTCCGGGAGGCAAGGTTTATGAAGCCCATCGATGGACCCCGAGACCATAAACCATCTTATATTTACTACAACAGGACAGTACTTGAGTTCATTAAAAAGATGATTTTTGTCAAACTTTGGTTGCCTGGAAGGCCTTAGCTTCTTTTTACAAGGAGACTGTGTATCAGGAGCAGATAGAGAGCCTGGAAAGCTCAGTCGGCCAGCTGCTGTTGGCTCACTTGGTTGGGGTAGAGGAATCAGAGTCAGACTTAAAACGGTCCCTCAACAAGATCCCACGGATTGTCAGGGGTTGAGCTCAAAGTGGGAAAACATGTATCTGTTCTGGGCGTGCTGCAGAGGGAAGGGAAGGTGAGGGGAAGGGAACACATTCCTCAACCTTGCCGACCCCACTTCCTCCAGGGACACGTGGATCCCAGCTGGAAAGAAGAAAGGCAGTTTGTGGACTTCTCAAACATGCCACTGGAACCCTGGGGCAGGTTAGAGGCACGATCGTCTTTTCAGGGTGCAGGGGCACTTGAAGGGGGTAAAATCAAAACACAAAGTGAGCAGGGGCATGACAGGGGTGCTACCTGCCCTCAAAGGGAGGCAGCAAATTCTCTGCTCTTTCGGGAACCTGAAGCATCTGTGTGTTGGTCTGTACCACCATCATGATTCACTCTGTCCCTATGCATCCTTAGAGGACCTTAGGTCAGCTGGAGACAGGGCAGCCGAGGAGGATTTTTTTGCAGGTCAGCTCGTAGTAGGCATCTGGGCAAACAAAGAACATGTCATTCATGTCCAGCTATTCTGCCGATTGCATTCGGGGTAGGAGGACATACAGTTTCTTCATCTCAATAACAGCTTGATGGGTTGGAAATTCAGAAAGTTCTTCCCAGCTTCAATGCTCTCTGCCTCTAGGAATCAGTAAGTGGAGTCCAGAGGTTTGGTTTTGTTTTTTAAGCCCATCAGAGCATGAGGAAATGTCCTTCCCTCAAGATATATGTCAGTGGGCGCCTGAGTGGTTCAGTGGGTTAAGCCGCTGCCTTCGGCTCAGGTCATGATCTCAGGGTCCTGGGATCGAGTCCTGCTTCAGGTTCTCTGCTCAGCAGGGAGCCTGCTTCCCTCTCTCTCTCTCTGCCTGCTCTCTGTCTACTTGTGATCTCTCTCCATCAAATAAATAAATAAAAACTTAAAAAAAAAAAAGATATATGTCCGTGATGCTGACCACTGTTCTTTTTTTCCCTCCCTTTCTGGATATTTCTCCCTGGAGAACACGGCTGGAGCTCCTTCCTTTCCTGAGTATATGTCTGTGAGCTTTTTAAATGCTCTTGATTAACGATCAGAGGGCAATGCGAAAATCACAACATGGCAACTGTTAGAGCTGGAGCCATGGTTACAGTTTTTCTTAATTATCGTTGAAAGAATGGCTCAATCGTCTTTTATGCAAAGAAACTTTTGGACCCATCCCATTGATCGAAAAGCTGTCTTACTGTTTCTCTGTAGGAAGCTCAAGAGTTTGGAATTGGTTTTAGGAAGTTTTTAATGTTAATCCAAGAAAAGCTGTTCTTCCATCAGCAACACTTCAGGACATGTGTTAGTGCCTTTTTTTTTTTTTTTTTTCCTATTACGCCTGTGCACAACATGTATTCTTATCCCTCGGTGTGGAAAACATGAGAAGTGGAAGGCATTGCCAAACTTTGAAGGGGGTTAAGGATCTTCCCCAAAGACCCAGGTTCTTTTCGACAGCAACCTGTTTTTCTATGGAAATCACCCAACCTGTGACTCTTTCCATGTTTGGGTTTAACCCATTTACATTTATTTTGATAAGTTATAAATCCGCACTGGTGTTCTACCATCTTCTTTGATGCTTTCTATTTCCTATGTATGTTTCTTTGCTCCTTCCTTAACTTCTATTGGAACGATCATGTTTATTTATATTTTGTTCAATTGTCTCTCCAGCTTGCAATTCTTCTAATTCTTTTAGTGGCTATACAAAATGTTGTGTACAATGATGGACTTAAGAAAATTGAAAAGCTAACATTGCTATCCTTCTTGTAATCAACACAAGGACTTTAAGATGCCTTGACGCTGACCCTCACCTTCATCTTTCTTTCATTCTCACTAATAATCCAAACAATTTCTCCCCTTTGTTAATTTTATGCTCATGGCTCATTTATACGTACTACCACATTTAACAATTTCTTGCCTTAACATTGCTGTGTGACACCACGTTTCCCTTCTGGATACAAGTCTTTCTTGCTAAAGTATGCCATCTAGTACTGGTCTCGGTCAACAGCTGTAGTTAACGCCCTGTCCATGTTCTCTGTGTCCCGTCCTTTGAAAATCTTATTAAATGGATCTTGGATCTATGTAGCCTTTTCTTCTTGCCTCTAAACTGCCATTTTTTAGTTTCTATCTCCTTTATCTCTTTGATAATTTTATCAAATCTTTCAGTTATTCCTATTTTTCAACTGTCTGGCTCTCCTGTTTGGAAAACTTATCAGATCGATCTTTTATTATTACTGAGTTTTTCTGCTCTTTTAATCTGCAGCTTATCCTATCCATTGAGTTGTTCATTTCATGTCCACTTTTTGTTTCATATTCTCTCTGGTTCTTTTTCCAATCTTCTTTGCACATCAGCTTTTTCATTATAGTTTTTATATTTTATTTCTTGAATAATTTGAAATAAGCATATTTGTATCTTTTAGTGTTATAGGGTTTTTAAAAGATTTTATTTATTTTTTGAGAGAGAGAGCATGTGCATGCATGACCAGGGAGAGAGGCAGAGGGAGAAGCAGACTGCCTGCTGAGTGGGGAGCCCACTGAGGAACTCAATCCCAGGACCCCTGGATCATGCCCTGAGCCAAAGGCAGGCACCCAACTAACTGAGCCACCCAGGTGCTCTGGAGTATCTGTTAGGGCTACAGCCTCTCCCTCATGGTTGCTATCTTTCCTCAAGTGACCAAAATTGCTAATGGTGCATCCTCAATCATGGTTGTTCATCTGGGGGAAGTTATGAAATCAGGGGAACCAAGTTATGAAAATCATCCACAGTAGTTACAGTTTTTCTTCTGCCAAAGATATGGGGGCAGGGCTGGGGGGGGCGGATTCCATGGTCCTGAGTCCCGTTCTCAAGTTGATTTCTCGACTTGTGGTTCTACCACTTTACAGGAAGTATAAACTCAGACCACATGCAAATATACAACTCTTATTACCCGTGGTTTTAATTCCGTGTGGGTCAATTTTTTTTCTTTTGTCCAAAATCCTATAGAGAGGGAAAGATTCCTCAGCACTTTTGTCTGAGCCACCAGGAGAGCCATGGGGTCAAAGAGCATGGAGTATGTCAAAGCATTTGCTTTTATGTGTGGGGCAAAATTTGTATCTTCTGGCAAACCCAGGGCAAACCCCAGAACCCCAGCCTTCTGCCTGCAGGTCCTTTTCCCTGCTTATCCTCTGTGGGTTCCTGCAGCCCTGAGCTCTCCTCCTTGCTGTTGTGACAGAATTCCCTTTCTTTAAACTTTGACTGGGTGTACTTATTTTTATTGTGATTGTTGTTATATTTTATGCAACATTCCTATGTTGTTAATAGTAAGAGAGAGGCAGGAAGTAGACCACATCTTTCCTCTGCTCCGTCCATCTCATCACCAGAAGTGTTTTGATGACAAGGTTGTATTTGTCCCGCATCTCAGGAGTGGGGAGGCTAAGCATCCAGCAGCTCTGTGCACAAAGCCTGATGTTCTGAGATGATATGAAATCAATCATATGATTCACTGCTCATGTTCCCAAGCTATGCCTTATCCACTCCAGCAATTTCTAGCTCCCTCCATAACCATTCACGATTTTTAAGACATTCGTTTTTCACAGCTCTTGGCTTCTGAAACTTTAATGCAGAAGACAAGACCGAAAGTAAGATTCGGATGGAAATTCAACCCCTTGGAAATGGGAGTGGGGGGAAAAGGTAAAAATGGAACTTCTGCATCATACACACCCAAAGCATCTCAATGACACCTCCCTTGTGACCTCCCTGGGTTTTTGTTTTTGCGTTGTGTGTTCTAGAAATCTAAACTGGATCTTTAGCCATTCCACATTCCTCCCACCTTCCTGCTCACATAAACTGTGTCCTAGATGGGTAGACTGGAAATTCTATTCTGGGAATCACCACTAATCCTGCTCGGAAAGTAACTCAGGGCAGAAGACAGCAGTTAGCCTGTTACTCAACAGTTAACCTCACTTCGCAAAAGTCTTCTTATAGCTCAAAAGTGATAAAAATCTGCTAGAAATTTTGACATTCAAATATTTTCAACATATTTGAGAGATTCCAGCTCTTTCCCCTTTGCAAGGGTACAAAGTAAAGGAATGTTCTTAGGGTATGGAAGCCCTAAATCAGCAGTCCTCTTAGGCAAAGAAAGTTCATCTCTATAATATTTCAATTTCTCTCACAAATAACTGGTCATTTTCTTCTTCAACTAACTACTATAGAGATCTTTTCTTGTTTTTTGTCCTGACATGATAAGAACAGATGCTTAGTCCTCATGCACTATCTTTTTTTGAATGACAGCATCACATTATAAGTAATTTTGGAAACAAGAATAGGAAATAATCCCTCATCCACTAATTCTAGCGTGCTAGCTTCTTAATGTACTTCAGTCATTTTTTTTTTTGCTTTATAATTTTTATTTCAATACAGTTCAAATTTTTCATGTGTTTACAGAGTTTTGGGTTCCTGAACTTCCCCTCCCTCCCTTCCTTCTTTTCTTTCTTCAATCACAACACCCCTCAAACTAGAACAAGGTAAAAACTCTTGGCCATAGTTTACAGAAAAGGAAATGGAGATACAGGCATTTGACCCTTTGCCGAGCATCAGAGAGAGATGGGAGGTGTCCCTTTGTTATTAAAGCTCTTCTTGGCCAACTGCAAGCCCGGAGAGCTCACATTTGCTACTGCAGCCCACACAAACTCATGGGTTGTGAGAGGAGAGCCACGGCCACGACTAAGAGGAGAGAGGTGGGACGGGAGGTGACTCTGACAAGTGTCGATGACGAGTCTAATCAGCGTGTGCCCATCCAGAAGCAATGAAACCAGTTTTCTTGTGAGCTGGACAGTTGTGAGAAGAAAAAATCCACCACAATATTCTGCATAACAGTAATACTGAAATAGGTGTATTTCTCAGCTGGAGGCTACTTTGGTGAACTTCACTCACTTAAAATGACAAATTATAAAAAATGCAGTGTCTTAATTTTTATCTTTGATATTACACAGTTGATGCACACTACGCTAGCAAACGCTCTCCTCTGAAGACTGCACGAAGAAAATCTCCCTCTGAGAACATCCAAGATGGCGCTGGTGACCCATGCGCCAACTCCAATTTGCCTCAGAGGTTCACTGACAACTTTCCCTAATTTTCCCATGGCCCTGAGGATTCCCAGTGCCCTGAGGGATCATGAAAACGGAAGAGAATTCTCACTGGACAGAGGATCAATAGATGGAAAGACAGGTGACACAACAAGTAGAATAAAATGGTAAGGACAATCTGGACTAGGTACACGCACACTGTAAAATTCTTTCAGCTTTGCTACATATTGCAATTTTTCCTACTAAAATGCTGTTTAAAAAAAGAAAACAAGGGGCACCTTGGTAGCACAGTTGGGTGAGCATCTGCCTTCGGCTCAGGTCATGATCTCAGGGTCCAGGGATCAAGTCCCACATTGGGCTCTCTGCTCAGCGGGGAGCCTGCTTCTCTCTCTTCCAGCTGCTCCCCCTGCTGTGCCCTCTCTCTCTCTCTGACAAATAAGTAAATAAAATCTTTTTAAGAAAAAAGGGAATGGAAGGGGAGGGGAGGGGAGAGAAGGGAAGGGAGACAGCTTCCCAGGAAAATGCTTTCCTAAGTAACAAAATGCTGCTGGGTAGACTTTTTTCAGGTCTCTTCAGCTTTGTTCTCCTCACCCTCTCACACTGTTCTTTTGACTTCTATGAATTTCTTTGGGGACCATGTCCAGAAAGATGACCAAATGTGGCCCCTAAGTACTGAGCCAAACCCTTCTTGGGGAGGACAAAAGCGAGTCCTTAAGAGGGGAACTGACTTGTCCCAAATCCATCCATTGCACAAGCCAACGCCGGTTCAGGAGCAGAACACAGGTGTCCTGTGTTCCAGAAGACACAGTGTCCCTGTACCCTTTCCTTCCCAGGGGATGAGCAGTTGGACCTCCTTCTTATGGGACTTTAATCTGAAGGGAACTGGAAAACTAACATGTTGGGAAACTGTAAGTGGAGGTTTCAAACGAGTTACGACACTGAGGAAAAGCCACGAGCTAGCCAAGGGAATGGGAGAGCTGCTCCAGTGAATTTGATTCTAAGGCTGATACAGGGCTGTTACTAAACCTCTGGCTTCTGTTCATAGAGGCTGGGCTCCCTGGAGGAGATGTCCACACTGCCCAGCAGTGATTACGGTCATCTTCATCTGCTAAAGTCACCTCACCTGCTTGATCTTCAGACCAAGCTCTTATTTTGCAGGAATAAAGGAGACAGGGAATTCCACAGCTAGTTTCTGATTTCCTACCAGGTGTGAGGCACTGGGCCAGAAACCACAGGAAACATTTTTTAAAAAAAAAACTGAGCAAAACACAGACTCGAGGAACTCACCGTCCTGTTAAGGCTATAGGAGACATGAAAAGAACAAGTTAAAAGGTTATGTATTGAACTGCAGAACAGTGATGACCCTTTCCGTAAGGCCCTGCCTATTTAATAGCCCAATCCCAATGGGAAGGAGGGGATTTTTATGTGTGGCCTTGGAGTTCGGGAGGTCCTGGGGAAAGAGTACAAACCCACTCCATTAAAGGTTTTCCTCTTACACTTGGATTTCAGTCAAAATACTGAATGCCCATCAGATTGCTCACCCTGACCTCCTAATTGCCAGACCCATTCGATCTTTATTGTTCTTGGTTCTCCTAGCTCCCGCCTGTCTGCATTTAAGATGAACACCGTCCTCCCTGGCATTCCACTGAGCCTCCCTCTGACCTTCTGGACACATTTAAAAATATCCCAATGGCTCCACTAAGACTTCTTACAAGGCCTCCTGCTCGTCCTCTCTTCAAAGTGAGGTCCATGCCTGATGTGTTCTCAGACTTCCAACAGATAGCTGCAAGTCTGCACTGTAGTGTGACCCCTCTGATGAAGGCTCCCCCCGGAACTCAGCCCCGGACCTCTCTGTGCATCTGCAACGATGACTTTCTATCCATGCTCACTTGCCTTCACCCGTCGCCATACCTCTAAGATGAAAAATGGGGAAGAGTTGCTTTTAATTCCTTGTGATTTTCCCAAGCCAACTAGAGCCCGAAATGGGATGATTTGGCCTCTTGCAGGCGACAGTTATCCTCCCAAGGCTAGCTTCACTAGCTCTAGCCCCGATGACAGAAGTGGTTCATTGGTGGGAGCTCAACCCCAAACCCAGCACCCCCTTGATTAACTCAGTCTACACTCACAGCCCAATCCATCTTCCTAAGGCATGCAAGGGCATTCATCATTACCCTGCTCTGAAGCTTCCCTATTTCCGTAGGAAAGAATTTCAGAACTTTCCAACTGACGTCCCAGGTCCCCCACCATGAGGTTCTAATTTTTGTCTTTCTTGACTTATCTCATAATCCTCTCCATAGACAAAATAGCCACCCAGTTACATGAATCTTCTTGCCTCCTCAGTGCAACAGTGCCCATGTGTACCTCCCTGCCCCACCCCGGAATTCTTCCCGATGTCCCCTTGCTTATCTACTTTCTACCCGTTTTTAATGATCTTATCTCCTTCAGGAGGCTTTACCTCAATGCCCCACCACACAGGGATCTCTCCTGCTCGCTCAGCTCTGAAATTCTCTGCTCCCCCTCATCTGACATGGCATATGCTACTCCGTACTGTGACTCTTTCCCAAATCCCCCCCACCGAATGGCAAGCTCCTATGCTGAAGGGGGAGAAGGTATCTTCTGGAGGCTCAAAAAGTTGGGTCATGGAGCTTGAGGTCAGAAGGGAATGAAATTCCCAGACTCCAGTTCTGATATCATCCTTTGCTAAATTCACAAGACATCATAAGTGGAACCGCGTGCGCTCTCAAGAAGGAGCCAGACCACAGAAATGTATAAAAGAGTTCACACCCAGTGGGTTCCTAGTTCAGTCAAAGAGTTCTTGCTCTCTCTCTGTCTCCAATTATGGTGACTCTGTCAGAGAAAAAAGTGGGATTTTTTTTTTCCTTTTCAGAGAGAGCACGAGTGGGGGAAGAGGGGTGGAGGGAGAGGGAGAAAATCTCAAGCAGATTCTCCACTGAGCACAGAGCCTGACATGGGTTTCGATCTCACAACCCTGAGACCGTGACTTAAGCCAAAATCGAGGGTGTAGACACTTAACCAACTTAATTGACACTTAATCGAGCCACCCAGGTGCCCTAGAAAACCTTTCCTAACCTTCAACTCCCTCCCATGCAGCTGATAGCCTATTCAATGGGTCATTCAGAGATTTTAGCTCCTTCTGCATTTGCCTGAGCGACTCCCAGACGGCGTGAGACGGTGCCAAGGATTAACAAGAACCCCTTGCGGATAAAAGGAAAGAAAGGAGAGAGACTGTATTGGTAAAGAGTGGGCTGGAAAGCCTCCACCTTTGGTCTTCTTTCTCAATATTGCTTTTGCAGTTCAGGGTCCTTAATGGCTACATACGAATTTCAGAATTGTTTCTTCTATTACTGTTAAAAATGCCACTGATATTTGATATGGGATGCACCGAATCTGTAGATTGCTTTGGGTAATACGGACATTTTAACAGTATCAATTCTTCCATCTGTGAACATAGACTGTCCTCCCACTTCCTTGTGTCTTCTTTAATTTCTTTCATCAAAGGAATCTGTGTTTTAATGCACTCTCTAGATAATTCTGATGCCCACTTAGATTTGAGAAATCCTGGCTTTACAAATGGTGCTGGGGAAGGGGGAGTTGGGTCAGGAACCGACACATAACATGATTCCAGAACTTAGTGACTCAGAATAAGAGGGATTGATTATCTCACATAGCTTCTGACACAACAGGAGTCCTGGGGCAGCTTATCTGGGTAATTCTGGCTCAGGGTATCTCTTGAGATGGCAGGTGAGTTATCAGCTAGGGCTGTGGTAGGTCACAGGCTTGATTATGCTGAAAGATCCATTTTAAAGTCACTAATGGGGCTGTTGGCAGAAGGCTTCAGATCCCTGCCACATGGGCATCTCTAGAGGGTTACTCAGAAAGCACGGCAGCTCACTTCCCCGTGTCGAGTCATCGGAGACAACACACCCAAGTTAGAAAGCGCAGTCTCTGAATGAGGGAACCCCGGAAGCAGCATTCTATCCCTTCTGCCATATTCAATTTGTTGTGGTGGGTGAGTCACTGGGCCCAGGGCACATTCAAGAGGAGGAGGACCAAGCTCCATCTCTTAAAGGAAGGAGTATCAAGAATCTGTAGACCTATCTTCAAGGTCTACGACACAGCAGGGTTGAACATATCCCACAACCATTAACAGCACCCAGCACCCATTTCAGTTAAGATCTCTCCAGCATGTGAGATCAAGGGACACCGTAAGACTCAGTCACTCTGAGTACAAGAAATTACTCTAATTTTTTCTTCCTTTTTTTTTTTTCTTTTTTTGGCCATTAAATGGACTAGTGCCACTAATACAATTCCCATTGTCTAGTACTGGATGCTAGAACAGGCATGTGTTTGGGGCAATGGGCCACCCAGCATGCTGGTAATTAGTGGAACTTAGATATCTTAATCCTGATTGAGCCTAGCCTAGACTAGGTGAGAGATCCTCTAAGCTACTATGGGCTGTGTTTCCAACAGGTCCACAGGGTTGTTTTCCAGATGTCTTCCCCACAGCCTTTCACCTTGAAGTACCTTTAGGTCTAGCTGTGGAGGGAACCAGCCAAGCCAGCTGTGCCCTCCTAAGAGGAAAGAAGAACGGGAGCTTGAGAATACTGGTCATGAGAGAAAAATCCAGAAGCTTCCCCTATATTCACACAGCACAGTCCAGAATACCCACAGAATGGTACAATTATAGACGAAGGGAGTGAACAGAAATCACACAGTTTGGCATTATTTTGACACAACTCAGTCCCAGGGAAATCAAGTGCCTGGTGTGGGTTCATTAATCAATGACAAAGCCAGGAGTAGATCCCAGACCTCTTTACCACAAAATGCTTTTCTACCCCAGTCAGTATGACTGCCATAGACATCACGTTCAGGTACAGTCTAATTCAACTCTCACGTCTGATGACTCTTGTAAAGATCCCAAGAATACTGACAACAGCTTCTGTGTAGATATGTATTTTTTCGGTTTACACACCCACGAATTTCTCAGAATGGCCCTTAATCTAGAACCCAATCAAAAGTATTCTCTCACACCACCACCAGGAGCATTTGGTGTAACTTTGCCCAAAGCTAATTCTGTACCCTGTCAAAACCCTTTAAAAATGTATACGCCATTTTACCCAACATTTTTCTTCTGAGAAATTATCCTAAGGAAATAATCACGGGTAAGCATTCAAGGCTTAGTAACACAGAATCCACAACAGTTTTGTTATCTAAAATACCAGAATCGAGTTAACACTGTGGCAACATAAATAACTATTTGCAAGTATGGCAATCATTTGAATTAGTTCATGTATTAAAAATAGAAATTGGGGGCGCCTGGGTGGCTCAGTCAGTTAAGCATCTGCTTTTAGCTCAGGTCATGATCTTGGGGTCCTGGGACTGAGCTCCACATAGGGGTCCCTGATCAGCAGGAAGCCTGCTTCTCCCTATGCTTCTGCTCCCCCTGCCTCTGCTCATGCACTCTCTCTCACTTGTTCTCTCTCTCAAATAAATAAATCTTAATTTATCTTAAATAAATAAAATCCTTAAAAAAAAGAAATCGATTTTCCATTGTTATGGTAGTGAAATCCACCATTTACATTAAGTATACAAAATGTATGAGCTCTGGGATGTCAAAATACCTAGAAAATTATTTTAATATTAGATATGTTGGAGACTCCTGGACCATCCAGCACAACTATACGCTTTAAAATATCCAGACGCCCAGCACTGTCTCTTTTTATAAAAATAAATGTAAGACATTTGCATAACTGAACATTGTTTTCCATTCAAATGAAATTTTTCTCTCTGTTGCTTGAGAATCGTGGACGCGTGGGAAGTTTGCCACACTCTACCTATTCAATACTGTGGGAGTATACATTCATGCAATCACTTTGAAAGTCAACTTCGCAAAATGTATCAAACATCCATAGCCTTTGACCTTTTGATCCTATTTCTGGGAGTTCGTTCTAAACAACTTGTACTCCATGTAACGAATAGCACTGTGAACAAAGATAGCCATCGCAGTGCTATTTACAGTAGCCCCAAATTAAAAAGTACCTGAAGGCTAAATGACAAGTCAATGATGTGTTCTTTTGTAAATTATTTGAGAGAGAGCCCGAACTCATGGATAGAGACAGAGGGACTGGGAAAGAGAGAATCCCAAGCAGACTTCATGTTGTCCATGGAGCCCGATGTGGGGCTCAACCCCAGGACCCTGAGATCACCACCTGAGCCAAAATCAAGAGTCCAACACTTAACACAGCAGGCCTCCCAGGCACCCCATGGTATGTTCTTAAAGGGAGATTTAGAAGTCATCACAGCATTTAGGACTAACAATATAGTTAGAAAACGTTTAGGGGCACGTGGGTGGCTCAGTGGGTTAAGCTTCTGCCTTCGGCTCAGGTCAGGATCTCAGGGTCCTGGGATGGAGCCCCACATTGGGCTCCCTGCTCAGCGGGGAGTCTGCTTCTCCCTCTTCCTCTGCCCCTACCCCCAGAGCTCATCCCCCCCCAAACAAATAGATAAAATCTTTAAAAGAAAATATTTAAACTGTTCTTCTAAATGATAAACTCATAAGAAATTATACATACGCCCTGAACCAAATTAGGTAAATAATTTTTTAAAACTATACGAGAATAAAATGTCTGGGATTCTGGGAGTCAACACTTCAGACTGGTTACCAGGACAGTCTTTAGTGCCTCTGTTACATTTTCTGCAATGGGCGAGCGCACACAGGGGCGCTGTTAACTCCAACAGGCGCATTCCTAAAATCACTGCACTATATAAAATCACACAGTAAAAACCACAGGGCCCGTGGGGACAGCGGAGTTAGGGTATTACACTCTCAACTTTATCCGTGCCCTATTTTTAAAAAGATACGAACCTAGTATTAATGGGAGTACAGTTTTACACACTTCCATGGTGAAGAAAGTCATACGTCCTACAATAGGACGCCTGACCTTGACGGAGCCCTAAAGTTTGCTTGTGGCAGTAGGCACCAGAGGGCTGCATCTAGCCGGTTACCAGGCAGGGGGGGCGTGTGACGGGGCAGGGGTTGCGGTGAACGGAGGTAGCTGGCGAGAGCTGAGCTCATGTGCGTGCACGCGGGCACACCCGTTCCTGCACGGCTGGCTTCAGCTGAGTGCTCTTCTCTGCATTCATCCTGCGCTTCTCGGGCCCAAAAAATCTGCATAAGCAAACGTGATTGGCATCATCCGACAATGGGCTCCTAATATATTAATTCCGTTGGCACGCGTTCCTGTTTCCAAAACAAGCCTCACAGCAGAGCGGACCGTATTATCTTGCTAATAGGCAAATAAACTTTAATACGAGCTAATAAAATCCTATTTGTAAAGTCGTCTACACACCCTACACTGTCTCAAAACACCTAGTCCCAGGAACAAAGAATAAACCGATGTGAATCAGCTTGGTGGCCCGGTCTGCAAAAGCAGCAACGGTCGGACTAAATATTTCGCTCTTCAAAGAAGTTGTGTTTTATCAATGTTTTGAAGCCCCATCTGTACAGCACTCCTTGATAAGAGCCTTGAAGCTGTTTTAATAAACTTTGGTCTATCAGATAACTATTGCACTAGATAACCCCGGGGGGGGGGGTCATTTCCAATGCTAATGATGAGATTTTACGACAGGACGCTTTTTTTCTTAATAACAAGGTATTTATTTGGGCACAAAGAAGAAACAAGCTCCCGTCCCAGGGGGTGCGGATTTAGTACGAGCTCTGTGCATTCCAAACAGGAACTGAAGATAATAACAGTCAAGTCCAGTTGTGCCCTTCTGAGCCTAAATATTTCAGATGTTTCACGCACACAAAAATATTTAAAATACATTTGATGTGTTGTTGAAGTAGCGTTTTAAACAACCACAAATATGTGAACTATCTCTTATCTCTGTCATTTTTATATGGACACATGCTGTGAAACAGTGCAAATTGCTTTCTTTTGATTACAGACGACCCTAATTTCCTGTAACTACTGTCTTACTTTCTCTGTGGCTACAGAAGAGAGCCCAGAAACTCCAGCCTTTTCGCTTCCTAAATGTCACCCGAGAACAATATCAAGTTTTCCTTTGATTTTAAAGTTACCTTGACTTAACCAAACACACAAAAAGGCCTTTCCTGGGAAACAGTCTGTCTGGCGAGACACTTCCTCGTTTCCCTGATGGATGTTATAAAAAGGGAAGCAACTCATTTGGCAAAGTATCGTACATCATTACTCAAATCTGAGTTCAATAGTTCAGATTTCTAGAGGCCTTGGGGAAGAAGAAAAAGAACTTTCTGTTTTCAAGGAAAATAATTTTGCCCAACCCTTCAACACGGAGCTAGCATATTCTACAACATCCTGATAACAGGCGTACATAAGTCAGATGCCCAAATCAATATACCGAAATTGCTTCCATAGCTCACTACTTCTCAATTTTTTAAGAACTTCCTGTACTGAAGGACAATGATTTCACCCAACCTTTCCAACCGTTCTGGTAACAGGTACACACAATTCACACGTTCAAGCCGATATAGGGGGACAGAGTCCTTTAAATGAAGTATTATTTTTTTGTTTTTGTATTTTTTTTTTTTTATAAAGGAAGGGTAAGCATGCTTTTAAAAATAGAGCCAAACTACAATGTATCCATCTGATGCAGTTTTCCACACCATCAAGGGGGCTGCGGTGGAATGAGACAGTTAATGGCCAGCGGGTTTCTAAGCATTTCATAAGCATCACCTTTTTTAAAAAATTTTATTTATTTGGCAGAGAGAGAGATCACAAATAGGCAGAGAGTCAGGCGGGGGAGCAGGCTCCCTGCTGAGCAGAGAGCCCGATGCGGGGCTCCATCCCAGGACCCTGAGATCATGACCTGAGCCGAAGGCAGAGGCTTAACCCACTGAGCCACCCAGACGCCCCCATAGACATCACCTTTTAACATTTGCAGTGCGTGATGCATACATCGTATCATTTGATTAGTAATTTTCATGTTTCCTCTCCCTGAGAAATCAATCATTATAAGAAACCATATCTGAAATACCATCTATCTTTCCGAACGCCCTATGTTTAAACGAGCATTGCCATCCAGAGTAACCCTGGGCACGGGCTTTGCTGATGTGTACGTAGACACAGTTCATGAGATCCTATGAAGACAGTGTAGCCATTCAGTATCCAGAAACAGGGGGCAATGTTTCTCTTCGAAAAAGATCGAGCGGACAACAGTTATGGGGAAAACTGAAAGGGCAGTAAATTGAGGGTCTCGGGAAATTTCCTGGAAACCCCTGGTTTAAAGTAGAATCATGTGACCACGGAGACAGGGTCAGGAGCGGCACACCAAATGTCCGTTACCTGGTGGGCGCCGTGATACAACAACCAAATCAAAAGCCAAATGAGCACATTTTAAACCCTCCTTTCACAAAGGGCAGCTTTAGCTGCATGAGGACTCTCTGTCATGGCCAGAAAGCCTTGTACGAAGACCCCACTAGCTGACTCCAGTCCAGACAAGAAGAGGGAGACAGACCCAGGGGCCAAGTTCACCGCCGTCCTTGTGTCTTGTGACGCATTTCCGTGCACTCATCACCCCACCGCTGGCGGGCGTCTGTCACGGGACAGCCACCCACAGGGTCTCAGGGTCACCAGTAACTCCCTACCTGAGGAGACGAGCACTCCTCCATCATCCCAACCCTCTAGTCCCCCTTTTCACGGCATCTGATACCGCTGACCGTAAGACGCGCCCCCTCTAAGGCTAACATTTTGTTAGGGACTTTTTCAACACCGCGAAATCGGGAGGCAATGCTGCAGCAATCACCCTCTGCCTTCCAACTAAATTCTAAATACGTATTTTCCTTAAAAATCTCTATTTGTATTATCACCTTATCCATCCAGCCTCTTATCTTTTTTAATGTGTTTCAAAGGAAATTAATAGACATCAGCACGGTTCTCACTCTACACTTTCTGCATGCACGGCATAAATGATAGAAACTATATGCCCTTGGGATAAAAATATAAGTACAGGGGCGCCTGGGTGGCTCAGTGGGTTAAAGCCTCTGCCTTCGGCTCAGGTCAGGATCCCAGGGTCCTGGGATCGAGCCCCACATCGGGCTCTCTGCTCAGCCGGGAGCCTGCTTCCCCCTCACTCTCTGCCTGCCTCTCGGTCTGGGTGTGATCTCTCTGTCAAATAAATATATAAAATCTTTAAAAAAGATTTTTTTAAATATAAACATGTTTTCCTGGTCCCGTTCTCTTTGCCCCACTCCTTGTGTTCTGCTGCACATTTTCACCTCCCGGCTATGTGACGGCTGACAGAACCTCAACAGTCATGCCTACGTGGCTCCCCAGTCCGACCTCACTCACGAGCCCCTGCTTACCCTGAAGCTCTTCCCGTTCATGCCTAACACACAGCTGTTCTCATCGGTGCCCGTTACTTCTTTCCAGGCTCCTTACCACCGCTGCAGTTCCTCACGAATACACCTGAGCTAGAAATCTTCAGATATCCTCCAGTTTCTCCTCCTTCCCTCATGCCTTGTGATCCACACCAAGTTTCATAACCCCTACTACCAAAATTTCTGGCATTCTTTCTCCCATTTCCCAAACCCACTGCCCAGCTCCAGATCAAGCCTCCATCGTCGTCCTCTAGATTCTGAGACAACCACCCAGCTCCGTCTGCATCTTCCCCCTTTTTGTTATGCCCCCTGGGACTAGGTGTCCACAGCAGAACCTGAGGTGATCTGTGGGTTCAATCCTCCGCTGGAAGCTCCCACTACCTACTCCCTCTATCCCTGCCTCCGGAGCTGTAGTGTCCAATATGGTGGCCACCAGCCTCTCCTGAGCTGCAGTGTCCAATATGGTGGCCACCAGCCTCATGGGGCTCAGGAAGACATGTTGCAAGCATCAAATACACAGTAGATTTGGAAGACTCCTCAGAAAAAATGCAAAATATCTCATCTAGAAGGCTTCATTTTTGATCACCTGTTGAAATTATCATATTTCTGACGTCTTTCACCTCTTCCGTCTTATTTATAAGGTGGCCACTAGAAAATTTAGTATGCTCACGGTGGTTCCCATTTATATATACAATATTATGTATAATTGACATTATAACCATTAGCAAGCATTTATACTAATTTGTTATAATTATTAGCAAGCATTTATACTAATTCTTATCAATAATTAAATGATCAACCAACGTTCATTAATATTAATCATTTATAATTAAATGACAAATTATTACTTAACTTGGTATTAATTAAATTATTATTATAAGCATATATATTTTTAAGTAGACTCCACACCCAGCATGGAGCCCAGTGTGGGGCTTGAACTCGTGACCCTGAGATCAAGACCTGTGCTGAGGTCAAGCATCAGATGCTCAACTGACAGAGCCACCCAAGCGCCCCTCCCGTTATATTTGTATTAGACAGCGCTGATCTAGAAGAAAGCCCATCCCCTCACACACGCCAATTACTAATCCTAACAACTCTTTCCCCATGCTTGGTTCCAGACTTGATGTCTCACCCCTCATCTGCAAAGACAATGCTGAATTCAACCACACGGCGGGATGCTTTCTCCTAACGGCCGTCAGCTGGGGAAGGATGACCTCCTGGGGTCCTCCCTCTAAAGGCTTTGCAGGATGCGCCGGGCACCCAGAAGACTAAAGGTTAAATGGAGACA
The DNA here is from genome assembly GCA_003697995.1 of Taxidea taxus jeffersonii. NCBI lineage: Eukaryota > Metazoa > Chordata > Mammalia > Carnivora > Mustelidae > Taxidea > Taxidea taxus. Next base: position 322,109 of record ML105343.1, read on the forward strand.
CAGGGGTAGATCTATCAACCAAAAATGCACTCGAGTACAAAGTCAAGGAAATATCAGAACAGATTCTTAAGCTTTTTGGGTAAACGACCGAAGTCTCCTCTTGATTTTTTGTTCATGTGGTCTCTCTTCCAAAACAGAACGTGTGCAGTTGAGTATATGATCAACCCGTTGACGTAAAACGCCACCATCCTAAACCTGCAGATCTCACGCAACTTTCCGAAGTTCGGTGCTCTGCAGGTAGGAGCTCTGCTCCATCTGAGCTGGGTCTGAGCTGGGTTCAGGTGCAAGGTTACTTCCACACCACGTGTGCAGGGCGGCTGTGAAGGTCGGTGGAGGCCACTCCCCAGCGAGTAACAAAATTAAGTAAAGAAAGGGAAATCCACCAGTTCGAAGCCTTTTGCCCACCCTAGAAGGCTGCAAACAATTGGCAGTGAGCCAAAGGTCTGTCTCGGCAAATAAAGTTTTATCGGAACACAGAACACAGTGCAGCCTGTTCATTTACATACTAACTAAGGCTGCTTTCCGAGGACAAAAGCCTGGCTCAAGGGTTGAGACCATCTGCCCCTGGGGGGGTGGGGGGCACCTAAAATATTTACTATCAGGCCCTTTCCAGAAAAATATTGCTGACCTCTGACCCAAGGGCCAGTTTTTCATTAAATTAACAGTCAGTCTCTCCCGAGGCAAGCAGAGAGCTTCATGCCCTGGAGATACCACAGCTTGGAGCAGGGCTCCCACTTAACGTTTCTCAGGAGAGACCCGGAAGCACATCCACTGCGGATTTCTCCAACAGGACTTCTGTTCACAACAGCCAGCGTCTTCCAAACTTTTTTTCCCATCAAGAGCCACCGTAACAAATACATTTTACAACTAACCCTCTCTGCAACCACCGATCTACGCTTATGTGAGTATCAGAACCAACTTTATCAAGATAATCCTTGTCTTGCTTACTACATGGGATCAACACTCCTATTTCATCCTGTCGTAGTACCTTTTATTTAAAAAATTAACAATGGGGGTGCCTGGATGGCTCAGTCTTGGGCGTCTGCCTTCGGCTCAGATCATGATTCCAGGGTCCTGGGATGGCGCCCCACATTGGGCTCCGTGCTCAGGGGGGAGCCTGCTTCTCCCTCTCCCACCCCCTCTACTTGTGTTCCGTCTCTGGCTGTGTGTGTCTCTCTCTCTGTCAAAGAAATAAATAAATCTTAAAAAAAAAAAAAGAAAATTAAAAAAATGGCAATGGATTTTATTATAAATTCACATCTTATGATTCACGGTTTAGGAAACTCTGGGTCTAACCCCAGCTTTGGATTGTCTTCCTCCCATCTTCACCACAGACCAAAGGTTATAAACTAGCCACCATTCGCCTTCAGAGGAGACTGATCAGCTCCCCCCAGGCACAATTTTGTTTTTAGCATTGTTTTGTGTTTCTCATGATCATTATGTTATCTCTCAATTATGTTTTTTAAAAAGTCAGTATTCCGAGATTATTTTGAAAAATCAGAGGGCATGGCAATAATGAGTCTACGCTCTTACTTGGCAACCATCAGCTAGAGCTGAGAAGCGATTTCTCCCCTCCTTGCTGCCAACTCGCCACCCTCTGCCACAAGGCAAATGCACCTGAAAATCCCAAGAATTTTCATCACAGGCATTAGCTCCCCATGACCTCCCCCCAAGATAAATATAAAACAGATCCAATTTGTTTTGTTTCCATCATTAAACCCTAGCAGGGCTTTCTAGTAACCCTGTGGCTTTGGGGAGAGTTTTTCTTAACAGATACTTTTGTACCCCAAATCCTCCCACACCAAGAAGAAAAAGTGAGATCCATTAGAAAGAAAAACAAGTAGCTTTTAGTTCTTCTAAAAAAAAAAAAAAAAAAAGGAAGTGAAGAAAAACCCACGGCCTTTGATGAAAGAACAAGAATTAAGAGTCCACCAGGAAATTAAAAAAGAAAGAAAGAAAGAAAGAAACAGATGCCAGATATTGTTTACTCAAAAGCTTTGCTTGGGATATGAAATAATGTCATCTCTGCAGCATTTTCCTAGAACCAGAACCTTCTAAACCATCAAGGTAGAACAGACGAGGCTCCTGTTTGGAAAGATGATGAGGCACACAACTAGCTTTGGTTATAGCTTAACCCGGTTCTTTTTTTTTTTTTTTTTAAACTACATGAACTTTGTAAGAATCTACAGAGATTTATGACCATACCAAACACATCCATCGTTTTTGACTTTGTCCTTCAAACCAGCCTGGCAACTTTCATATTTCTTATCGAAAGGAGAGATCTAATCCAAGTAAGAACCCAGAGAAAGGGTAAAGGAATTTTATTCCCATAATTTGATTGATTACTTCCTACCCTGAACACTCAAGAGAGAAAAAGCAAACTTTAAAAAAAAAGAAAGAAAGAAAAAGCAAACTTCTTCCTGTCTGTACTGGGATTTCCCCTACTAATCTTTACCAAGCAGGCAACAATCATAAAACACAAATTCCTCATGAGGATCCACAGGCCAATCATACTAGCCGGGTCCCCAAATCTATTCGCACCGAAATATTGGGGAAGTAAGTCATCTGAGATGAAAACCAGCCATGGTTATCAAGCTTCCAAAACCGAGTCTGTATCTTCTGGACATGGAATTATTTCTTAATTGTAGTCTCCAGAGTGGTACCGTGGAATCAGAAGCCCTAGAATCCTGTCTTTTAGCTGAACACTGAGCAAGGCATGGCGGATCCTTTGTAAGCAAGACAATCTTTATCTTCCAGATACCCTCCAACTCCAGCAACTTTTAGAGTCTATGATCCTATCTGGCTGGAACCAGAAGAAATTCACATCACCAGCCATGTCCTACGTAGCAGTGACCTGACCGCTAGAGTAAAGAGCTTGGCCCTTATGATGACCGGCTGCCAGCGAACTAATCAGATGATGGTGATTAACAAAATAATAATGAAGATAGACAGAATCATGCTTTGCGGTGACAATTAGGCTGTGCCCTGATGGGCAGTATTAGCATACCTCAATTAATAAAAAAACGAAACGTCCATCAAAAGGTGTACACAGGGGGGCTCCTGGGGGCTCAGTCGGTTAATCTGCCTTCAGCTCATGTCATGATCTTAGGGTCCTGGGATCAAGGCCCGGCAGCATCGGCATCATTGGGCTCCCTGCTCCATGGGGAGTCTGCTTCTCCCTCTCCCTTTACTCCTCACTCCTGCTCTCTCTCTCTCTCTCAAATAAATTAAATCTAGAAAGAAAGGAAGAAAGAAAGAAAAAGAGAAAGAGCTGGGAGGAAGGGAGGGAGGGAGAAAAAAGGTACACACACAGGAAAGAGTGAGAAATCAGGACGTTGGCAGTGACTCTGCCCTACTCAGGAGGGACAGGCAGGTGTTCAGTGGATTCTTACAGGCAATGACGGGATGTAATGATGGGATGAGGGGAGGGACCAGACAGCCCCCAGCTCACCGGGCCCCAACTGCCGCAAGCAGTCTTCCCAGCCTCCCGACTGCTTGTCCAACGCCACCTTGGCTTTCCCATACAGCGGTTTAGGAGGAAACTTAGTCATTTGGACCACTTCATAGTTAAGAGGTTGTTTTTTTCTTTCACAGTTAAATTGTTTGTATTTAACGGGTGGGGGAAAAACCAAGCGAACGGCCAGGATTTTGCTACGCTCAGGAAGATGGATTCTGTCATCATATCACTTTTGCAAAAAAAGAGATGGAGAGAGAGAAATTGAGCAAACACACAAGTGGTTTAGATTTTCCATACAGACCAACAGACTCACAAAGGTCTAGAACTACCTTGAAAAACTTATTTTTCCAACCATATGTTGATACGTTGCCCAATTTTCTAACGAAAGGTCCAGGACCAGAATCAGACATGTTCCATCCCATGGGCAGCCTTTCAATCCCCACGATCTTGGAGCCACTGACACAACCACACTGGGGTAATTCTGGAAACCCAACAGAATACTCTGGTGGGAGGGGCTGGCCCGGGATCCCGCACAGCTTTGCCATTGACTTGGCTGTATGACCTTGGACAAATTACCTCACCTTTCTGGGCCTCTCTTTCCTGATCTCTAGAAGGCAAAAAGTGATAGGGTCTAACTAGTAACAGTCATCACATTAATAAGATATCCAGACTACATGCGGTAACATCCAGCACAAGGTAAGGCCTCACCGAACGTCACTAAATCATTCCCGTCCATTTAAAATAAGAGATGGTCCAGATGGAAGATCAATAAGGAAACACTGACCTTGACGATCCTTTAGAGCAGATGGACCTCACAGACATACACAGACCATTCCAACCAGAGTAGCAAAAATACACATTCATCTCCAGCACATGCAGAATGTTCTCCAGGATGCATCACGTGCTGGTCCGAGACACAAGTATTAACAAACTTAAGAAGAATGAAACCATGTCAAGTATCTTTTCCAACCAAATGGTGCGAAACTAGCCATTGATAACAAGGGGAAAACTGGAAATATCATGAATATGGAGAGATTGAACACCCTGCTCTTAAAGCAGTTTTAAGAGGGAAGTTTAGAGCAACTTATGCCTGCATTAAGAGGAAAGAAGGTTCTCAACTGAGCAACCTAACTTGACATCTCAGGGAACTAGGAAAAGAACCACCTAAGCCCAAAGTGAGCAGAAGAAAGGAAACAAAGAGGAGAGCAGAAATCAATGGAATAGAGACTAGGAGGATATATTTCATCAAATGTCCATTTCAAGGTTCAAATATTTTGCTACTTTTTTTATTAAAGATTTTATTTATTTATTTGACAGAGATCACAAGTAGGCAGAGGCAGGCAGAGAGGGGGAAGCAGGCTCCCCGCCGAGCAGAGAGCCCGATGTGGGGCTCGATCCCAGGACCCCAGGATCATGACCTAAGCCGAAGGCAGAGGCTCTAACCCACTGAGCCACCTAGGTGTCCCGCTATTTTGCTATTTTTAAGAAAGGTTCAAAACGCACGAAGAAAAGCGTAGAGAAACTAAGATGGGAAGATGCCAAACACCCAAGTAGAGAATGATATTAAATCACAGAAAGTATCTTATCTACACAAGCGTTAGTAGCCTGCTCTCTGCACAAAACAGGTTCATAAAACCAATCCAATCAGTGGGGTACCGGGGTGGCTCAGTTGGTTAAGCCCCTGACTCTTGATTTTTGGCTCAGGTCATGGTCACAGGGTCTTGAGATCAAGCCTCGCGTGGGGCTCTGTGCTGGGCGTGCAGCCTGTTTAGTAAGTCTCTCCCTCCTTCTCCCTCTGCCCCTCCCCACCACTCCATCTCTAAAAAAAGCAAAAAAAACTGATCCAGTCAAGAAAAGGGAGTAACGACGAAAAGGGAGTAACGACTAAAAGGAAACACTAGGTTTTTCGAGTCAGTGCGCCCGGTTCTGTTTTGCTTAAGTAAAGATGTAATGTGGATAACACTGTTTTTACAGTTGTTAAAAACACCAAGGGCAATGTTTCAAGGGAGATTTTCATTACTCTGGTAAACCAGAATCTCCAATGCACAACTGTGTGTGTTTAAAACCAGAAGCAGAAAATGCCAGGGTGTCCCCCAGGCGGAACGTTTGAATCCGATGACACGGGACATCTGGGCTCCGTAGTCCCAGCAGGAAGAACCCCCCTGGGTGCCCAGGTCCTGGTTTTCCAGTGTTCTAGAAGCTGGATTTTCTCCTGTCCTTCCTCGTCCTTGAACCCTGGGATGGCTCCGTGTCTGTGTCGCTGCCACGCCCGGTGTCCTAAGCCACAGTGTGTAAACCAAAGGCCCAGGTCAAGTGAACAGACAGAAAAGGGAAGCTGGCGAGAAGATCTGACCCGTCATTCCCCCCCAGGACCCCCTTCCCTACCCAACAACTGCGTCTCCTATGTTGCAGCCAAAAAGCCAGACGCCCACGACAGATTTGCCCCTGACCCCCAACTGCCGTTCAACCTGTCCTGGACATCATCGAAGTTTCAGCATGAGCAGGATTCCGTCAGGGGTGGGTGACTTTCTATTTTGTCTTCAGGTTAACATGCGCTAGCCCTAAGAGAAGCAAGGGAACACAAAACAGTCTCTGTGCTTGTTCCAGGGACAGGAGACTAGGAGGGGAGCCGTGAGCCGGGTCTACTAGGGAATCCGCTGAGGGAAGGATCAGCATGTCTGGAAGCGACAGGTGTTGGCAGGGGCAGGGGACGCCGGCAGGCCCACGCCGGGGCCCTTCGGAAGGAAAGAAGGGACAGGGCGGAGACGGGAGCCGGCGGGCAGAGGAGTCCTGCGATCGGAGCCCTCGCCCGGGATGCCATAAGGCATCTCCTCCCTTCTTTATGGATGTGGACGTTTTTCCTTTGGTTTTAAGTAATATTAGATAGTAAGACTGTTTAAAAAAAAAAAAAAAAAAGCTCCAGGGTGCCTGGGTGACTCAGTCCATGAAACGTCTGCCTTTGGCTCAGGTCATGACCCCGGGGTTTTAGGATTAAGCCCCCTGTCTGTTGGGCATCTTCCCTCTGCCCCTCCCCCCCTGCTCACGGGCACTCTCTCTACAAAAAAAAAAAAAAAAAA
>RCUC01145120.1:0-123094 GCA_003697995.1 Taxidea taxus jeffersonii
CTTCTTCTGGTTGCTGGCCTTGCCCCCAAAGAAAGAGAAACTTTCCAAATGGACAAGTACTTTTGGGAGGCATCTTTTTGGAGTCGTCCTGCCTCTTTGAGGGCCATCTGGACTTCTTTATAGCAATCAGAGTTGTTGAAATAGAAACTTTGAGACAACAGCAATTGTAGACACGTGTACTTATGGCAAGAACAGTTCACTCATTTTAAAACTCATTCTAAAATTTTGTTTTACAAATTTATTTAGCATGAAAAAAGCAGTGTCGCTGATAAATGCAATAGATATAGGAAGATTTCCACGGTTGCTCACCCGAATTCTCCAAAAACTTCACCTGAAGGTTTGTATTTTTGTATTTCTGTAGTTTATACTTTCTTGTGATTGTATAGAAACTCTTAGTTTCTCCTTGAAAAACTTTTTCTGAAGTGTAGTGTTCCCCAGGGTGTCCTTGGCTCTCTAGGACATTCTGTGATGTCCCATGGTCATAAATTTGGGCAACTCTCCTTTTATTAAAGTTAATCTTCTTTATTATGGAACTTTTCAGAGTGTGTATATTATATATATTTTTTCAGAGTATATTTTATGGTAGTGTTTACAGTAAATATTTAAGGTGAATATGGTGTGCAAGATTTTCCAAACGTGTGTGACCTTGGAACTGTTGTATCCTGGTAAATATTTTGAGACTTGGGTTCTGTGTAACATGTTTTGGGAAAATTCTGATTTCATTCCTTTAAAAATAATGTGGTTTTGCTAACACCCAGTATTTAATCTTTCATTTAATCTGCCTCTTCTTTTTATTTAAAGGTTGTATTCATTTTGGACACATTGATGTTTACTGATTTACTGCTCGGTCACTATTCTAAGTTAATTTCTGTATCAGGTTATAAAAATTTAAGTCCATCCAACACATGTTTATGGTGCACCTAGAAACTAGTAACTGCTCTGCCTGATGGTGTCAGGCACCACCATTAAATGAGAACCTGGGCTTTTTAAAAATTTTTACTTAAGTTCCAGTTAGCTAACATACAGTGTAATACTAGTTTCAGGTGTACAGTATAGTGACTCAGCACTTGTTTACCACACCCGGAGAACCTGGACCCTTTCCTCTTCATTTTCCTGGGAGCCAGCCCCCTTCTGAGCCGTTTCTTCCTCTGACATGTCTCTCAAATCCAGGTTTTCTTCATAGTCCTAGTTCAGATCCTTAACATCCCTGCAGTCAACTATAGTAACTGCCTTCAAACTGGTATTTCTGCCGGAAGTCTTCTCCCTCCTATCGCTGCTTCATAATGCTAGTCCATTCATGTCTCCAAATATTTTTTTTCCCTGAGAAACAAAAAATGAAAAAAACCCAATTGATCATATCTGTACAGTGTTTAAAGCCATCACTGACTTCTCATTACCCCATGGGAAAAATTTCAAAATCTTTCACATTGTATCATATTAAAATCATCTTATAATGACAGTATAAAAATGGCCACAAGCTGTATTATTCCCACTTTGCAAGTGCTCCAGTCACACTGGGCTGTTACTCTTTTACTAGAACGTATTGTGAACTTTTCCAACTCTATGTCTGTGCGTATACTCTTTCCCTTATCTGAAATGTCTTTCTTCCCTTCTGTTGTGAAAAAACTAGGTCAAGGATTTGGCCGTCTTGCTCTCAGCAGTTTGTTTTCTGTACTTCTAAAACACTTGCTTCATTGTCACCTCATTTCAGTACTGCGTTGTATTTGTTTTAGGATGCAGGGTCTTTTGCTGACCTTGAATACCTTGAGTATCATGTCTTAATCATCTTTACATTTCCCATACCTAATACCTTGGTGCTGATGCAGTTGGCACCCAAGAGCCATTCTTGGCATTCATTCTTTGCCTTGCAAGGGAAACACAAAACACATGCAGACCCTCTAAATTCCTGGCTATAAGGAGTCTCTGATAGAGATGGAGAGACAGAAGAAATCACCACAACAATCTTAAGAGCAGCCGCATTCTGTAGTTTTGTGATTCACAGTTACATCACTCTCTCTGATACTGCTCTAATGGCTTTGTGTTATTAGTTCGTCTGATCCTTACAGCAACTTTAGGAAGGTACTATTGTTATCCTTATTTTATCCATAGAGAAACTGAGTTAGAGACCAGTTAAATAATTTGCCCAAGGTCACACAGCTAGTGAGTAAGCAGCCTGGTTCCAGAATCCATTCCTTTAACCCCTTACAGTACACCTCAGGAAAAGCACACAGTACAGTATATAAATTAGTCTAAAAGTAAATGATGTAGGCAGTCGATACAGAAGTTCTGCTTTGATTTCCTGAGCTGGTGGCTGCCGTCTTACACTTACTAAAAACATGGGACAAAAACTCTTAGATACATCTTCTGTTCTCTATAGCAAGGGGGGGGGATGGGACATTAGCAGGAAAATTGTGATATGTAGTTTGTCTTTGACCCTCTCAGTCATATTGAGTTCTAAGTAAGTTAATGTCCATCTTAGAGTAAGAGAATTCCACGGAGGTGTTTGAATGCTATGCTGTCTGTGGTAGGGGAGAGGACACGAGAAAGTGAGGTTGTTGGCAGCTGAAGCACCTGAGAACAAAAACATACGCAGCTGATAATTTGCCTGCTAAGAAAGAAAGTCAGGAAAGGTGCAAATTTTTTTTCCTGGACAGTTTCAGGGAATGTTCTTCTAGAGGGGCTCCTCTTGTGATAAGAGTTCTTATCGAATAAAGTTTGCATTGACATTCAGGATATGCCAGCTTTCCTTTATGTACTCTTGGTCTGTTAAGTGGGCGTTTGTTTGCCTTGAGACAAGGTGAGCTCTTAGAACAGTGAAACCTGGCACAGGTAGATGGGTGAAGAGAGTTAGAGATTGGGTTGCTGTTCTAAATGTTATCAACTTGATACTTTGATTTGCTTGCAGGCAGAGGATATCTGTTTTTGTCCAGACTGGTTCCGTGGATTCCCTAATTAGAATAAACACAGGGAAAGTAAGCTGAGGTATAGAATATGGGTGTATCTAAACATGGGTCTGGGAGTCATCTTTGAACTGATCATCTTCCTGGCTTTCTACTGTGCTGTGTGTCTCATTCTGAGAGATTGGCTCGCTGAATTCCTGGCCATGGCAGACTAGATCCAGCCAACCGGGGGATGAAGAAGCGCCAGTGATGGGCATGTGGGCGGTTTCAAGAATTGACGGCTGATCATGGAATGAAGTGGGAGAATTATGAAAATTAGACTCAAGACACTGAAATGCCCAGAAATCCTAAGGTCTTTTTCTGAAGTGAAAAATAACCAGTGTCTCTTAAAAGTTTTTTATGAGACTGTACCGCAGAACTCTGATGCTCATAATTGTGACCTGAGTCATCATAAGAAATGAGATTAATCTGATATACTTTGTTTACTAAAGTCTAGAATGGGTGCTGTACATTTCAGAAAGATTGCTTTCAGGAGTTTAAAAGGTCTTTTATTTGATAGATTCACTTGTGAGTACCTCTTTCCCCCCCACTATGACACAATGAAATCTCTCATTATGTTAAATAAAGGACATTCACACATGTGAACTCCAGCCTATAGAAAATGCCTCAGAGTTTTTCTGGACTGTTACAACATATGGAGGGTGCTGTGGGCATTTAATGCCTGTGCCTTTACATGCCTTGTGTGCAGGAGAGTCGTGTGCAAAGGGGCATTTGCCCTGCCTACGTGGACCAAAAAGTAAAGGGTATTTGATCTCTGTAAATACATTTATTTTGTAGTTAATGTAAGATGAAAGGCTTCTTACAAATTGGTTTATTGGGTAAGAACTATATATGCTTTTTCAATTACAGTATTCCCAGAATACTAGTACTGTGTTCTTTCATGGAGGTCTTTGTGTGTATATATGACTTTGAACATGAGTCAGAGCTTGGGCTCTGGACAGCGGGCAGCTTTCTCTCTGAATTCATGCTCTGAGCTTTTTTTTTTTTTTAAGATTTTTATTTATTTATTTATTTGTCAGAGAGAGACAGAGAGAACATGCACAAGCAGGCAGAGTGGCAGGCAGAGGTGGAGAGAGGAGCAGGCTCCCTGCTGAGCAAGGAGCCCGATGTGGGACTCGATCCCAGAATCCTGGGATCATGACCTGAGCCGAAGGCAGTGGCTTAACTGACGAAGCCCCCCAGGCGTCCCCATGCTCTGAGTTTTTAAAAGCTAATTGCTTTCATAATTATTTAGATAATATCCTATGTTCATAGCATAGAAGACATCTCTCTTTTTCCAAAGAATGTGACCTGATTTCAACTGAGGTTAGTTTACTCATCACATATATTAAGAAAATGAATTCTTCAAGAAAAAAAAAAAAGAAAAGGTGGAAAAAGGGATTTTTTTAGTTGCTTCTTTTGTGCCCTTCTAGTTCAAAATTCTCATAGTGCTTAATTTAAGCATCTTAATAACAAGTTTTAAATTACATGGTTTCTGAATAAGTTTTTGTTTAAGAAATTTAAGTAGTATGGCAAACTGAAATGCCCCCTTGGTTAACTTTGGCCCTCCATGCATCTTAGTTCTCCCCTGTGTTACTTACCTATTGCTGAATTACAAGTTACCCCAAAACTTAGCACCTTGAAACAACAATCAACATTTATTATACTCACAGTCCCTGTAGTTCAGGAATTTAGGGTGGCTTGGCTGGGTGGTTCTGGCTTGGGGTTCTGGTGAGGGTGTTGTCAGATGTTGTTTGGGCTGCTGTAATCTGAAGGTTTGGCTGGGGTTGGAGGATTTCTTTCCATTATGGCTACCTGGTGGGAGGCCTCAGTTAACTTGCTACACAAGCCTTTCCTCTCGACATGGAGGTTGGCTTCTTCCAGAACCAGTGACCCCAAAGAGGGCAGTGTGTCCTTTTTATGACTTCACCTGGGATACCACATAGCTTCACTTTTACTATATTCTATTTTTTTTTTTTTAAGACTTAATTTGTTTATTTGACAGAGAGAGACACAGCGAGAGAGGGAACACAAGTAGGGGGAGTGGGAGACGGGGAAGCAGGCTCCTCGCTGAGCAGAGAGCCCGATGTTGGGGTTGATCCCAGGACCCCGGGATCATGACCTGAGCCGAAGGCAGATGCTTAACGACTGAGCCACCTAGCTGCCCCTATATTCTTTTTGTTAGGAGTAATTCACTAAGTCTGGATCACATTCAAGGGAAAGAAATTGGGCTCCATCTTTTGAAGGGAGTAGTGCTAAAGAATTTTCAAGTATCATAAAACCACCACACCTTCACAGAGGTAGCCTTCACCAACTTGGTTTCTATTGCAGATTTTTTTCCATGTGTTGATAAATACAGATATGCATACACAAGTGCATACACTTAGAAATGCGTAGTTCATGTGTTTTCGCATACCTTCGTCACTTACCACTTTTATCAGAGATCGTTTCATGTGAATCCATGTAGTACTATCTTGTATTCTTCTTCTTTTTTTTTTTTTAAGATTTTATTTATTTATTTGACAGACAAAGATCACAAATAGGCAGAGAGGCAGGCAGAGAGAGAGGAAGGGAAGCAGGCTCCCTGCTGAGCAGAGAGCCCGATATGGGGCTTGATCCCAGGACCCTGAGATCATGACCTGAGCCGAAGGCAGAGGTTTAACCCATTCAGCCACCCAGGTGCCCCTGCCTTGTATTCTTTATGTGTTGTTTTTCCTTTCTGCTTGTTTGTGTGTGTGTGTGTATTTATGGCCTATTCTCTTTAAACATGTAGAAAAAAGTAGAGTCACTTTCCATTTTTAAAATTTAAGTTTCTTGGACTTACTCTCTAATTTTATAAACCTGGGCCTTAATTTTTTCACATCGAGAGGATAAAAAAGAATGTGTGTCCTTTACCTTCTCTTTTACTCCTAGGTATGGGGGGGGGGTGTTTTTGGTAGACAGAGATAAGTGCAATTGCTGCTCTTTTGGAAACAAATAGAGGTACTTAATATTTGATATTTATCTACCCAAGGTTGTTTTTGGAGCAAGGTGTTGACTCTGTGTTTGGAACTTTGTGTATAGCTGTATTCTCTGTTGCTTTTTTGCTCCCATATTTTATGCTCCACCTTATTTTAAGGTTGCAGGACTGGTGTTCCACTTGTGGATGGGGGAAGATAAATATTCCCTCGTACCCCTTCACTCCAAACCACTTTATTAATATAAGCCCTTGAAAATCTCAAGAGTATCTCTCTCTCTCTCTCTCTTTTTTTTTTCCTTGTATCTCTTTTAAAAACCTCCCTTCCTTATACATATTGGGGACACTGAAGTTTCTTTTTCTACGTGCTCAGTCACTATTTGGTCAAAGCAGCTTACTTGATGTATGTTAAAAGGAATCCTATGGACTAACTTGGAAGTTAAATTATAAATATCCATTGAATTTAATGCAGCATGTGGTTCAGTGATTATATATATGTAATATCATTATTCCATATATTGATAAATTCTGGCACCATAGGTCATTATTTCATGAAGATGTATGGTAGTCACAGAAATGCTGAAACTTTTTTTTTTTTCCTAATATTTTATTTATTCATTTGACAGAGAGATCACAAGTAGGCAGAGAGGCAGGCAGAGACAGAGAGAGGGGGAAGCAGGCTCTCCGCTGAGCAGAGAGCCCGATGTGGGGCTCGATCCCAGGACCTTGGGATCATGACCCGAGCCGAAGGCAGAGGCCTTAAACCACTGAGCCACCCAGGTGCCCCAGAAATGCTGAAACTTTTAAGTCAGAGCATTGCTTTTGAGGTGATCGGCCTTTTGGCCAAATTTGGGTCACGATTTTCTTAGTCGTAAAACAGGTAGTAGGGGCGGGGAGTCCTGGCAACTGGCCTTCCAGAATACGCTCGCTTCAAGTTCCAGTGCCGCTTTGGTTCAGTGACCGTGTAAGTGTACCTCATCCAAGCTGTCCAGGCTAGGACTCGAGGAACTTCTGAAATTTCTCCATGTTGCTGTGAGGGAGAGGCGGCTGCAGGAAAAGGTGTTTTTAGCATGTGTGGATGAAGTAGTTCTTTTTATTTTAAAGTTGTTCTAGTAGTGTACATTTTTTCATACTTAATAAACCAGTGTGTTTAGATCGAGGAGATTATTTTGGATATGAAAGAAAGGAGACTAGGCAGAGGTTCTAATCAGGTGGCTAACTATCTTTGATACATTTGTTATAAAGTTAATGCATAATGTGTAGGTTTTGGAAAATATGTATTAAAATTCTAAAAAAGACTTAATTTCCTGCTTTATAGATGCTCTTGTCTTAACCCACATTTTTGCAGAACTCCTCAAAATGAAAATTACTTGAATATTTGTTTTTACATGCCTTTCTAACTAGAGTATTGTATACTTGAGGATATGAGCTGTCTTTCTCTATAGCACATAATAAATACTCAGTAAATATATTTGAATGAGGAAGATGGACATTACTGTTAATTATTGTTAACATTTTGGGGTTTTACTTTCTAGTATTTTTTCTGAATGTCCATTTCTTTTGGTATTTACTGTTAGTTTCCACCTCCTGTAAATCATAGAACTTAAAGTGTTTTGTTTTGTTTTGTTAATTTAAAATGAGCTTGAGGGGTGCCTGGGAGGCTCAGTGGGTTAAAGCCTCTGCCTTCGGCTGAGGTCATGATCCCAGGGTGCTGGGATCGAGCCCCACATCGGGCTCTCTGCTCGCCAGGGAGCCTGCTTCCTCCTCTCTCTCTGCCTGCCTCTCTGCCTACTTGTGTCTCTGTCTGTCAAATAAAGAAATAAATAATCTTAAAAAAAATAAAATGAGCTTGATTTGGCGTGATCCAACTCTCAGATTGTACTGTGATTTTGAGATACTAAAATTTATGAACACATTAGTTTCTTTCACTTTTTCTTTCAGCTTCTCATCTGTGTATGAATACGTGAATCTTCAGGGACTCTTCTGTCAAGTGTTTAAGTTTTGAATACCTGAATGTGGGCTAAGAGCTTGCTTTTTATGTCTAGGCTGAGAACAGTTTCAGTGAAGAAGAAGAAGAAAAACTTCAGGCTGCGTTTTCTCTGGAGAAACAAGATCTTCACCTGGTTCTTGAAACAATCTCATTCATTTTAGAACAGGTATTCCGAGTGCCCCAAACTTTGTAACCATGGTTTATTTACTGCAGATTTGTACTGCTTTGGTAGCTGTAACATTTTATTTCTTAAAAAAAAAAAATGTACAGATGGGAACTGTAGATGTATTCTAATTGAGAATTTTAATGTAGTAAAAGAAAATATTGAATGTATGGGTTTTTTCTACAGTATTGCGTTCTTCCAAAAATCTGAATGTTGAGTAGCATGAGTAAAGTATTTGACAGCATGACTCAAGACTTCATTGACTTGAGACAGGTATAGAACATTTTTATTCATCGTTACTTGGTATGTTAACTTGGAGAAACAAACACCTCTTATTTAAGAACAAGGATTTGGGGGGATTTCTTTAACTAGGATGATAAATAAAACATTTAGAAGAGAAGTAGTTGTCAAAGGGCTTTTGTTAAGTTCTTCCTACTGAGTCGCCGTTTTGCTTCCCTTGCTTTTGTCTGTGTTCAGCACACTAAGTTTTTGTTCAAATCCCATCTCTTCTCACTGCTGCTATGACCCTTACACTTGGCAGTTGTCCCCTACTTTGCATTCCTTTTATCCTTGGCTTATCAGAGTGGAGCACATCATTAGTCTTTCATCATTTCCTGTGTGTCAGCCTTCTCTAGCTTTTGAATTTGTGAGGGACCTATCATATCTTTAGCTCATCTTCTATAAACCGAGCACATTGCTGGGCTTAAAAAAGAGTCTCCGTAAATTCCTGAAGGTTGACTTGGTAGAATATTTGTGAAATAAAGGTTTAAATAGGGGCGCCTGGGTGGCTCAGTGGGTTAAGCCTCTGTCCTTGGCTCAGGTCATGATCTCAGGGTCATGGGATTGAGCCCCACATCAGGCTCTTTGCTCAGCAGGGAGCCTCCTTCCCCCTCTCTCTCTGCCTGCCTCTCTGCCTACTTGTGATCTCTCTCTCTGTCAAACAAATAAATAAAATCTTTTAAAAAAAAGTTTAAATATTACTTTAGCTTCATGAGCCTTCTAGTGAACAGATGCTGTTTAGGAAGACAAGCTCCCGGGCATCTACTTCATACAGCCTTGTATAGATTACAGATACTAAGGTGATTACTCATCTTAACCCTGGGGAGCTTTTACTAGTAGTAAAGGATAATCAAGTGGGACAGAGAAACATGGGGTTTAAGCGAAATTTGTTCCAGAATTATATTAAGAAATAGAACAGTTGTTATTAGAAATGTTTATAATATTTTATTATGTAGTACCTAGGAAGTTGATAGATGAAGGAGTTTTGAGAAAGTGCTTCTTGGAAAAATTTTTGTTAGTTGTACATTTCTTTGTTTTTTGTATGTTTTAAAGATTTATTTATTTGAGAGAGAGAGAGAGAGAGAGAGAGAGCGCATGAATGGGGTGGAGAGCAGGCAGAGGGAGAGAGAATTGCAAGCAAACTCCCTGCTGAATGTGGAGCCCAGCTTGGGGCTCAATCCCACGACCCTGAGATCATGATGTGAGCTCAAGAGAGATACCTAACCGACTGTGCCTGAAACATTTCTTTGAAATTGTTAAGTGAAATAAGGAAATGATAATTTAATTAGGGTACCATTTGCACAGCTAAAGCAGAGAAGAAGTTTTTATATTAAGTGGTCTTAGGATTACTTAAAACACAGGCAAAAGTGGAGACGTGTAGCCTGAATAGTTTAGGCCTTTCAACCCTGCATCTTCCAGTTGTGTATATTATTATTGGTAAAACAAGAAAAAAGATCTATAATAAAGTAGGAAATATTCTTTTAATTTGAATCATTTAGAAATAATTTTGTATTTGGTTATAATCTGAGGTCTCTATGAATATTGGGGATATATATGATTTTTTTTCTCTCTTGCATAGGCGGTGTATCACAATGTGAAGCCAGCGGCTTTGCAGCAGCAGTTAGAGGCCATTCATCTCACACAAGACAAAGCAGAGGCATTCGGCAGTGCTTGGTCTTCTATGGGTCAAGAAACGGTTGAAAAATTCAGGCAGAGGATTCTTGCTCCCCACAAGGTAGAGGACTCTCCTATGCCAATAAGAATGACAAACATCAGGGTGGCTCAGTGGGTTAAGCCTCTGCCTACGGCTCAGGTTATGATCTCAGGGTCCTGGGATCGAGCCCTACATTGGGCTCTTTGCTCAGCAGGGAGCCTGCTTCCTCCTCTCTCTGCCTGCCTCTCCGCCTACTTATGATCTTTCTCTCTCTGTCAAATAAATAAATAAAATCTAAAAAAAAAAAAAAAAAGAATGCAAACATCATTGTACCTTAAGGGTTTTAAAGGTAGTAATATTTTGTAGAGAGATAGGAAAAAGAAAGAGTATATACAGTATTCCTATAAAATTATTTCCAGACATATTGGCTGCCAGAGTGTGACTTAGTTTTATTTGCCAGTTTAAAATTTGCCTCTGTGACTTCAGAATAGGAATGAGACAGTACAGGGTGCCTGGGTCGCTCAGTCGGTTAAGCGTTTGCCTTCGGCTCAGGTCATGGTCTCAGGGTCCTAGGATCGAGCCCCACCTCGGGCTCCCTGCTCAGTGGGAAGCCTGCTTCTCCCACTCCCCCTGCGTGTGTTCCCTTTCTCGCTGTGTCTTTCTCTGTCAAAAAAAAAAAAGAATGAGACAGTCCTCCTTTTTTTTTCTTCCCCTGAGTACTGGGGCAGAGTTGTTTTTTCTTTTTAATTGTGTACCCGAGTGTTAAGACTTCCAGCGTTTTTACTGAATCACAGAATTAGTTTGTTTCTGTATGTCTGTGTTAGTGCCTTGCAGAATATATTCAGTATTTGTTGAGCACCAATTAGTAACAAAGTCAGTGCTTTGGGGCAAATACAAAATAACAGCAGCATTTCAGAGCTCTTCAGTAACCTTTATTCATTGGAGGTTAAGAGGATCATAGAGATTTTGACC
This sequence comes from Taxidea taxus jeffersonii, assembly GCA_003697995.1. NCBI lineage: Eukaryota > Metazoa > Chordata > Mammalia > Carnivora > Mustelidae > Taxidea > Taxidea taxus. Next base: position 10,954 of record RCUC01145120.1, read on the forward strand.
TTTTTCTCCTAGTAGGTTCTATTACGTAACTGATTTTCAGGTTTATACCCCACTCTTTCTTCCTGGGATCAGTCTCACTTGCCTGTGGAGTATCGTCCTTTTTATATGTTGCTATTTGGCTTGCTAATATTTTGTTAAAAATTTTTCTGTCTGTTTTCTTGAAAGAGATCAGTCTGTGGTTTCCTTGTGATGTCTTCGGCAGTATCAGGGAAAAATGGCATTGCAAAACCAGCTGGGAAGCATTCTCCCTCCTCTCTGTTTTCATTTTCTTAACAGTGGCTTTTGCAGAATAAAGGCTTTTAATTTTGATGACGTTTGACTTCTCAATTAATTTCTTTTATCACTTCTGCTTGTGGTTTTGTATCTAAGAATTTGTAACCTAATGTAGTGTCACAAAGATTTTCTCTTTTGTTTTCTTCTTTTTAATAGGTTTATGTTTTATATTTAGCTATAAGATCCATTTTGAGTTAATTTGGTGTAAGGTGCAGATTAAATTTCCTTTTTTCTGCGTATAGATGTTCATTTTAGATGTTCATTTGTACACATGCAGCGTTATTTATTGATAACATCCTTTTGTCACTGAATTGCCTTGGCCCCTTTGTCAAAAATCATTTGATGTATTTGTGTTAGTCTTTCTCTGGACTTTTGTGTTTGGTTCCATTGATCTCTTTGTCTATGCCAATATCATACTGCCTTAGTTACTCTAGCTTTGTAGTAAGCCTTCACATCAGGAACTGTAAGTCTGCTAACTTTGGGTTTTTTCGTAATTGTTTTGCATATTTTAGTTTCTTTGACTTTTCATACAAATTTGAAAAGGAAGTTTTCTAGATCTACAAAAAAATCCAGCTGGGAGTTTGATGGAAATTATGTTTAATGTATAGATCACTTTGGGGAAAAATGGCTTCTTAGCCTTATTGAGTATAACTCTTCATGTATCTAGGTTTTCTTTGATTTTTTTATATCAGTTTTGTTCATTTTTCAGCATACAGATCCTGCACATACTTTGTTAGACTTGTGTCTAAGTAGTTCTTGTTTTTGGAGTTGTTGTAAATGGTAGTATTTTTAAGATTCTGGTTTTTAGTTGTTTATTGCTAGTATGTAGAAACACAATTGATTTTTGTATATTGACCTTGTATTCTATAATGTTGGTAAGTTCATTTATTAGTTATAGCAGTTTTTTTGTGGGTTCCTTGTGATTTTCTTTATAGATAGTTACGTTGTCCATGAATAAAGACAGTTCATTTCTTCTTTTCCAGTCTGTTCAGCTTTTATTTGTTTTGTTCAGCTTTTTATTTTATTTTTGCCCTATTGCATTGAGTAGGACTTTTAATATGATGTTAAGTAGAACTTACAAGCCTAAACATCCTGCCTCGTTTCCAGTAATTAATTAATTAATTTTTAAAAAGATTTTATTTATTTTATTTTGAGAGAGAGAGAGCAAGTGAGTGAGAGAGCACGAGCAGGGTTGGGGCAGAGCTGGGGAGAGAGGGAGAGAGAGGAACAGACTCCCCGCCGGACAGGGAACCCAGTAGTTTATTTTTGTTTTTATTTCCTTTGCCTGAAGAGATACAACTAAAAAAAAATGTTGCTATGGGTGTTGTCAAATTTACTGGCTATGTTTTCTTGTAGAAATTTTATGATTTCATGTTTCACATTGAGGATTTTAATGTATTTTGAGTTTATTTTTGTGTGCGGTCTGAGAAAGTGGTCCCGTTTCATTCTTTTGCATGTCGCTGTCCAGCTTGCTTGGTGCCATGTATCAAAGACACTGTCTATTCCCCATTGTCTGTTCTTGCCTCCTTTATCAGAGATTCATCGACCATATAAGTGTGGGTTGCTTTCTGCGCTCTCTGTTCTGTTCCGTTGATCTCTATGTCTGGTTTTGTGCTAGTACCATACAGTTTGGTTACTACAGCTTTGCAGTATATCTTGAAATCTGGAAGTGCCTCCAGCTTTGTTCTTTCTTAAGATCATAGCAAATATTTCTTGTGTTTATTGTGGGCCAGATACCTGACTAAGTGCTTTGCATCTTGTAAAACCTTTGAATAGTTAAAAGAGTTTGTGTTGATACTAAAATTGAGGCTTGGAAGGATTAAATAACTGGTTCAGGGTCACGCAGCTGAGCAGGTGGCGGAGCTGAGATTTGACACAGTTGTCACACTCCTGCGCCATCATACAGTAGTTCACCTAGATGTTCGCTGCCACAATTTTCCTATGTCAGACACAACGTTTCTGTGCCAGTGTAGTTTACATAGTTCCGTGTGTTTGTACGATATCCTTGAAAAGGAATAAAATAAACCCTTATAAAATATAACTTTACTACCTCCCCCCAGTTGGTCTGTGGCAAAACTGACAGGAGGATCAGATCTGTTTCTGAAGCCTTGTTCCTTTTCAGTCATGCTGCCTCCAGCGGCTCAAATGCTCTGTTCCTTTTTGGCTCTGAGAACTATTTAGGCTATGTGTGAAAATAGAGCCTGTCATTCAAATTCCAACAGAAATATATGGCAGAGACTTCCTAGGTAATGAACCAAAGGTATATTTACAGTGACTGTGTTTTGGGTAATTTAGGGGCTCACTCATCTGAACTCCCTATGCAGTTCTTGCACGGAGACATTTCTGGGTAATAATTCCAAATTCAAAGAGTCAGATTCAATTAAGTAGTATGTTAAAGATCTTAGATGTGTATTTTTAATTTCATTTTTTAAAACACCCCTTTTTGTCTTTTGCTGTTTAGATCCAGTAAGTGGGAGGCTGATTGAGAACTAATCTTAATGGTAGCTTTTTGCCCAGTATGATTGAGGGGATTATAAAATTTTATCCCATCCAACTTTTTTTTTTTAAATGTACTTTATCTTAATCTCTTTGGAGACTTGAGACTGAAATGTTGCCACCACTTATTTGCATTTTGTTTTCTTCCCTCTAATCAGCATTGCCTGCATCCTCCTAAGACGGCTTTCTCTTCATTTCTGTTATAATGCCTGTGTGATGACATTTATTAAATTGTGAATTTCCCTTTGGACAGAACTTGAATCCTGTATTCAATTTTACTCCTCTGACATTCTGTTTAGAGTTCTCTTACATATATTCATACTCTACTAAATGTAAAAACTTGCATTTCAGATATTATTGACTTAATTTGTCTATTTTCTGAGACCTTAAAGTGCCAGGAGCTGGGATTTGACACAAGTAATCACACTAACACTCCTAAGCTGTTAAGCTGTGACACCTAGGTGTTAGCTGTGTGATTTTTTTTTCTGTGTCCCGTGATATTATGGAATATTTTTATATTAATGATAAAATTTTCCTCCCCAAATAATTTTACATTCCAAATTAACTCTGCTCCTCAGTAACAGATGTGATGATGAGAAATAGATGTGAGACATATTTTAAGCACTCCGAGTAGCCTGCTCCTTTTTAAAAAATGCATTTATATGTTTGTTAGGGAGTTTTTAAATACATGTTTGACACTTAAATTTGTTTGAAGTAGGTTTAATGTGAATTTCTCCTATTAAGAGTGTTCTTAAGTTTACCGATTACACGTCAAACTTATTCACGATATTTACTTATTTCATTGTACACTCCAGTGAAATCTCATCATATCTTCTTGCAGGTTCTTGAGAAATCCTGATTTAAAAATGGGTAGCTGATGTTTCTAAGATCATAATGTTCCTTTAACAGTCCTCAAAATATATCCCCCTTAAGCCTTTGTAGTCCAATTCACTGTTAAGTGTTGTTGAATATGTGTTTTTTATATGGAGTATAAGAAAATAGACATTTGGATTTGATATTTATAAAATTTATTGTATTATTTTGCTTTAGCATTTTCTTTAATATCCATATTACTTCATTTCTTTTGGAATTCTAAGGATGGGCGAATAGCTTTATGTAAAGAGGGCAGAAAAAAAAAAGAGGGCAGGAAAAGCATACTTCATGAAGCTGAATCTTGAAAGACAGTATATGGCTGTGACTGTGTATTTGAACACTTCTGCTAGGTATAAATACTTCTTAACATTATCCTCTGCACATATAGGAAAGGTATTTTGTTGTAATTATAGTCCACATACAAGTTGAATTTCTGCCTGTTGTTACTTTAGTTGTTAGCATGTTATGAATCAAGTGAAAGGCATATTTTTCCCATGTGCTGGGATTGACTGAATAAATGTTTGTGAGGTTTAAAAGCTGCTAGATTTATTTACTGCTTTTTATTGAAATACAATTTAGCTGTAGTAAGATGCCCAGATTTTAAGAGTCCAGTTTATGAGGTCAGAAATTATATACACCCATTTTGTCACTATCCATAACAAAATAAAGAAAATTACCGTCATCTGGAAAATGCCCAGTGTTGATTCCTCCATTCTTGCCCTCACTTTCTGTCACCGTAGATTGGTTTTGTCTGTTCTTGGAGTCAGTGTAAATGGACTCAAATGTGTCTGACTCATATCTTCTAGCATAATATTTGGGATTCATTCATGTTACTTGTAGCCTTTATTTATGTATGTATTTATTTATTTATTTGTCACTGAGTGGTAGTTCATCCTATAAGAATATCACTGTTTGTTTATCCATATTCCTGTTGATGGACCTTTGGGTTGTTTCCAGTTTCTGGCTATATAAGGCTGTTGTGAACATTCGTGTACAAGTCTTTTTGTGGATATTTATTTTAATTTTTCTTGGGTCAGTACTGCAGAATGAGTTTGCTGACCTGTCCAGAGAAATCTAAGGCTTTTTCTTTGTCTGAGCAACCCATCTTCATGGATTGGGGAAACATATAAATGTGAATCTGTCGCCTTGTGTATGGTTCTTGTCATAAATGAGTTGAATTCCCTTAACTTCTATCTGCTTTTAGTCGTTCTCCAATGCATTCAAGTCATTGTTTTTAAGATATTTTGACTAGGGGTGCCTGGGTGGCTCAGTGGGTTAAAGCCTCTGCCTTCGGCTCAGGTCATGATCTCAGGGTCCTGGGATCGAGCCCCACATCGGGCTCTCTGCTCAGCAGGGAGCCTGCTTCCTGAGATCATGACCTGAGCCGAAGGCAGAGGCTTTAACCCACTGAGCCACCCAGGCGCCTCAAGTGCAGTTTATTAGGTTTTCTTATAAAGAAGGATATTTGTACTTATTGGTGGAGAAAGAACAAACAAGAAGGGATTGTGGATTATACTTCCTAGTTTTGTTTTTTTTTAAAGAATTTACTGATTTATTTAGAGTGGGAAAGCACAGGTGGGGAAGGGGCAAAGGTAGAAGAAGAGAGAGAATCTCAAGCAGACTCCGGGCTGAGAGTGGAGTCTGTCATGGGGCTTGATCTTGTGACCCTGAGATAATGACCTGAGCCAAAACCAGAATTCAGACACTCAACTGAGCTACCCAGGAGTCCCTAATCTTTTTTTTTTTTTTAAGTTTATTTATTTAAGTAATCTGTACCTCCAGCGTAGGGCTTGAACTCATGATCCCAAGATCAAGAGTTGTATGCTCTTTTGACTGAGTCAGCTGGGCACCCCTCCCAGTATTCTTTTGTGTTTTCACTTTGTGAAACTTTTTGTGGTTCATTTTTTTTTCATGACTCTTGAATTTTGCTGGAATCCTTGACTCAACCATTTAAATTTTTTCCATATTAAAAGTGGAAATAGAGAAAGAATGGCTTTAGCTTGAAATGGAGATTCTTCAGGAAAACAAGGTGATGTCATTAGCTGTATTACAGCAATCAATTTAAAGAGCTTTAGATATAAAAGACCCTTAATCAGTCTTATTTGAGACAGAAATGTGTTCTCTGCTTTATAAATACTTGCCTAAAACCAGAACCATTAACAAATTAAATAAAGATTTTACTAATGCCAGAAATTGTGCTGTTAGCAAAATTAGTCTTATTATGTGCATAGTATTCAAAGATTGTTAAATCGAATTGATGTACTTTTTCAGAGTGTTGCCAATTGTGAGAGCATTATTTGAATGACATTTCAGTGTCCTCAAACTTGTGCTGTTATTTTCATATGTTCTTAGTAGGCAGTGGGGGCCAATAGTTTGAAGGATGGTTCACTGATGATTTCCCTCATCACTTTTCAGCTTGGATGTGAAGACCATGATTAGGTATTCTGGCCACGTTGTTGAGTCAAGGCCTATAACGAATTTCCATGCCACCCTTGAAGTGAGACGAGGTTGACTTTAGTGCCATCTGAACTTAAGGATATAGGTTAGGGGGTATCCCTTAGTTGTGATATTTGTAATAAAGCATTTGTACCTCTTATTATGATTTGGTGTAGCATGGGCTTTGGTTTAGTGACTTTTGGATTTTTTATGGCTTCTGGAGATCACCTAACATGTAGCCCTTTGCAGTATGATTTATGCAGTGTGTTTCGTCAAGGTGGGCTGTTACCCGGGTGCAGGGTAACTCCAGTATTAATTTAAGACATTTATCTGCATCTTCATGATAAGTGGTTGTATTCTCATATTTGTGTCATATTGTCTAATAGTCATCTCTGAGGTCCTGGCGTTGTCTTCATGTACTTAGAGACGTCACAACTGAGGCTTCTTTCTGTAGGACGCAAGTGGTTGTGCAATTTGGTCCTTGAGGCTTATTGCCCCCTGTTCTTCTTGCCAATGACTAGAGGATGACAGAGGGAGTGGTGGGAATGGGCGGTTGGACATGTGCTCCCATTGCATGTACACATTCTTCTGTCACAACCTTTAGTACACTGTATCTTTTAAACACAATGTTGTTACATTATAATTTACATAGTTGTAAACTGCTTCCTTTTAAATTGTACAGTTTGAGGAATTTTGATAACATGTGCACTCAGGAGATCCTTCCCGTCATCAAAACACAGAGCATTTTCATCACCTTCTAAAGTTCCCTCGAGGCTGTTGGAAGTCCCTCTCTCCTTTAACCCTGGCCTGAGGAAACCACTGATGTTTGGGCTATTTCTGGTTTTTGGCTGTTTTGAATAAATCTGTTAATACTCCTGTTTACTTTGTTATAGAGCGTATATTTTCTTTTTAAGATATTATTTATTTATTTGAGAGAAAGAGAGAGTACATAAGCAGGGGGAGTGGGAGAGGGGGAAGCAGACACCACCACCCCCCGCCCCCACCATGTGGGGCTCAATCCCAGGACCCTGAGATCATGACCTGAGCTGAAGGCAGACGCTTAACTGATTGAGGCACCCAGGAGCCCTGGACATATCTTTTCATTTGTCTTGGAAGAATACTTAGTGGTGGATTGATTGGGTAGCTATAATGACCAAACAGTTTTCCAAACCAATTTTACTAGTTTGCATTCCAACCTGTCATTTTTTTCACATATTGGTCAACACTTGGTATTGCCAATCTTTTAAATTTTAGTCCTTCTAATAGGTGTAAGGATCGTCAGCATTAAAGATGTTGAGTATCTTTTTATGTGTTTATTGGCCATTTGTGTATCTTTTGTGAATTATCTGTTCAAATCTTTGCCCATTTTTTTGTATAGATTTCTTTGTCTTACTCTTATTGAGTGATAAGAATTATTGTTTTTAATTAAAAAAAAGATTTTATTAATTATTTGACACAAAGAGAGAGATCACAAGTAGGCAGAGAGGCAGGCAGGTGGGGGAAAGCAGGCTCCCTGCTGAGCAGAGAGCCCAATGCGGGGCTCGATCCCAGGACCCTGAGATCATGACCTGAGCCGAAGGCAGAGGCTTAACCCACTGAGCCACCCAGGCGCCCTGAGTGATAAGAGTTCTTGATACAGTTTGGATACAAGTCCTTTGTCAGTGTATTTATTGTGAATATTTTATCAGCTGGTGGCTTGCCTTTCCTTTTTCTTAATGGTGACATTTTAAGAACAGAATTTCTAATTTTGGTGAAATCCAGTTTACAATTTTTTCCTCTTATGGTTAGTGCTTTTAATATTCTATCTAATATCTTTGCCTATTCCAGGATGACAAGGATTTTCTTTTGTGTTTTTTTTTTTTTTTCCCAGAAGTTTGATGGTTTCAGCACTTATATTTAGGTCTGTGATGCATTTTGAGTTCATTTCTGTGTTGCTGTTAGGAAGGGGTTGTCGTTCGTTTTCTTTCTGTTGAGATAGCTAGTTGTTCCAGCATCATTTACCTTGGCATCTTTGTCAGAAGTCAATTGATGGGTCTGTATTTCTGTTCTTTTGCCAATGGCGCATTATCTTTATTGCTGTGGCTTTATAATAAATCTTGAAGTTAGGTAGTGTAGCTTTTCCAAGTTAAAAAAAAAAAAAGAGAGAAAACTGCTTTGGCTCTTTTAGGTCATTTCCATTCCATTTAAATTTTAGAATCAGCTTGTTAATTTCTATAGAATGTGCCTGCTGGGAATTGTGTTGGATTGCCCTAAATCTGTAGATCACTTTTAATAGAACTGACATTTTAACAATATTAAGACTTTCAGTTCATAAACACGGTATATCTCCATATACTCGTACCTTTTTTAATTTATTCCAGTAACTTTTGTAGTTTTTCAGTAACCAGGGTTTACACAGATTTTGTTAATACCTGTGCTGTAGACTGAATGTTTGTGTCTTCGGACAATTCCCAAGTTGAAATTTAACCTTCAAGGCAATGATATTAGGAGATAGGGCTTTGGGGAGGTGATAGTTCATGGGGACAGATTCCTACTATGTGGGATTAATGCCCTTACAAAAGAAACCAGAAAGAGCTGCTTTACCTCCTTCTGCCATGTAAGAACACAAAGAGAAGTCAGCAGCCCTCAAGCCACCCTGGTGGCACACTGATCTTGGACTTCCAGCCTCCAGAACTGTGAGAAGTATTTATTATTATTAAGCTATGTAGTCTGTTGTATTTTGTCATAGCAGCCGGAACAGACCATGACACTATGCATTGGCACGATTTTGGTTGCTATACAAATGGGATTGCGTTTTTGATATTTTCTAGTTGTTTCTGTTATCTTGAAATACTGTTGATTTTTCACAATAATCTTGTGTGCCATAACTTTCCTAAAATCATGCACTAGTTTCTGAGCTTTTTAGTAGATTACTTGGGATTTTCTACATACATGATGACATGTTACATCAAAATTGTTTTTGTACATATTTGTCTTCATCACTAGACTTGGAATTTGAGGACAGAGATTATAAATTTATTCATTTTTGATCATCACCAGAACCTAAGATGGTATAAAAGGCAGATCCATACTTCCTGATTTTTCTTCTTTCTGGATGCCTTTTATAGTCATGTTTGCTACTTTCTCCTCATTTCCACAATTTTACATAGTGCCGGGACTCACTTCCCTGGCACTTTCATCTTCCCTGGCCATTTCATCTAGTTGTCAGGGTTTAAATGCTAGTTTATGAAATTTTTTTTCTCTGGCCTGGGCCTGCCTACTTGATAATTTTATTGGATGTCTAATAGGCATTTCAGACTTAACATTAAAAAAAATAAGTAAACTGATTCTTGGATCTTCCTCTTGAAACTATTACTGTAGTTTTTCCATCTCAGTTAATGGTAACTTTGTTTTGTTTTTGTTTTTCTCCATTTGCACAAGCTGTCTTTTTATCATTTTGCCATTGCTGTTTAAAAATGAATAGAAAACCAGGATGAAAGTCGGATTCTCTTGATAAGAAGTGGAGGTTTCTTAAACTTAATGGAATCATGAGTATCCTGAAAGCACCAAGTTTTTTCCAAATTGAATACTTGTGTTTAGGCTGCTACCTATGTACATAATACTTAAGAAAACCACATAGATAAAATGCTGGAAATTGAAGATTTGTCTTAATCCTAAGGTTTTGTTTGTTATTGCACTAACTAAGTCCCCACTGGATGGGGGGACTTAACTTTGTTATGTTTTGAGCTTTAGGTACTCCCTCTGGTTAGGACAAAAGTAGGGAACCACTTGCATTTCTTCTGTTAAATTACTTTGTCATTTAATCACCATTTATAATGTATTTCTACTTGCAAATTCATTCTAAGTTCCACAGGAGATGTTTTAAGAATGCAACATTGTAAATTGACCACAACCACCTTAAAAATGGGGAGTAAAATTTGAAATCTCCTAGAGAGCCTCCGAATGGTAGACTGTGTAACATTTTGCTAATTTGATTAATGAATCTTTTTAAGCTGATAATAAGTACCTTCTTCATAGTTGTTAGTATTTTTCTTTCCAAAGAAGGTAAATAACTGAGGGGTAATAATCTGTATACTCCTACTGGTATATAGAACATTTCCAGTGAAATGTACTCCTTAATTGGTGGTGTCGATTTGGATTTTTGTGTCCTTTGGCCTCTGTTGCCTGAGGAGATAAATCTCCATACATTATAATGGAAAAAGTGGAAACGTCTCTGTTTCAGACAAATGTAAAAATTACTCTGGCTCTATCATTTTAAACAAAGATTACATACATACACCTGTGCTATATGTACTGTGCTATACGTATATACATATACGTACATATACCTGTGCTATTACTGAAGGATCATGAATGTGACCTTTTATATATTCAGAAATTGATTTTCCCAGCAGGTATTCCTTTCTTGGTGATACATGAAATGCTTCAAAGGGGACGCCTGGGTGGCTCAGTTGGTTAAGCAGCTGCCTTCGGCTCAGGTCATGATCCCAATGTCCTGGGATCGAGTCCTACATCGGGCTCTTTGCTCGGCAGAGAGCCTGCTTCTCCCTCTGCCTCTGCCTGCCACTCTGTCTGCCTGTGCTCATTCGCTCTCTCTCCCTCTCTCTCTGACAAAAAAAATAAAAAATCTTAAAAAAAAAAAAAAAAAAAAGAAATGCTTCAAAGAAGCTAACCTTATTAAACATATTACACTGAATTGAGAAATTCCCTTTTACCCTGTGTGAAAGGTGTAGAAGAAGTTCTTTATCTCATGCTTTATTTTTATACATGTAATTTTGGGAAACAAAGAATATGGAAAAACCACTTAGAATTATAGACACCTTGTAGAGCAGTAGGTTTTCTTTAAATGCTGTAATCTTGTGCCTAAGAATGAGGTGTAAATACGAATTTAGCAGAATTTCCGTAATTATGTACATTATTAATCATCTTTCTCCTCTTCTCCATGCTGTTCCTCTTTAAAGTGAACTAGCCTTTTGATAATGATAGATACACTTGCAGTAGGAAGAAGTAATACAGAGAGATCCCATGTACCCTTCACCCAGTTTCCCCCAGTGATAACATCTTGCCTAAAGATAGTGCAACATCACAGCAGGACAGTAACATTCTGAATACAATCAAGATACAGGATGTTTTCCTTACCACAAGGTTCCCTCATGTTACCTTTTTTTTTTTTTTTGGTCTCATGTTACCTTTTAGGGCCATACCCACTTTCCTCTTATGCCCACCTCACACCATTTAGGCAATCATTAATTTCTTCTGTATTTCTATAGTTTTTGTGATTTCAAGAAGTGTAATATAAATGGAATCATACAGTATGCAGTGTTCTGGGCTTGACTTTTTTTTCCATTTACCATAATTCTCTGGGTATTCATTCTGATTATTAGAAGGTTTGTTTTGTTTTGTTGAGAGAGAGAGGTGGAGGGAGGGACTGAAAGAGAGGGGGGAGAGAGAATCACAAGCGAACTCCTCCTCCCTGAGCTCAGAGCCCAACACGGGGCTTGATCTCAAGACCCTGAGATCGTGACCTGAGCTGAAATCGAGAGTCAGATGCTTAACCATTTGAACCACCCAGGCTCCCTTTTGGTTGTTAGAAGTATTAAATATTCATTCCTTTTTATTGCTAGGTAGTATTCCCTGGCATATATAAAAAACAGATTAATTAAGTATTTAGCTTTTGAAAGATATGAGTTGTTTTCAGTTTTATGGTTAAAAATGAAGTTGCCATAGTTATTTATGTTTAGGTTTTTGCATGAATGTAAGTATTTACTTCTCTAGCATAAATACTCACGAGTGCAGTTTCCTGGTGGTATGGTAGTTATACGGTTAGTTTTATAAGAAGCTCTCAAACAGTTTTCCGGAGTGCTATAGCATTTTGCATTCTCATCAGCAGTGTATGAAGGATCCACTTCCTCTGTATCCTTTCCAGCATTTGGAGTTGTCACTGTTTTTTATTGTGATCATTTTAATAGGTGTGCAGTGATAGCTCATTGTGGCTTTAATTTGCATTTCTTGGATAACTAATGATGCTGAACATTTTTTTCTTGTATTTATTTTGCCATCTGTATATCTTCTTCAGGGAGATGTCTCTAGGCTGTCTGTACATTTTCTAATTGGATTCCTTTTTTTTAAAAAAACTGTTAAGTTTTGAGAGTTGTTTCTATATTTTAGAGACTTATCCTTTCAGATATGTGGTTTGCAAATGTTTTCTATCAGTCTGTAATTTGACTTCTCATAGGGCCAATTGCAGAGCAAAAATTTTTCATTTTGTTGAAGACCAAATGATCAGTTTTTCTTGGAATGGATTTTGTTTTTAGTGTCATGTGTCAGAACTTTTTCACCTGCCTTAGACCATTTAAGCACTCTTGGCTTACTTGTTTTTCTTTCCTAAGAAGTTTGTAGTTTGTTTCTTTTTTTTAAGATTTTATTTATTTACATGACAGGGAGAGAGCGAGATCCCAAGTAGGCAAAGAGGCAGGCAGAGAGGGGGGGTGGGAAGCAGGCTTCCTGCTAAGCAGAGAGCCTGATGCGGGGCTTGATCCCAGGACCCTGAGATCATGACCTGAGCTGAAGGCAGAGGCTTAACCCACTGAGCCACCCAGGTGCCCCAATAGTTTTATATTTTTTATTTATGTCCATGATCCCCCCCCTTTTAAAAAAGATTGTTTATTTATTTATTTGTTTGTTTGTTTGTTAGAGAGTGAGACAGAGAGAGCATGAGCATGGGATGGGGTAGGGAGAGATGCAGACTACACACTGCACAGGAAGCCTGATGTGGGACTCAATCCCAATACCCTGGCATCATGACGTGAGCAGAAGGCAGACGCTTAACTGACTGAGCCACCCAGATGCCCCCATGATCCCTTTTGCATTAATTTTTACATAATGTGTGTCTTGGTTGAGGTTAATTATTTTGCCTGTAGTTCTTGAGGTCTTAGATCATGGATTTAAGATTTTTCCTCTTCACATTTAAGTATTTGGTGCTTTAAATCTTCTTCTCAGCATTGCTTTAGCCGTAGCCCACAAGTTTTGATACATTGTGTTTTTTATTTTCAAGTAGTTCAGTGTATATTTGGGTTTTCCTTGAGACTCTGTGATTATTTAGAAGTGTGATGTTTAGTTTCCAAGTGTTTGGAAATTTTCCTCTTTTTGTTACTGATTTCTAGTTTAGTACTGTTGTGGTCAGAAAACACATCCTGTATGATTTCAGTATTTTTATTTGTTAAGGCATATGTTTTATGGCCCAGAATGTGGTCTGTCTTGGTATACGTTTTTGGGTGTTTGAAAAGAATATGTATTCTGCCGTTGTTGAGTGAAGTGTTGTATAAATATGAGTTAGATTCTTTTGGTTGATGATGTTGTTGAATTCTTTATAGGCTTGCTGATTTTCTGTCAAGTTATTCTATCAGTTGTTGAGAAACAAGTTTTGAAGTCTCTAACTTTAGTTGTGGATTTGTCTAGTTCTTTTAGTTCTATCAATTTTTGCTTGACATATATTGCAGGTCCAAGACCTTTAGCGTTGTTATGTCTTGGTGTATTGGTCTTTTTATTGTTATTGAATGTCCTTCTCTGTCTTGGATAATTTTATAGCCCTCCCTGCTTTGTTTTGATCAATGTTTGCATGATACATCTTTTTCCATCATTGAATTTTCAAACTGCCCATGTCGGTATCTTTAAAGTGTTTTTCTCAAGATAGCCTGTAGTTGTGTCATTTTTAAAAATTGAGATCACATTGGCCTATAACATTATATCCATTTCAGGTGTGTAATGATTCAGTATTTATATATCTTGTGAAGTAATCACTACGGTAAGTCTAGTTAATGTCCATCACCACACATAGTTAGCAGTTGTTTTTCTGTGATGAGAGCCTTTAAGATACACTCTCTTAGCTACTTTCAAATATGATACAGTAGTATTAACTGTAGTCACCATGGTGTACATTATATCACCAAGGTCTATTTACTTGGTTCCTGCAAGTTTGTACCTTTTGATGACCTACATTCATTTCACCCACTTGCCTCCCGCCATGGCCCTCTACATCTGGCAACCACCTGTCTTTTCTTTGTAGCAATGGGTTTCGTGGTGGTTGGTTTTTTAGATTCCACATATAAGTGAGGTCATACTGTGTGTCTTCCTGAGTTTGATTTATTTCAGTTTATGTAATGCCCTCAGAGTTCACCCATGTTGTTGCAAATGGCAGGATTTTCTTCTTTTTTTGTGGTGGAATAATATTACTGTGTGTGTGTGTGTGTGTGTGTGTCATTTTCTTTAGCCATTCATTTCTCTGTGGACACATCTTGGCTATTGTAAGTATTGCTGCAATGAACATGGGGTTATGGGTATCTTCTTGAGTCAGTGGTCTCAGATAAATACCCACTTTGAAATAATCACTGAGTCTGATTGCTGGATCATAGGTATTTCTATTTTTAATTTTTTGAGGAGCTCCATATTGCTTTCCATAGCAGCTGTACCAGTTTACATTCTCATTAGCAGTACACAAAGGTTCCCTTTTCTCCACATCCTCACCAACACTTGTAATTTCTTGTGTTTTTGATAGTCATTCCAACAGGTGTGAGGGGATATCTCACTGTGGTTTTGACTTGTATTTCCCTGGGATGATTACTGATGTCGAATGCCTGTACATGGACATGTTGGCCATATGTATGTCTTCTTTGGAAAGATGTCTACTTACACATCTGTTCATTTTTAAAACAGATTGTTTATTTTTTTTTGCAGTTGAGTTTAATGAGTTTTTTAATATATTTTGGATATTAACCCCTTATCAGATATATGATTTGCAAATATTTTCTCCCATTTGGTGGGTTGTGTTTTCATTTTGTCGATGGTTTCCTTTGCTGTGCAGAAGATTTTTGGTTTTAGTCCCACTAGTATACTTTTGTTTGTGTTACATTTGCTTTTGGTGTCAAATCCAAAAATTCCTCACCAAGAGTGATGTCAAAGAGCTTACCTTTATGTTTACTTCTAGGTTTCAGGTCTTATATTCAAGTCTTTAATTTATTTTGAGTTAGTTTTTGTGTGTGGTGTTAAGATAGCACTGCGATTTCATTCTTTTGAATGGGTTCTTCAGTTTTCTCAACATTATTTATTGAAGAGATTGGACTTTCTCCATTGTATATTTTTGGCTTCTTTGTTGTAAATTAATTGACTATATATATATATATATGTATATATATATATGTGGCCATCCTTGTCTTATTCCTGATCTTAGAGGAAAAATAATCAACATTTCACCATTGAGTATGCAGTTAGCTGTGGGCTTGACGTTTGTAGCCTTTATTATGTTGAGGTATGTTCTCCCTGTACCCAGCCTTTTGAGAGTTGTTTTGTTTTGTTTTGTTTTTTTATCAGAAGTGGATGTTGAATTTTGTCAGATGCTTTTTCTGTATCTATTGAGATGATTATAGGATTTTTTTCTTTGATTTTCTTAATGTGGTATATAGCGCACTGATTGATTTGTGGGTGTTGAACCATCCTTGCATCCTTGGAATAAATGCCACTTGATCATGGTGTATGATCCTTCTAATGTATTGTTGAGTTTGGTTTGGTAATATTTTGTTGAGAATTTCTGCATCAGTCCTTATCAAGGATATTGGCCTGTAATTATCTTTTCTTGTGGTACCTTTGTCTGGTTTTTGTATTGATAATACGAGCCTTGTAAAATGAGTTTGGAAGTATTACATCATCTTTTGTTTTGGGGAAGAATTTGGGAAGGCCTGGTATTTATTCTTCTGTAAATATTTGGTAGAATTCACCAGTGAAGCCATCTGGTCCTGGACTTTTGTTTGTTGGGAATTTTTTTTTTTTTAAGATTTTATTTATTTATTTACAGACAGAGATCACAAGTAGGCAGAGAGAGGGTGAGGGGAAGCAGGCTCCCTGCTGAGCAGAGAGCCCGATATGGGGCTCGGTCCCAGGACCCTGAGATCATGACCTGAGCTGAAGGCAGAGGCTTTAACCCACTGAGCCACCCAGGCGCCCCTGTTGGGAAATTTTTGATTAGTGATTCAATCTCCTTACTAGGAATTTGTCTGTTCAGATTTTCTGTTTGTTTGTTTATTTATTTGTGATTCAACCTTGATAGGTTGTATGTTTCTAGGAATTTATCTGTTTGTTATAGTGTGTCCAGTTTATTGGCATGTAATTGTTCATAGTATTCTTTTATGGTCTTTGTATTTCTGTGGTATTGGTTGTAATGTCTCCTCTTTCATTTCTGATTTTATTTGGTTCTTTTCTCCCCTGCCCCTTTTTTTTGGTGAGTCTAGCCAAAGGTTTATTAATTTTTGTTTATTTTTTCAAAAAAACTCAACTCAATGAATCATGGAACACTTGGGGCGTCTGGGTGGCTCAGTCAGTTGGGTGTCTGCCTCTGTCTTAGGTCGAGATCCTGGGGTCCTGGGATTGGGCCCCACATCAGGCTGCTTGCTCAGTGGGAAGCCTGCTTCTCCCTCTGCCTGCTGCTCCGCCTGCTGTGTTCTCTCTCACTCTCAGATAAATGAATAAGATCTTAAAAAAAAAAACAAAAAAACAACCATACAAACTAATGATGCACTGTATGGTGACTAATATAACATAATTTAAAAAATTAAAAAAAAAACTACTCAGCTCTTAGTTTGATCTTTTTAAATTGTATTTTTAGTTTCTATTTATTTATTTATTTATTTCTAATATTTGTTTTTTCCATCTTTCTTCTTGCTTGGGTTTTGTTTGTTCTTTTTCTAGCTGAGGTGTAAAGAAAGTTGGGTTGTTTGAGATCTTTTTTTGTTTATTGATGCATGCATTTACTGATATGAACATCATTCTTAGAACTGCTTTGTGGCATCCGAGAAGTTTTGGTATGCTGTATTTTCAATTTAATTTGTTGAGAAATAGTTCTTTTAGTTCTCTTTGATTTCTTCTTTGATGCATGGCTGCTAACATTGCATTATGTTTTGATTCTCCAAAATATATATGCTTTTTTTTTTTTCCTTATAGAACCCTAAGATAGTTGTTCTTTGTGTTTTGTTGAGAGTTTGTACATGTTGTGTGTGGGAAGGGTGTTTTTTTGTTTGTTTGTTTGTTTGTTTTTAAGGTGTATAGTCCTTGATACCAGAAGTCACTTTCTTAAATTGGGAACTTCATAGAATTAAGCAGCCAAAAGTGGTTAAAAAAAATTTGTGGAGCAAGTATTTAGCTAAGCTTTACAAATAGGTTTATGTTCTTACATGAAACATTTAGTCAGCTGCCTAATTTTTGTATTTCATTAGAGTAAATAGAGGTGTATAGTTTCTGTAATGAGCCATATGGAAATGAAATTTCTGCTTATGGTATTTTCTAGTTATAAAGTAAATGGTGGCTTATAGCAATGGAATATAGATAGTGTTTTCTACTTTAACAGTTACAGCCCTAATTTTATGTGTTTTCATGATTTATTATGATAAATAATAAAATGTTTCATGAATACCTATGCACATAGTTCCTAAAACTCATTCAGTACTTCTGAGTAGTATTTTTCTAACTATAGATAGCCTGAAATGTTAGTGGTTTAGTGGGTAATGAAAACAGTTTAGAGGGTTTCCAAATAGCATTTCAAAATGAAACATAATAAAGCTTGTTAAAGACATGGCTCCAGGTAAAAATTTTTCTGTGGAACTTCGGGATGTATATATCAGTTTGCAACATAGAAAGAATTTTTTACTGTGTTGTATGGTTCAAACAGTGACTACTCTTTTAGAGCACCCCACTAGTTAAAATCTGTTGTGAAACTTTGCATTTTCTTTTTCCATTTAAAGGGGTTAATATGGGGCTCCTAGGTGGCTCAGTGGGATAAGCCTCTGCCTTCAGCTCAGGTCACGGTCTCAGGGTCCTGGGATTGAGCCCCACATCCAGCTCTTTGCTCAGCTCTGCTGCTCTGCCTACTTGTGATATCTGTCTCTGTCAAATAAATAAATAAAAATTTTAAAAATAAAAATAAAAATGAAAGGGTTAATATAATCATAATTTTGGCTGATTTTGTGTGAGCTTGGAATTTTGGTTTACAAAGCACTTATGAGAATTTAAGCTTATGTTGAGGTCATTACATGGAAATATGAGATAGAATGAAGTCATATATGTATGGATTTTTAAAAAATCATTATATTTTGAACTGACATTTTAGTAACATCAAGTAAGAAGTAATGTTGAGTGAGATGTATAAGAGCTATCATTTAAACAGTTTGGCTTGGGTTGAAAAACATTAAAAATATCAGTGTCTTATTTTTCTTGTGTTTTATGTTATTTTGATGACATTTAAATCTAGGAGGTTAAGATATAAGGACTCTCAGATTTAAATCTGAGTATGAAATAAGAAAAAAAATATTAAGGGGTGCCTGGGTGGCTCAGTGGGTTAAAGCCTCTGCCTTCGGCTCAGGTCATGATCCCAGGGTCCTGGGATCAAGCCCCGCATCAGGCTCTCTGCTCAGTGGGGAGCCTGCTTCCCCCTCTCTCTCTGCCTGCTGCTCTGCTTACTTGTGATATCTCTGTCAAATAAATAAATAAAATCTTCAAAACAAAAACAAATAAAAAATAAAAAAAATTTAAAAAAAAGAAAACAAATATTAAAATGGTTCCTGGTATTTTAATATACTATCTGCTGTACACAAGGCAACATTTTATTTTAAATAGAAGCAAATATAGTCAAGCTAATGTAAGTCAAAATGCTATACTAGATTTACTTGTTTTATATGTGATTAAAATATTGATGACCGTTGCATTTGTTTCTTAGTTATGAGTCAGAAAAGAATAATGATTCAATAGTATACTATATAGTTTTCACCTATGCGATGGGATTTTGCTTACTCATATTTCTATTATTAGTGCCAGTTAGAGACACAGCCAACAATATAGTGGTATGTTATAAACAATGTAAGGAATGACTTCTTTCTCAGCTTTTCTTTGTTTTTTTTTTTTAGAACATTTATGTTTTTGAAGTATATGTGTCACTTACTTTTCCTGATGTTCCTCCATTTTTCTTTTTCTTTTTTTTCTTCATAATCAAATGGAGGTTATGATTTTTTGGCTAGAAAGCTACATCAGTCGTGTTGTGGTCTTTGTAAGGTATCACCGGCAGAGACACGGAATTTTTTTTTGCTGCTTTTGGGCGATCCTGATTTTGACCTCTGGTTAAGATCTCTGTTTTCTTCACTGCATAATGACGTTTTTCTTTTGTAGCTGACAAGCAGGGGTGGGTGGAGACTTTGTGATTTTGCATTTCAAACCAAACTTTTCCAGGCCTAGTATCCATTTAGTATCCATTGATGATTTGTAATTGAATCAGTTTCTTTTTTTTTTTTTTTAAAGATTTTATTTATTTATTTGATAGAAATCACAAGTAGGCAGAGAGGCAGAGAGAGAGGAGGAAGCAGGCTGTCCGCAGAGCAGAGAGCCTGATGCAGGGCTCGATCCCACGACCCTGGGATCATGACCTGAGCCGAAGGCAGCGGCTTTAACCCACTGAGCCACCCAGGTGGCCCTTGAATCAGTTTCTTAGAGAAGTTTTTATTTTGATTTTTATGTAATTTTAAACTTAGAGAAAAACTGCAATATTAATATAAGAAACTTTTCTATCTTCATTGTTCCCAATTCACTATTGTTTACATTTTACATATTTAAACTGTAAAATGAGTATGAGCCCCTGTCTTAAGCAGTATTGATTCTCTTTGTCTCCTAGTTTCACTTCAAAGGGTTTACCCTGTGTAGTTGCACAGAATTCTTTTGTAATTCTTGTTCTTTCTGCATTCCCTCTTCATTTAAAGTTGCTGAATACTGATCATTTTCTGAGAAATTTTATGTGTGGGTGTGCATATGTGCATCTATACACATAGGAACTTAGCAATTCTATTCACTTCTTAAATTGTTCTTTAAAATGGGCATGGGACAAATATTTTTAAATCACAGTTGCATAGAAAAGGCTCTAGAGTTAAAGGAAGCCAATCCACCAACTCTTTTTGTCACGACTCTTAAAAATTACCTTTCCTGGGACGCCTGGGTGGCTCAGTTGGTTGAGCAGCTGCCTTCGGCTCAGGTCATGATCCCAGCATCCTGGGATCGAGTCCCACATTGGGCTCCTTGCTTGGCAGGGAGCCTGCTTCTCCCTCTGCCTCTGCCTGCCACTCTGTCTGCCTGTGCTCGCTCTCTCTCTCTCTCTCCCTCTAACAAATAAATAAAATCTTAAAAAAAAAAAAAATTACCTTTCCTTGGAGTGCCTGGGTGGCTCTGTCCTTACGCGTCTGGCTTCGGCTCGGGTCATGATCCCAGGGTCCTGGGATGGAGCCCCACATGGGGCTCCCCACTTGGCAGGAAGCCTGCTTCTCCCTCTCTGGGTGTCTCTCTCTGTCAAATAAGTAAATAAAATCTTAAAAAAGAAATTACCTTTCATTGTGAGTATTCTTTGATTCAGTTCAGTTCAGTTCAACAGATACAGAGTGTCTGCTGTGTTTAAAAGATACTGTAGGGTGGGGGAGAAAGATACCATAGAAAGAATCAAGTAATTAAAATGCCTTAAGTTTATAATGCTTTGCAGTTTCCGAAACACCTTTGAATATGCATTTTCTTAATTGTTACTGCCAGTAACTCAGGAAAGTAGATAGTTCAGATAGATTTATTCCCATTTTATATGAAGAAATTGAGGTCTTGAAAGATTGTGACCTAACCATGGGCCCAGTGAGTGACAGCTGAGGCATGAACCAAAGTATAAGCTCAGGGCTCTTGTAAATTCTCCTTTACTCCCTTTATGCAGTGACTAAGGATGCATTCAGTTATGCAAATTCCTGGCCACAATGAGGGTATGTCTTAATTCATTCATTTAGTATTTTAAATGTTTCAAGAGCTGGGATAGGATCAGTAAGATAAGATCAAGACAGTATCTTATAGGTTCATATGAGTATCATATGAGTAAGGTGCTTTTTGATTAAGACAGTGACACATATCAAAATGCTTGGGTATATGAGAGTGGTTACAGCATGCTTTTTCTTGTTTCATTGGTGGGTCTTTTGAACATGAGTGTTGAATGTAGTGCTGGGCTAGGATTAGAGACTCCCACTTACTGTGATCTGTGAGTAAGATCAGTACATTCAGGATCCTTACTTAATATGCACCATTAAATTGGTGTTTTCCTTACGGGATTGTGGATTTTGTCCGTGCAACATCTTCCCTCTTTTTACTATTACCCTTCAAAGGTTCAGTGCCAGAAAGAACAGGACTGTATCTTTATTTTCCCATCACATCCTCTCCTGAATAGATCATACTTTCATTGCTGTCTTTCCAGTTTGGCTCTGACTCACTGCTGTGATTCTAGCTGTTGAACAGTCTTTCAAGTTAGCAGTTAGTATTCTGGTTAAGTAAAAATTGTCACGAGGGTGCCATTCTTAGTAGTGTAGCTAGAGCAGTTTTACTAAATCAGTTATTAGGCCCCTTTTGTCAGAGGCATATAACAATTGCATGTCACAGTCCTCCGTAAATATTGATATTTGAGATTTACTGGAAATTTAGTCTGAAACTTTATTATACTTCTAGTTTTGAAGTTAGAGAAACCAAATGTCAATAAAGTGACATTTGTACTGTTTTAATATATTAGAAGAAAATTTAAACTGTTGTAGTCTGTCTTTACTATATTTGCCTTACCTGATTAAATTTTGCTGTTGTGTTAATCAGTTCAAAGGAAATGTTCTAATTAGTTTCTGTTGTAACTGGGAACATAGTAAGTTAGAGTACTTTGGAAAGTATGATAACACCTGCTCACTAGTAAATATCAATTCTTTTTGTCTGGCTCTTTTCCAGTCTCACTAACTGTGTCTAAATGTGTGAACCTCTTACCATCTGGGTACTTCAATTTTCTTCTAAATTTAAACAAACAAAAAGTCTTCCCTGTATTCTACCTAATACAATTTTGAAAGATAATGGGAGATCATTAAAGTGCTAGCTAAAATCTAACTATTTAAAAATCATTGGCTCTAAATATATACTATTTTAAAATAGTAATTTACTACTTAAAGCCATTGACTCTTTTAGTATACTTCATTGCTTAGTTTAAGACCTCTATTTTTAGAATACAGTGTATTTGAAGACCAAGCTTCATTGTTGAATTTGACAGGCATGGCACAAGGCCAGTGTGATGAGCCCAAAGGGAGAATTTGCAGAATATGCAGGTTGAAGGAACTCCGGGACTGACTTTCCACGAAGTCCAGGCTATCCGTGTTCATTCCCATGGATGGGAGATTTGCTTCCAGTTGACTGTTGTCTTACTTCTGTACCATCTGATTCCAGTCTGCACTTGTGTTTTATAGCTCGAGACCATTGGATGGCAGCTCAACCTTCAGATGGCTCACTCTGCTCAAACAAAACTGAAGTCTCCTCAGGCTGTATTACAGCTAGGAGTGAGCAATGAGGATTCCAAGGTAAGACATGGTATCTCACTGAAATGGTGCATTTTGTTTACTAGGTCTTGTACTTTATTGTTAGCAGGGTCTTTGCCCTCTGGATTGAAAATTTAAACACATTTAAATTAAATAAGGATTAATGAATTGACCGATCTTTATTTGTGACAATTTTTGATATCACATTGGCTTATTGCTGTATTATTCCTTTGAAGAAGTATCTTGCCTTACAAGGTGTCTTTCTTGCAAGAGCATTTCATAATATCTCCTTTTAAATTCTGCAATGGGTAAACTTGTAATGCCAGATAAAAGTAAGATTTTTTAATGATTCAGATACTTGTGGATATTTCTGGGTGTTTTGAGCTGCATATATATGGTAGAGGGAATATTGTTGCCTAACCAACACCTGGATTATGAACGTAACGTGAGTTGTATATTTGTGTGTGTGTGTGTGTGGCACTTGTGTGCTATGTGTTTAAATCCCAATTCTTGCAAGATAGAATTTTGGATTCTTTTTTTTTGCTTGGTGATTTCTCCTTTAGGGTTAATTTTAGGAAGCTTAAACATGTTACCAAGTTTAAAGAGTTGTCATGGAGTTTTTTCTTTTTTCACTGTAGCATATAGAGAAATATATATTTAAGATATCAGTAGAAGCTATTTGTTGTATTTTTATTGTAGTTAATTATGTTTCTAAGATAGATAAAGGGAAGTAACTTTTTCTCCCTAAATGAAGGAGACTGCATCATTTTAAGACAAAATAGAGGCGATAATGAGGTAGAAAGATCTGAGGAAGGACAGGTTACTATGGCTGGATGTAGTCAGAGAATGACGGGAGAATGTTATTGCTTATAATGGGCATTGAAGGATGGGATACTTATTTGTTAGAACTTTCATGATGTATTATATCATGCACATTTTTGTCTTCCATATTGGTGGGACCAATACCTGGCCCATGTACCATGTCTACAGAATTTTAGGCAATTGAGTTGGGTCTCTCTGCATATAATTAATTAATTCATCGCAGTGTTCCAAAGTATTTCATTTCACACATTTTAAGTTAGTAAATATAATACAAATAATAATATGTAAAATAATATAAATTTAGTGGTTGAGAGTTAAACTGACTAGTAAAAATGGTCTGGCATTTAGTAGCAGTGTAGAGTAGGGCAACACTTCAATCTCTGAGTGGGGCAACACTCATAATCTTTATGGGTGTCAGTTTCTTCACCTATAAAATGGGGATGATATTACCTGTCTCACAGGGTTTATGTGAAGAGTAGATACCCAGTGTATGTAGTGCTTAGTTCAATGCCTAGTACTGGGTAAATGCTCAAAAAATGCAGGCCACTACCATCATCATCATCATTATCATCATCATCATCAATAAAATGTTCTTTGGCCACTGAATAAATAAATGTCTTTGTTTAAATTAAAGCTGACAGTAAACTTTTTTACTGATGGAGTTAATCTTTCCCTCCCCTTTTTTTTACCTTCTTCCCCTGTTTTACTTCTTGATTATGTTTTTCATATTTAGACTAACTGGGAATTGGGGAGGCAAAGGACAGCCTGGAAAGTCATTTTTTTCTTCTCATGAACTAGGTAGGGAAGGCATTCCCTTAGGTTTAGCATAATAATCTGGAACTCCTTGGTGTAGACTGGGACTATTCTGAGTGAAAACACACGTATGTACCTGGGTACATTGTACATTCTTACACACATCATACATTCTACAAGGGGCCGTACCATTTGACTGTTGTATTTCTCTTGACTACCATATGTTATGTCTGAGTAGCAAAATGCAAATTATAGGTGGGACGGATGCTATTTTGATCATATATTGGGTATACTCTAAGTATTATGGTTTAGGCAATGCTTGACTGTGGGATGCCTGAGTCCTCCCAGCTCCTTTATTATGTCTTCAAAATATGTTTATATGTCAGTTATAATTTTAGGCAGGTGTGAAATTCAGCTCATTGGAGATAGAGGCCTGAGTGCATTAGATTTTCCTGTGCATTGCTAGTTTGAAATTTGAATGGTTATCCTTACAACTTGTAGAGCTAGAGAACCATTTTCATGGGCAAAAGACCCTTGGGAAGAAGAGCAGCAGCACACAAAAGCAAGGGATACTTTCAGGGATGCCGGGGTAGCTTAGTTGCCTAAGCATCTGCCTTCGGCTTCAGTCATGATCTCAGGCTCCTGGGATCGAGCCCCATGTCAGGCTCTTTGCTCAGTGGGGAATCTGCTTCTCCCTCGCCCTCTGTGCTCTGTCTTGCTCTCTCTCAAAGTTTAAAAGCATTAAAGATATTTTCATTTTGTATGCAGATTTAAGTGAACCTCTTTGTCTGTATTGCCCATTTTCCCTCTAGCATTGTGGGGATTTGGCCACTGTTTCTTTGATCTACTAAACAGAAGACACTTAATGAAGTGTCTGCCCCCCCCCCCCCATCAGCCTGGACAGACACTTGTCATTTCCAGGTGAGGTGTGTCCTAGCTCTAAGGAACAGTTGACTGCTTTACCTCTGTTCTTTCAGTGAGCTGCTGTTGGGAAATGTACTTTTTGTTGTTGTTGTTTTCATTCTCTTTTGTATGATCTGGTACTCTATTCTTTGTACTTAAATGAGAGTTTGGGAGTTCTTGAGAGGTTGGAATATTAGATGAAAATGACAGGAATATGGAACATGTTTTAAAAACCACGTTTGTTAAATAAGAAAGCAGAGCTTTTATTCACAGAACCATGAAAAGCTAACACGGGTTAATTTATGGTGCAAAGTGTCTTAGAATACAGTTGCTATATGATGAAATTGGCATTTGTTTAAAACAAGAAGCAGTAAATAAAATTCTCTTAAGTGTATATGACACAGGGCAGTTATCCTGAAAATATACATGCATTAACATAATTCTGAGAGGATTAGTCAGTAAAAATCATGAGAGAGACTATTTTTGATGGTGTTTACTTTTGAGCTGCTGAACTGAAAACTTCCTGTAATTCACTGAAGTGTGTGGTTTCTAAGAGTCTTTCTTCTCATTCGCTTCCAATATACACATGAAAAGTGTAGCCTGCAGTGAAGTTTTAATTGCTATCACATTAGATAGCATTGTTGTACTGATCTCGTTTCTCTTGGAACATTCTTGTCTCAAGGCTTTCCTGTTTGGCTACTAATTTTATCATGAAAACTGGGTGATTGTAGCTTTTCCTACAGTATTTTGATATATATTCTGGTTGTTTGCAGTTAATTGTCTTAATGTTTGTCTACTGCATTTAGCAAAGTAAGATTATTTTCCTGTTCTGAGATACCTCAAAATGAAGAGGTTTTTTTGTGTGTGTATTTCATTAGAGGGCAGTAGAGCTCTTTGCTTACCTAACCTCTGGCATTTACAGTGTTATTTGAAATAACATTCAAAATAATGTGTGAAGTCAGTAGTTGTGGGAAATGCTAAGTGTTCACATTTCTAATCTGTATATAACAATAGAGTTCTTTTGTTTCCATCAACAAAATTAATGCCTATTAATCAGATATGTACAAAACAAATAATTGAAATCATTATGACTTAATTGTTTGTTAATTTCTTTATGATTATTTGCCAAAATGCAATTTATTAAAAAGCCTTCAACAGTATTGACATTTTTGTTACATTCTGTCTCTTGAATTAATTTCTTTATGAGAAAAGAGAACCAAATAATTCCCAAGATAGTTGAATGGCTCTAATAAGTTTTATAGTGTAACCAGTTCCAGGCTAATCATAGACAGTTGGGAGTTTCTTTATGTATAGAGAATAGCAATTTTATACTTAAGAAACATTGATAATTGTGAATATTCCAAGCACTTTAACTTTGAATATTCTAAAAACACTAAAATATTTAAATTTTGCTAAGTGTGCATTATTGCATTTTCCCCAGTAACTTTGCAATTACATCATGTTTTGTTAGTACAGTGGTTCTGAATTTTTTTGGTACATCTTTTAAGAAAGAATCTTTGTATGTCATTCTTTTCTCCTTTTGAAACAACTGGGGTGAAAATCACCTTGAAAGGGAACTGACATTTATTTATCTTAATGTTAAGTTGGATTATGCTCAGGTTGCACGTGGTACTTTATGCATGGGTAATTATGATTGCAGCTGAGTTTAGGAATTTCAGTACCAGTTTTTTTATTTAGAGACCTTTATTCTTATCTCCAGAATGGATGGCAAATTCTATTTAGAATGAAGAAAAAGGAGGGAAAACCCTGTTTTAGTGTTTACCCTCTGCTAGGCATGATCTCTCCTCCATTAAACTACATCTTTGAGGTGTGAATTCTTTTTTTTTTTTTTAAGATTTTATTTATTTATTTGACAGACAGAGATCACAAGTAGGCAGAGAGGCAGGCAGAGAGAGAGGAAGAAGCAGGCTCCCCCCGGAGCAGAGAGCCTGATATGGGGCTGGATCCCAGGACCCTGGGATCATGACCTGAGCCGAAGGCAGAGGCTTTAACCCACTGAGCCCAGGCACCCCGAGGTGTGAATTCTTATTACTATCCATATTTTATAAAAAGACTGAGAAATGGAAACAAATATGCCTTAAATTATTCCCTCAGGTTGTACAACTGAAAAACAGCAGAGCTAGGATTTAAAACCAGACAATTTTACTTCAGAACCCTGTGCTTTATTCATTGCTAAGATACTATATCTTTTTTCTTGTTTAATAACTTAGTAGCTGGTCCTAAAATACGTATGTATGTTTGAGGGTGCTGAAAGCTGTTCCTTTTTTAAAACTTAATTAATTTACTTGAGAGAGAGAGAGAAAAGGAGGGCAGAGGGAGCAGGAGAGAGAGAGAAGAAGGGGCAGAGGAGGAGGGAGAGGGAGAGACAATCCCAGACAGACTCTGTGCTGAGAATGGAGCCCGGCCTGGGGCTCAATACTAGGACCCTGATATCATGACTTGAATGGAGACCTGGAGTCGGACCTTTAACCTGCCGCGCCACATAGGTGCCCTGAAAGACAAGGCAAAGAATGTGTTAATCATTGTTGGTTGTTCTCCATAAAGTGATAGGTATGTATATTCTAAATTTCCGTTTCTTTTTCTTTAAGTTGAAGTAATTTTAGACTTTCAATGAATGAGAGATACTACTACACACTTTCATACAGTAAGTAAAGTTGCCTGTTTGGATGTTATCTCCGTTCAGTAGAGGCTCCATTTATTAGCACCCTTCACTCTCACAGCTGCATGGCATCATTGGTGTTGGTACCTTATGAACAAGGAAATAGACTATGTCATTGAAAAGAAAACATCCTTAGATCTATTTATGATAGATATCTTTTTTTTTTAGATTTTATTAATTTATTTGACACAGAGATCACAAGTAGGCAGAGAGGCAGGCAGAGAGTGAGGGGGAAGCAGGCTCCCTGTTGAGCAGAGAGTCCGATGTGGGGCTCGATCCCAGGACCCTGAGATCATGACCTGAGCTGAAGGCAGAGGCTTAACCCACTGAGCCACACAGGCGCCCCGATAGATATCTTTTTTTTAAGATTTTATTTATTTGTTTATTTGTCAGAAAGAGAAAGAGAGAGAAAACACACAAGCAGGCAGAGAGGCAGGCAGAGGCAGAGAGATAGACAGGCTCCCTGCCGAGCAAGGAGCCCGATGCGGGACTCGATCCCAGGACCCTGAGATCATGACCTGAGCCGAAGGCAGTGGCTTAACCCACTGAGCCACCCAGCCGTCCCTATGATAGATATCTTACAAGAAAATACATATGTTTTTCAAATTATGAACTCTTTTAGTAGAAATTTAAAGTAGTTTGATCTCCTTTAAAGTAATGTTTGTACTGAATGATTTTGAAGGACCTTCAAATTTCTCTGAGCTACTCTGATGAGCAGGTCTGAATTTTACAACTATTCTACTTTTTACAAATCTAATCTATACAGTGAATAAATTTCAGCATATTCCCTTGATAATTTCTGTTTATTTTTCTCTTGTGTAATAGCTGTATTTTTATAATGGACATTTTCAGAAAATATAGGGGGAAAAAAGTGGGTTAAAACCAAGTATAATTCTAATACCCACAACACTTGTTTGGTTTTGCTCTAGGACCTTCCAGTTGTTTTTTTTTTTTCCTATGAAACTCTCAACTTATGAGTGGTTTTTAAAAAAATAGTGATTACATTTGGTTGAAGCACAGCGATTGAGGTTTTATTATTACTGTTCAGTACTCGATATGGTTATGAGAAGATAATCTCATTTGTTAGAATTTTTTTTCTATTTTGATAAGAAGCACTTTTTACCTTTTTTACAGCATGCTCTCTGTGATCTGACAAAACAGTCTATAAAGTCTTGGGCTTTTTACTCACTGATTTTGATGGCAATTTTATGAAATGAGCTTTGCCTCTGGCAGTTCCGTATCAAGATACTAATTCTCATTTGTATAATATAGGATGTTATTTAGGGTTCCGAAAATTTTGAAGACAGGTCAGTGGTTTTTCTTCTCTAATCAACTGGTTGATAAATATTGATTGTCTTTCTTTTTAAAAAATTGTGGATTTTCTTAATTATTGAAGTTGTATATGTTTATTATAGAAAACTTGAAAATTCCAGAGATATAAAGAGAATCTCATAGATTCACCCCCAGGACGCATCCAGTCTATTTGATCTCTTTTATTTTGGTGTTTATTCTCCGAATACTTTATTCCGAGAGTGGAATCATGTGAATTCTTTGATTTTATGTAAAACTGCTTTTTTCACAAATCATGCAAAACCTTTTCCATATTGCTTCAAACTCACCATGAATGTATTTTAAATGACTGTGTCATGCTTTGGCTATGACATACTATGATTTTGTGACGGTTCCTCTATTGTCAGATAATGGGTTTGTTTCCAGTATTTTCCTATTAAATTATGATAAACATCTTTGTGTATATTGAGAAGGTGCTCAACAAACATGTACTGAATAATCGATGAATGAATTAAATGAATGAATGAAGCCTCCTTGGTATATAAGGTTGTTCTCCAGGAGTATAATTAGTAGATGATAGGTCATAACCTAAAAAGAGTTCTTTTTAGTTTCATAAATGGCTTTCCATAGTTCTTTTGCAAACACACACAGAAACTCAAAGGTCGTATCCAAAGAATTTAAGAGCTTTTAGAGAAGGGTGTAATATTACCATCTCAAATATAGGTTCGTTGATAACTAGTTAATTACTTTGGATAATTTTAGGAGACCAGTGAAAAGCTCAGGTACTTCTGTAATATTAGAGAGCCCTCTATTTTATAATTTCTATATTCCAGTAGTGTACACCTTAAACAAGCTTTCATTATATGTGTTTTATTTTATTATAGAACATGCAGAAGCAATTTGATCAAATACTCCGGCAGTTAGGGAAAATAGAAACAACCCTTATTTGTGAGATAATTGCCCAGATAGTCTGGGAAGAAAGCCTTGTTCTTTGGAATCAAATTTATTTAAGTATCGCTAAAGCTTTGTGGCTCTAGTTTTCTGATTTTTAATTTTGTTTTGTGTCCTTTTTCATTGTGATCAATTTCTCAATGATAGTGCCCTTCAGGTGTTATACTTTCTACATAAAAGCAATACAAAATGTTTTTCCTCAATTTAGTGTATTTTTTTTTTTAGTTCTGTGGTCAGTTGGACTTTCTAAAAGACTTTATGTATATAAGTACCTCAATGTGTTCTGATCATGTATGTAGAGCTCCTTGATATCATAGTGAACCTCCTTGTGTCTGAGAGTGAGTGTGTCTGTGTGTGAAACTTTCATATTTCAGGCTCCCTAATGGAAACTCTGCATTTATTCATGATAAGACTTTATAAGCTAAAAGAAGTATTGTTTTGGACACTATCTTTGTTGGGTAAAGACAAGCAGAATATTGATACACAATTAGAGTATGATAGAATTGAGTATTCATGTGGAGGAAGTGAAATAGAGTCTTGGAGGAGAAAATCCTTTTTAAAAATACTCCAGAAAGTTCATACATATGATAATTAAAATACCATCTTTTTACTAACATTCTTTTGAAAAGTGTTATGGGATTCCAAAGTAGGGAAACAAATAATATCACCCTTGTTTGTCTTTCCTATCTTTGTAAGCCTTTTTTAAACTTTTTATATCCAGAGGCAATTGATAATTATAGTATTTCACAGACATAGTAGAACATATTTAGAAATACCTTTACATTTTGTTTAATGTATTTCTGTGGATTAGAAATGACAGTAATGGAAACCTGTGGTTTAAGTATTTTGAAATAAAAGTGTTTACAATGAATTAGACAGCTGGGCAAATAAAATGCAGTTTCATATTAAACAGTAACTTTAGGCAGTAAACTTAAGGCAGACACTTAACATCAAAACACTTTAAATAGCTCAAATTCCATTCAAGAAATATTTATTAAACATTGCCTATGTAGGAGATACTAGACAAGATATTACTGAGATGGAGAGGTTTTATTTTTCATCATGGAGCTTCTGTTCTAGCAAGCCAGGAGATAGAAGTTTAGTGATTACTAACAGAAGAGGAAATATATGGAGCTCTGGAAACTGACAGCAAGGAGTTAGAGACTGTGACAGGTGGGGGAGTTTCAGATGAGGGAAAGAGCACATGAAAAAGGATAGAGACTTACCTTTTAAGTGTGTGGAGTATGACATAGCTCTGCTATCCAGGTATAGATGGTTGGCCATCTGGGGCTTGGGAGAAATTATAGACTAGAAATTGAGATTTGAAAATCGTTAAGGTTTAGATTATAGTTTCAGTCATGAGACTGGAGGAGATCAGCCACTTTAGGGACAGAGTATAGAAATTTATGAGTTCCTAAATTTAAAAGGCCAGTAGAGCTTATGACAGTGATTGGGAAGGAACAGCCAGAGATTGAAGGAAGAACGTTTCTTGGAGAATGAATTATGTCATATGCTGCTAAGGGGTAGAAGAGAGAAAAAAAAAAAATTATCTCATCTTACCCTCACAGCTCTGAATTAAGTGCTAATATTTCCCCTAGTTTGCTCAGTGGTTAAATCTCAGTACCTAGGTTGGGTCCTAGAAAATGACAGAGCCAAGATTTGAATCCAGGTCCATCTCACTTAATAACCTGAACTTATAATTACTATTCTGTGGTTAAAAAAAAAAAAATGAATTTAGTGACATTGAGATCATTGGTGAGCACTGTCTGAGGCCAGGAGGAGATGTTTAAATGGAAGGCAGTGTCGAATGCTGTTGAGGGGTTAGGAAAGAGAACAGATAGGTGAGTGACCGATTTGATTGGATGGACTTCTCTGATAACTTTGACAATTGTAATCTCAGTGACATTTGAGAGGAAGTAGAAACCTGATTGGATTAAATTGAGGAGAGAATTGGGAGTTAAATTGGGAACTCCCAGCGTAAGACCCCCATCTAAGTAAATCTTTCAAGAAGCACAGAGATAGGACAGTCTGTTTAGGGGGTGGATTTAGTGAGTGCCGAATAGAGAGGGGGTTGGCATGTTGCAGATCCATCAGGGGAGAAATGGATAACGTAGGACAAAGAGGGCTATAATTACCTGAAGAAAGTGAGAAGATGCGAGATCCAGAGCCGGAGTGGAAGGGTTGGGCTGTGATGGGAGTGGGAACCTACCATTTGTTGTAATAGGAAGTAAGGAAGAGTGTGGGTGAGGTAGGTAGTTTTGGGTGTTAGAAGAGGAAGTTGTGTCTCTTATTGCTTCTGTTTTCTCCAGGCAGTCATTTGTTGGGAGAATGGGGAGGTCTAGGAGGCTTGAGAACAGAGTAGAGAGTATGAAGGAGTTTGTATATGGGGAAAGTGAATGAACTAGTAATTTTAGTCTACTTTGCAGTGTTGGGCAGTGCTGATTGCCCATTTGAGATTTGTGGCCATGGATTTAAAATGAGAACCGTTAGAAGGTTGCACATTTTTCTTGATCCATTTTTAGTTGCTCTGGTCTAGAGGTAGAATAGGTGGATAATTGGATTTAAGCAGGGTTTCATCTTTGTCCGGTGTTATCAGATGAGGGGAAAAAGGGAGAAAGGATGGCATACACACACATGTACACACACATACACATATGAGTGGTTCTAAACGGGTCAAGTGGAAAGTGAGGCTATGATGTGTGTTGAGGGTGGGGTGATGGAGAGGAACTGGCTGGAAACAGCCAGAACCCTGGACCATAGCCTCCCTAGAGTAGTTTGTGGTACAGAGGACCCTCAGATGGACACATTAGTTCCAGGATCACTCAGGGATTTTTTTCATTTGAATCTTCAGACTTCTGTGGCTTGGTCTGGTGTATATCGTATCCTTTAAGAGGGAGAAGTAGATAAAAGTAAGACTTAATATCTGTTCTTGTCTTAACTTTTACCCCTGCATCCACTTGGAAACTGAAGTGGTCCAAATATATGAAGATTTGCTCCATGTCGTAGGAGTTCTTCATGTGTGGCTGGTGGCTACTCCTTGATCTGTTGCTTCCCTGGTTGACAACATACCCAGCATCTGTAGGAAAATACTGGAGTCATTCATAACGAGCCCTCTATACTAATGATACTATAGTTAGAAATCAATTAAAATGTGAATGTTTTATATCTCAATTGAATTTATTGGCTTTTGGACATCTTTGGTGATTTTCTGAATTGCTTTTCTAAATCTAGTATTTTAATTTTGGGATGGCATTATAAATTTTATTTTTATATTTTTTAAAGATTTTATTTATTTATTTGTCAGAGAGAGGGCACAAGGAGGGAGAGAGGCAGGAAGATGGAGAAGCAGGAAAGAGGGAGAAGCAGGCCCCTGCTCGGCAAGGAGCCTGATGCAGGGCTCAATCCCAGGACCCTGAGATCATGACCTGAGCTGAAGGCAGACACTTAGCCAACTGAGCAACCCAGGCATCCTGGCATTATAAATTTTAGATTCAGGATACAGTAAAGATGGCTAGATTAGGTTTTCTCATGAGTAAATTGCATTATTGAATATTGAATCAGTCCTATAATATTGGCACAAAAAGGAGTTGACAAACACTTCTTTCCTGGCCTACCTTATTTTTTTTTTTAAGTTTTAATTATTTATTTGAAAGAGAGAGTGCAGGAGAGAGAGAGCAGGCATACAAGCTGGGGAAGAGGCAGAGGGAGAAGAGAAGCAGGCTCCCTGCTGAGTAAAGAGCTCGATGTGAGGCTCGATGCCAGGACCCTGAGATCATGACCTGAGCTGAAGGCAGATGCTTAACCAACTGAACCACCCAGGCACCCTTCCTGGCCTAGTTTAAATGAGATTTTAGCACTTCTGGTGTGAGGTTGCCATATGCATGCTTAAATATATCTCTAATGGATTATATAAATCGTGTTGCTTTCAAACTTTTTCTTTATATGAGAATCATTTGGGAGAAATTAAGCTTATATGAGGAAGAGGAGTCACTTTATTATATAAGATACTTCTCTCAAAGCAAATTATTGGGCACTTCTGACTGTTTTTGTGGTATTTGGGAAATAAAGATTTTTCTAATATGTTCACATATAAAATCTCTTTATTTTAATTTTTTTTAGCTTTTCAGCTGTCCTTTATACTTATCATCCGGCATTATATAATCTTAAAAAAAAAATCTCAGGTCTGTATATAAAGTGCTTTAAGGTTTTAATCATATTTTCAGATCTTGGGTCACCCGCCCTCTTACCTGGACACGTGGCTGTCCCCAGATGCTGTGTCGCTCCGAGTCTATGGCAGGTTACTTGTTTGTATGTAGCAGCAACTTGGCGTCACCAGTTTTGTTTTCGGTCTGTCTTTGGATGACATGTTTGCGAGTTAGTCAGTGTATGGGGAAGACTCACATTCAGTCACCTTATATAACGGGAAATGAAATTCGTGAGCAGTGGGAACATGTCCTTACCCCAGCTTTTAGATGAACAAAGCAGTAGCGGTAGGGGCTGGAGAAGCAGAGTTATCCTCAGTAGTTTTTGTTAATTCATGAGGTTCTCAAACAGAATTCCCTTCCTTCCTTCCTCTCTTCCTCTCTCTCTCTCATTCTCTTCCGCGCCCCCCGCCCCTCACCCCCGCCCTCCTTTCTTCTTTATAGTGGGGGAGAAGTATAGTTTCTTTCAGAGATAACCCATTTTATCTCAAGGAGTTCTAGTCATCCATCTTAGCAGGTAATTTTATCCAAACTTAAAATGCTGCCACTTCCTTCATAAGGACAATGTAATAAATACTCCAAAACAACCCTTTTGTAACTCTCAGCAGTAAAACAGAGAGAGTTATTCAGGTACAACTTTATTTATGGAATGAGTAAAGGCTCATGAGATTTTCCAGCACAAAGAGATCTTAGATGGATTTGGCAATGGAATGTTAGATATGACATCAGAAATGCAAATGGCACAGAAAGAAGATAAATCGGACTCTTCATAATTAGAAACCTTTGTGTTATGAAGAAAATGAAAAGATAACTTAAAGAATGGGAGAAAATATTTGCACATCATATATCTGCTAAGGGATTTGTATCTAAAGTATTTGAAGAACTCCTGCAACTCAACAACAAAAAGACAAGTAAAAATGGGTGAAGGACTGATAGACATTTCTCCAGAGAAGACGTGCAAATGGTCACCAAGCTCATGAAAAGATACTCAGCATCATTAGTCATTAGGGAAATGCGAATCCAAACTATACTCGTTGGGTTGGCTATAATTACAAAGAGTAAAGGAAGAAAGGAGGAGAAAGGAAGAACATAGGTGGGGGTTAGAATGGAGAGATATTAGGACTGCTGTGATTGCTGATGGTGTTGAGCCACTGTGGAAAATACTTTGTTAGTTCCTCAGAAATTCAAACACAGAGTTACTGTATAACTCCGCAACTCCAGTCATAGGTATATACCCGTAAGGACTCAAGTAAGTACATGTGTTTATGTGCATGTTGATAGCTGTACTGGTCACTGTAGCCAAAAGGTCCCAAATGTCTCCATCGGTGGATGAATGGATAAACAGTGTGTGGTTTATAGATACAGTGGAATATTAATGAGCTGTAAGAAGGAATGAGGTACTGATACAGGCTACAGTGTAGATAAACCTCAAAGACTTTTGCTTACTAAGAGAAACCAGACACAACAGGTCCCATGTGTGATTCCATTTCTATAAAATATCCAGGTTAGGCAAAGCCATAGAAACAGCAAGCAGACAACAGTTGCCAGGGCCGGGGAGGGGGCGGGGAGGGAAGATGAAGGAGTGACACCTTAAAAGTTTTGAGTTAGTTTTTGGGGTGATGAAATGTTCTGGAATTAGATAGTGGTAATGGTCGCACAATTCTGTGAATGCATTAGGAGCCACTGAATTGTATTAAAACAATAAATTTGAGAGATCAAGAGAATAAGGGAAACCAACTTTAAGAATATATATTTTTTAAAGATTAATTTATTTATTTGAGACAGAACAAGAGAGTATGAGCTGGGGGAGAGAGAGAGGGTCTCAGATAGACTCTCCACTGAGCTAGATTGGGGGGCTTGATCTCATGACCCTGAGGTCATGACCTGAGTCAAAACCAATAGTCGGACTCTTAACCAACTAAGCCACCCTGGTACCTCCTGACTGTAGGAATATTTCAACCTTCTGCATTTATTGATGAGAAAACTCAGGCCCAGTGAGGTTAAATGATAGCTCAGTTGATTATTGGCACAGCCAGATGAGACCCTACCTAGTCTGACATAGGAGAAGGGACAGTGGATTGAAAGGGACAACACTGAATTTAAATTCTTAGAATATGGGCAAGATCTGAATCTTTCTGCAGCAGTCTTCCAAATTTGAAAACATGGCTGGTAATACAGATCAGAATTATTGATAGAATTACCTGAGGTAACATCAATGAAATGCCTATTCGAGTGAGCCTCACATAGTTGGTGCTTAATATTAATTGAATTTGAATTTGCAATGATATGGTTTAACCTTGTGTTAGGAACACAAAGTAATCCTGAAAAATATTTTGAGGACTATATTATCTTGGAAGATAGTAGAGTACTGGGTTGATAATTCATATAATAGTTTGCTCTTTTTTTTTTTATTAACATATAATGTATTATTTGCTTCACGGGTACAGGTCTGTGAATCATCAGTCCACAATTCCCAGCACTCACCATAGCACATACCCTCCCCAGTGTCTATCACCCAGCCACCCCATCCCTCCCAACACCCTATTCCTCCCCACCGACCCCCCTAGCAACGCTCAGTTTGTTTTCTGAGATTAAGAGTCTCTGATGTTTTGTCTCCCTCTCTGGTTTCGTCTTCTTTCATTTCATATTGTTCATATTCTAGTTTGTAACCATATTCTAGTTTGTAACCATTGAGATTGAATTGTCTGTAGCCATCATTTTTTAACAAACCACTGTTCCTTTTCTCTTAATTAGTAGAAAGGATTCTCAAATGAATATAGAGGAAGAATACTGCTTCTGTAATTGCTAATACTGCCTTGTAGGCTACTTGAACTCCCTGTGGGATTTTTTTTTTTTTCCACCCACAGTGACCTTTCATAGAGTATGTGCTCTGAAAGAACAAATCCACAGGGGTAGCATGGCAATCTGCCAATTATCAGTGTAATTTTCTGTGATGTTAAATCATCT
This sequence comes from Taxidea taxus jeffersonii, assembly GCA_003697995.1. NCBI lineage: Eukaryota > Metazoa > Chordata > Mammalia > Carnivora > Mustelidae > Taxidea > Taxidea taxus. The sequence continues at coordinate 47,985 of RCUC01145120.1, forward strand.
TTGCGTTTATTTGACCATTCTCAGTGACAGTATTTTGTGTTTATTTAGTAGCTTTCAACTACAGGGCTCAAAACTCCTTGCAAATACTGAGCCTCAAAACACTCTTTTGAGGCAGGCATACTCTAATTATCCTTATGGGTTAAGAGAGGAAGAGGATGCTATCCTTTAACTGTTAATGCTGTAATAAGAGAAGAAATCATCTGAAAAATAGGTTGCTAGTTATAGGATAGTTTGGTCTTAAAATGAGAAACCAGAAGTTTTCCTGCCTCATTAGATGATGATCACGATTTTCACCCCCATTTTAATTTGGCCATTTTCCCCTACTTTTCAGCTGATTGTAAGGTGTATTGACTCCTTTTGCTTCTAAAGAACAAGAAAATAAAAACATTGTAAGCATGTACCCAAAGTAGTTTTATCCAACTATGTAAATTTGTCAAGTCTTTTTGCTCTAGACAGATGAGTAGAATAATTTGTATATTTCTTTTTTTTTTTTTGGACTATTTATTTATTTGAGAGAGAGAAAGCAGAGGGAGGCACAGAGGGTTAAAGAGAGAATCTCAAGCAGACTCTGGGCTGGGCTCAGAGTCCCACATGGGGCTTGATATCCTGACTCAGGTTATCAGTAAGAGTCCGATGCTCCACTGACTGAGCCATCCAGGCAGCTGCCCGTATATATTTCTTATCTTTGAAAGTGAGTACTATATAGTCTGTTGTAAGGCACATAATAGTCACGTCCTTGGGTATTTTAGGTTGGCATTGTAATGACCATTTAATAATTTTGCTGCCATGTACGTGTACTTATGCTTCTCTTTGATGATGCGTTTTAAGAGTCAAGTACTACCTAGTCCTGTATCTTTCAGCTCTTTTTTGGTCTTTGGAGATGGGGAGATATGCTACAGGCTAAGATACAGAACAAATTTAAAAATACAGCTTAAAATGGGGCCTACTTAATAGTAATTCCTAAAAAAAGACACAACATGACTCAAACAAATTTAGTTTGTGTTAAGAAGCAAACCCCCAAGTTGCCTTCTATAGGTTTAATGTGGGTCAGGGCCCATTTGGATGCCGAAGGAACAACTTGGCTGAGCTATGTAGTTGTCGCTTCTGCAGTTGTCTTTTGTTGAATTCAGTCAGCCTGGGTGGGGGGAGCTGATCAGAACCCAGTCTCAGTATCTGCAGTGCACCGACCAGGAATAGCTACACCGATCCTACCACGTTCAACCAATCAAGAGGATGATGGTAATAGATACCGTTTATTGACCACTTAATATATGCCAGGTGTTATTCTTTGTGCTTTTTTGCTTTGTCTCAATGGACCCTTGAAGTTAATAAACAGTGAGGCACTTTTTATTATTTGCCCAGGGGGACTGAATAATTTACAATTTAATAAAGTAGCCACCGTGCTTCCCCAGTGATTACTTTGCCGCCGACCTATCTTTAGGGAGGCCCATGGCGAATGCCTCTTCTCACAATCTTTATGGTTTTATCGTGCTCTTATAACATTTTGTTTGGAAAGCCATGAAAATCTCCTGAGGGTAGGTGATTTATTTCCATTTGCCAAGTGTGCGGAGTGAGAGAATGACCTTGATAGAGATCAGACTGAGAGTTGGTCCTGTTCTTTTCTGGTGGGGCTGTCTGGGTGATAAAGTACATGTAGTACCAGAGAATCAGAGAATTTCTGGTAGGAAAACAGTCTAGGGACGCCTGGGTGGCTCAGTTGGTTAAGCGGCTGCCTTCGGCTCAGGTCATGATCCCAGCGTCCTGGGATCGAGTCCCACATCGGGCTCCTTGCTCAGCAGGGAGCCTGCTTCTTCCTCTGCCTCTGCCTGCCTCTCTGTCTGCCTGTGCTCGCTCCCGCTCTCTCTGACAAATAAATAAATAAAATCTTAAAAAAAAAAATAAGAAAGAAAATAGTCTGTACTGAATTTTTCTAGAGCACAGCTCCTCCGCTGAAGTGCAAAGTAGCTAACAGGTCAGCTGAGATACTGACTGAGCCCTTAGGGCCCTGGGCAGTGAGGCCATGTCCAAGGGGAGCTGACATTCCCAGCCAGTCACCCAGCCTCAAGCTGAATTGCTGGCTCGCCACACTGTAAAATACGAACATACCATTTTTTTTGTTCATGCCAGGATGGCAGTTAGGCTCCAGCAACATAATTCCCCTCCAAAATGGAAAAGAAGTAGAAATTGTACTTTATCTTTTTTTTTTTTTTAACCTAATTCTCTCTCACCTATTACTTAGTCCCCCAGGGGTGGGAATATATTGGATTTAGACCTTGAAACTTGTATTTAGTCGCTTATTGTTAGTGATCTCAGAAGTTAGCAGTAGTGAGTGACTTGCATACAAGTAGAAGCATTTCCTGACTGGTATGTCTCCTCACTGATTGTGTGGATTAACAGGGGACAAACTTGATCTGTTTTTGGAGCGTGCTTGTTTTTGCATCCGTTATTCTTTTGGGGGAAGTTTGGGTTACTAGTCATTTTAGGTAATTTCTGAAGCTCTGATATAAAAATTCTTTGACACAGTAAGACTTACTTTATCATTGATTAATGTACATTAAGTGGTTCAAATGGCAAGTTGACCCGAATCAACTTCAAAGCGGATTCAGAGACCACCGTTATGAGTCCTGCAGTCTCATTTCTGCCAGCTTCTCCCACAAAACTTCTTACTCATCTTTTTACACATTAATGTTATAAAGAATGATGTCCACTTTTTTCTTCTCTCATGTACAATGGCACCTCATCTTAGGGAGGCTCAGGTTTTAGAGTCCAAGGCCGTGCAGGTGCTGATGATCTCATAGAGACCAGACTATTCTCAGGCAGAGGGAGTCCCTTAGGAACACGCCACATGGGATCCCAGCATCACATTCCTGAATAAGTCGTGTCACCCGTGTTACTGCCCTTCAGGACTTTGTTAAACAGTCTGCCGGTTCTTCAGTTGAACATGGAGAGTTCATGTATGTGTTTTAGCTCTTGAACCACGGTCAGCCCACAGGGGCTCTCAGCACGCGTTGACTGAGATGCTAAAGATGGACATTTTCCACCTCATGCCGGAACTTAACATCCATTCAGGGGAATGGTGGGTCTAATTGCCGCCATGATTCAGTTCCCTGTTTGCAAAGTGTAGAGTTGAAGTCATATAAGTGAATCACAATAGTTGAATTCACATAAATTCACTATCATGTCACTCCCTTGTATTACCTGATGACTTGTGCTGTACGCGCTTTGTCTCTCAGATGTTTCACTTATTTATGCCTTCGCAGTCTTCAGGCTCCTATTTCTTAGAATTTAAAAGTACTGCTGTGTTCATTAAGAAAGTCTCCTGCCTGTTGCCAACCTCCTACTGATTTATAGGATTAGAGCCTGTTAGGAGAGAGAAAGGTTTTCTTAAATAGAAGCTCACTGGTATTCTGTATTTTTTTAGCTGAATATATTCCTAGGAAATGTTGCAGGTAAACATTCTGTGTGCCTGGTGAAAAAGGGAAGGGGTAAGATCATGAAGGTGTTAGCTGCTAATTTTTAAATTGACAGGGAGGAGTGTGAGTATATTGACCTAATAAGTACCAGTTTGAAGAATACAAATTCTTTTTTTTTTTTTTTTTTTTTTTGTCAGAGAGCGCAGGAGCGAGCACAGGCAGAGAGAGTGGCAGGCAGAGGCAGAGGGAGAAGCAGGCTCACTGCTGAGCAAGGAGCCCGATGTGGGACTCGATCCCAGGACGCTGGGGTCATGACCTGAGCCGAAGGCAGCCGCTTAACCAACTGAGCCACCCAGGCATCCCAAGAATACAAATTCTAAAAGGATTCTGTTTCCCTCCAAATATATTGAGCTAGGTTCTGTTGCTAGTGTAGAACCGAAGTGACTCCATCTTAGGAAGAAGGTTCCATTTTGTATAACCTCCCACCCCGCACCTGACACTACCAGATAAAGGGGAAAAACTGGTTTGGAAATCCCCTGACCCTGGTGACCAGTTAAGCAACAACAACCACAACCGTTGGACAAACAGCTTTCAAAAATCCCCTAGACAAAGTAGCCAATCCCCGATAAACAGCACAGCTTAAGCAACCCCAGCACCAGTCCTGTAAAAAGTCAAACGTACTTATGGTCTTTGTGGTTTTTGCCTTTATAAGCTGCACCCATAAGGGGTACGAGGCCCTACTTCCTCCACCCACTGCGTCAGTGTGTTGGACGGGGGTCCGTGCCTGGGCACGCTCTCAATAAAGAAACCTTGCGTTTGCATTCGGCTCCATGTCTCCGTGGCGGTCTCTTCGGGGGGGTCTCGCGACCCTGGCACTTCATTTGGGGGCTTGTCTGGGATCCCCCTTAAGACCCCCCAGACCCCGACCCGAAGGTTTCTTCCCAGCCGGCGGTGAGTGCACTCATTGTCTGACTTGTCTCTGTCTCTGTGTGTTACTTTCAGTTTTGTTCTCTGCAACAGTTCATACGGTCCTGGCAGACTCGCCACAGGGACCAAACTGTGGGACCCTGGGTGATGGCCCAGAGGCCCGTCTGATTGGGGGATCCAGCGTGTGGACCCCCCATCCTCTGAAGGGCTTTGAGCCCTCGATCTGTATAATCTTTGGCACCTCCTCTCCGGGAACCAGGAGAGGGTCTATATCTGACCAAAGACCTCTTTCTCTGTTTCTGAAAACACATCCCTGTTGGGCCCCTCTGGTCGTTTTGTCTACTGTCTGTCTATTGATTGTCCTTACTGTGACTGAACTGACGTGGATTGTAACTATGGGACAGGTTCCTTCCTCCCCTCTAGATCTCTGTCTGGCGCATTGGAGTGACGTGAAAGTGGCTGCCCACAACCGGAGTGTGGAAATCTGTAGAAACAAATTTAACACCTTTTGCAGGTCCGAATGGCCAACCTTCAGCATCGGATGGCCAGCGGAGGGAACTTTTGATAGTGGCCTAATTAAGGCAGTGGAAGACATTGTCTTCCACCCCAGGAGTGGCCATCCTGACCAAATACCGTATATTGTTACCTGGTGAGGGCTGATTGAGAACCCCCCCCTCCATGGGTAACCCCCTTCTTGCCCACTCAGGCTAAGATTTTGGCGGCCAAGGCTAGACCCCCCAAAACCCGAAGTCGCCACCTATCCTCCAGGGCGGAACCCCCAAGGAGGATCTGTTTCTACCCCCAAACACCCCTCCTCAGGAAGTCCCAGGAGCTCCTGTTGCCACTGCTGCAGGCGCAGGGGCAGAAGAGGTGGAGCCGGCGGGCCCAGCGCAAGGCACCCGGAGCAGACGGGGAGCAACTCCCCAACCCCAAAACCCTGCGGTCTCCAGCCCAGTGGCCCTCCCCCTGAGACCTGCAGGCCCACTGGACGAGGCCGGTAACCAACCCTACCACTACTGGCCCTTCGCCACTAGTGACCTCTATAACTGGAGGGCCCAGAACACCCCCTTCTCTGAAAACCCTCGTGATCTGACTAATCTCCTAGAAACTGGCCTTTTTACTCATCAGCCTACTTGGGATGATTGCAAACAGCTCCTCCAGATCCTCTTCACTACGGAAGAGAGGGACCACATTGTCACGGAAGCCCGTAAACTAGTCCCGGGGCCCACAGGAGTCCCCACCACTGACCCGGCTATCATAGACGGGAGCTTCCCAACCACACAGCCAAACTGGGACTACAATATGGCAGAAGGAGGAGAGACTCAAAGTCTATCGCCAGACTCTGTTGGCAGGTCTCAAGGCGGCTGCTCAGAAGCCAGCCAATACGGGTAAGGTATATGACGTTAGACAGGGGCCTGAGGAGAGTCTGGCAGCCTACCTGGAACGCCTACAGGATGCCTTCAGGCGATATACCCCCTATGATCCTGAGGCTCCAGAAGCGCGGATGACCCTCACGTTCACTTTTGTGAACCAGGCTGCCGCTGATATAAAAAAAAACTCCAGAAACTAGACAGATTAGGGGAAAGAGATATCAGAGATTTGCTGACGGTGGCTAAGTGGGTGTACAATAGTAGGCCAGTGCAGAAGAAAAGGAACTCAAGAAGGAGAAAAGGCAGAAGTCCTTAGCACGTGTTTTAGAAGCCCAACAGGAAAAACATAGCCGAGACCTGGCAAAAGTCCTGTCCACCATCACAGGACAGCCTGAGATTGTCGGACACCAGCAGCCGACCAATCGAAAACCCAGGTTAGGCAAAAATCAGTGTACCTACTGTAAAGAGGAAGGTCATTGGGTCAAAGACTGTCCAAAAAAGGAGCGTAAGACCAAGATCTTGCAGCTGGACATGGACAGTGACTAGGGTAGTTGGGGTTCGGCCCCCCTCCCCAAACCCAGGGTAACCTTAAAAGTCGAGGGAAAGGGACGCCTGGGTGGCTCAGTTGGTTACGCGGCTGCCTTCGGCTCGGGTCATGATCCCAGCGTCCTGGGATCGAGTCCCACATCGGGCTCCTTGCTACGCAGGGAGCCTGCTTCTCCCTCTGCATCTGCCTGCCTCTCTGTCTGCCTGTGCTCGCTCTTTCTCTAAAAAATAGATAAATAAAAAAAAAAATCTTAAAAAAAAAAAAAAGTGGAGGGAAAAAAGATTGATTTCATGGTCGATACAGGAGCAGAGAACTCAGTATTATTAGAGCCGGGAGGGGTATTTCAGGAAAAAGGTCTCTGGTGCAAGGGGCCACCAGAACCAAATTATATTCATGGACTACCCGAAGAACGGTGGACTTAGGAACGGGATGGGTAACCCACTCTTTCCTGGTGATCCCAGAATGTCCTTATCCCCTCCTTGGCTGAGACCTACTCACAAAAATGAAAGCTCAGATAAAATTTTCAAATGACGGGGCAAAGCTACTCCATCCTAGTGGGGCCCCCATCCAGGTCATGGTTACCAGTGCCCCGGCGGAGGAATACAGACTCCATCAAAGGTCCCCAGACATGGATCCAGATATGCAAACCTGGCTCCAAGACTTCCCTTCGGCTTGGGCCGAAACCGGTGGCATGGGTCTGGCGTCTACCGCCCGCTAGTCTATGTGGAACTCAAACCCGGGGCGGATCCTGTAAAGGTTCGCCAATACCCCATGCCTCTAGAGGCCAAACATGGAATCACCCCCCACATAAGGCGGCTATTAGAAGTTGGAGTTTTAAAGCCTATATAGTCGGCCTGGAACACTCCCTTACTCCCAGTCAAGAAACCCCACACCAACGACTATCGACCTGTACAGGACCTGAAGGAAGTTAATAAGCGAGTGATGGATATCCATCCCACTGTACCCAACCCCTACACCCTCCTCAGCACCCTCTCTCCGGACCAGCAATGGTATACAGTTCTGGACTTAAAAGATCTTTTTTTTTAGCCTGCCTCTAGCCCCCAGCAGCCAGCCATACTTCGCCTTCGAATGGCAGGACCTGGAACTTGGGGTCAGTGGCCAACTGACCTGGACTAGGTTGCCACAGGGATTCAAAAACTCCCCTACCATTTTTGATGAGGCCTTACACGAAGACCTGAGTACATATCGCCTCCAGAACCCGGACATAAGCTTGTTACAATATGTTGATGACCTGTTACTGGCTGCGTCTGATCAGAAAACTTGCTCCAGAGCCACGGGCCACTTGCTACAGACACTCGACAACCTAGGATACCGAGCCTCTGCCAAAAAGGCCCAGATCTGTCAACGGCGAGTAATGTACCTGGGGTTCATTTTAGAAGGGGGCAAGAGGTGGCTGTCAGACGCCCGGAAGGAGATTGTGTTAAAAATTCCCACACCTACCTCTGCGAGGTTAGAGAGTTCCTGGGCACCGCTGGGTTCTGCCGCCTCTGGATCCCTGGGTTCACTGAGTTGGCTAAGCCCTTATATGAGGCTACTAAGGAGAAGCAGGACTTTGTTTGGACAGAAAATGAGCAGCAGGCCTTTGACACCCTAAAAAGGAGACTCCTGGAAGCCCTGGCCCTCGGGTTGCCAGACTTAACTAAACCCTTCCACCTGTATGTGGATGAACATAAAGGGATAGCCAAAGGTGTTCTCACCCAGATATTAGGCCCATGGAAAAGACCTGTGGCCTACCTGTCAAAAAAACTGGACCCTGTAGCTGCGGGATGGCCACCTTGCCTCCGAATTATCGCGGCTGTGGCTTTGTTGGTTAAGGATGCAGATAAGCTGATCCTAGGGCAAAACCTCATAATCGCCAGCCCCCCCCCCCAATGCCCTAGAAGGAGTCTTAAAGCAACCACTGGACCGCTGGTTAAGCAATGCACGAATGACTCATTACCAGGCCCTGCTTCTTAACCCCGCCAGGATAACCTTCCAGGTTCCCACAGCCCTGAACCCTGCGACCTTGTTGCCAGATCTGGATTTGGACGCTCCGCTACACGACTGTTCCGGAATTTTGGCCCATACACACTGTACCCAGCCAGACCTTAAAGATACACCCCTCTCCAATGCAGAGGAGACCTGGTTCACTGATGGCAGCAGCTATGTCAGCGATGGACTCGGACAGGGGCGGCAGTGACAAGCAGCGATAAGGTAATATGGGCGGAACCCCTGCTGGTGGGAACTTCAGCACAGAGAGCTGAACTCAAGGCTCTAACTAAGGCCTTACAACTAGGACAAGGGAAAAAGGTCAGTATCTATACAGATAGCCGGTATGCCTTTGCCACGGCCCATATCCACGGGGCCATATATAAGGAAAGAGGTCTCCTAACAGCGGAGGGAAAAACAAGAATAAGGAGGAAATACTAGACCTTCTGCAGGCCTTATGGGGCCCCCCAAAATTAGCCATCATACACTGTCCGGGTCACCAAAAAGGGGACGGGCCAATACAGAGGGGAAATAACCTAGCGGACCGGACTGCTCACGAAGTGGCCTTGCAGTCCACTGTAGCCCCCGTCCTAGTGGACCCTGGACCCCCTGCTCTGCCAGAGAATCCCCACTACTCTGAGGAGAACATTACTTGGATTAAAACTCTGCCTATGACTCAATACTTAGAAGGATGGTGGCGAACTGCTGACTGTAAAATAATAATACCCAAATAGCTTGGTCTCAAAATTCTTACCAAAATCCACCGAACCTCCCACCTGGGCATCCATTGGATGCAGGACTTGCTAAGACATGCAAAGGTAAAAATACAAGACGGAAACCAAGCCATCGAACACCTGGTTAATAATTGCCAGGCCTGCCAGATGACAAATGCTTACCCCAATGCCAAAAATTCTGGATCCAGACTGCGAGGGAAAAAGCCAGGTGCATATTGGGAAATTGACTTCACTGAAATCAAACCTGGAAAATATGGCTACAAATATCTATTAGTTTTTGTAGATACTTTCTCAGGATGGACAGAGGCGTTCCCCACCAGGCATGAAACCACTCACGCCGTGGCTAAAGTACTATTAGAGGAAATAATGCTGAGGTACAGGTTTCCAGTAATGATAGGGTCAGATAATGGCCCAGCCTTCATCTCCCAGGTAAGTCAGGCCACCGTATTGGGGATTGATTGGAAATTACATTCTGCATATAGACCCCAGTTCAGAACACCGTATTGGGGATTGATTGGAAATTACATTCTGCATATAGACCCCAGTTCAGGACAGTTAGAAAGAATGAACAGAACTCTAAAAGAGACCTTAACCAAATTAGCCTTAGAGACTGGCATGGACTGGGTGTCTCTCCTCCCCTTTGTCTTGTATTGGGTGTGAAATTCACCTTATCAGATGGGCTTAGCCCCCTTTGAGATCATGTTCGAGACCCCGCCCCCCATTGTTCCTAACCTTCAGTCCGAGCTTCTACCCGAAATAGATGATCAGGATGTCCTCAAGTCCCTCCAGAGACTTCAGAAAGCCCACAAACATGTCTGGCCCAAACTTCAAGCTTTATATGAGTCTGGTCCCCCTCCTGAACCCCACAGGTTCCGACCCGGGGACTGGGTCTTCGTCTGTCGCCATCGCCACGGGACCCTGGAGCCTCGATGGAAGGGACCATTTGTCATCATAATGACCACGCCGACCGCCCTAAAGGTGGATGGCATGGGGACATGGATCCATTACACCCACGTCTGCCCGGCAGATCCTTTTGTCCACCAGGAGGACTACACAGGCGAGCACCGGGAAGCTACACGACACCCCTCCAACCCACTCAAAATCAAGGTGCGACGTCAGCACTAATATTAGGACTCCTTCTAATGCCCTTGTCAGCCTTAGCCTCGGGTTCCTATCCCCATCAGCCCTACAATGTCACTTGGCAGACCGTAGACACAAGCTCAGGGACTACTCAACCAAACCTCGCAACTCTCCCGTTGGGACACATGGTTCCCTGACCTCCTTCAGGTTGATTTACTCTCCCTCATTCCACTAACCTGGGATGACACATTCGTCAGGCAGTACCACTTCTATGTGTGCCCCCGCCACTCACAATCTCACAGAACCCGCCTCGACCCGTGCGGAGATGCGTCCTCCTTTTTTTGCGCCTCCTGGTCATGTCTCCACGGGACACATTTGGTGGACTGCACCTAGAACCGGGGACTTGATCACTGTTTCGCGATCGACCACGGGGGCCAACTGTGTCCCCCGGACAAGTGGTCCCCCTTGTAACCCTGTAAAAATCTCCTTCATGGAACCAGGTAAAAAAGCTCAGGGCTGAGAGACTGGGAAGACCTGGGGAATTCGGATATATGATAAAGTAAGACTGGGGTATAGGGACCCAGGATCATTATTTACCATCCGCAAGCAAATAGCACTTCTTACCACAGCAGGGGGACCAATAAAGTACTAAACCCCGGGTCCAAGACCCCGGGACCCGAACCTTCACTCCCACAGGCAACCCCCACTACTCCTGAAAATAGTTCACTGTTCAGTAGAACCCCAGATCCTACTAGCCCATTGCCCATAAATGAGGACCCGTTGTGAAAACTGATGGTTACAACATATAAAGTCCTTAATGCCATCAACCCTAACTCCACATTCTCCTCTTGGCTGTGCTGTGATGTTAGACCCCCTTTTTATGAGGCTTTAGGTCTCAACAGCACTTATAACACCTCTGCAGAGTCTAACCCCTCCTATTGCCCCTGGCAGGACCGTAAAATCGGCCTGACCCTATACAGTCTGTACAAGACCAAGGACTCTGCCTGGGAACAGTGCCCACTAACAAAAAAGACTCCTGCGCCCACATAGAAACCAGTCCACACCTTAATAGTACCAAATGGCTTGTACCAAGAAGCAATGGTTGGTGGATATGTTCCAAAACCGGCCTAACCCCTTGCCTCTCAGTAGCAGTCTTTAATGCTTCCAAAGAATTTTGCATTTTGTTGACCATTATGCCCCGTATTCTGTATCACCCTGAGGAAAGCATGTACTCTCACTGGGGCTCAGATGGCCACCTAAAAGCCAAAAGAGAACTCTTTACTGCTCTAACGGCCGCAACCCTATTTGGCTTAGGCACCGCGGGGGCTGGAACGGGCATAGCTGCCCTAACAACCCAACAGACAGGGATAACTTCTCTTAGGGCGCGGCCATAGACGAGGACCTTGAAAGAATAGAAAACTCCGTCAGCCATTTAGAAAAGTCCCTCACCTCCCTGTCCGAAATGGTGCTTCAAAACAGAAGAGGCCTTGACCTCTTATTCCTCCAGCAAGGAGGTCTATATGCTGCCCTAGGAGAAGAATGCTGTTTTTATGCAGACCACTCGGGAGTAATTAAAGATTCCATGGTCAAAGTTAGGGAAGGCCTCACACAAGGAAAGAGGGAATGGGAAGCACAACAAGACTGGTTCGAATCCTGGTTTGAATCCTTATTAGGACCCCTGATTATCCTGATGTTATTACTGACCTTTGGACCATGCATCTTAAACCGCTTGGTCCAATTCATGAAAGAAAGGCTGAGTACCATCCAACTGATGGTCCAGCGTGGTCATACTTACTACCTACCCTTAACTCAAAACGGCGAAGACTACGAACTCCCAACATGTGACCCAGCAGATGTTCATGATTGAACTAGTCACCAGACATAGGAGGGAATGTAGAACTGAAGTGACTCCATCTTAGGAAGAAGGTTCCATTTTGTATAACCTCCCACCCCGCACCTGACACTACCAGATAAAGGGGAAAAACTAGTTTGGAAATCCCCTGACCCTGGTGACCAGTTAAGCAACAACAACCGCAACAGTTGGACAAACAGCTTTCAAAAATCCCCTAGACAAAGTAGCCAATCCCCGATAAACAACACAGCTTAAGCAACCCCAGCACCAATCCTGTAAAAGGTCAAACGTACTTATGGTCTTTGTGGTTTTTGCCTTTATAAGCTGCACCCATAAGGGGTATGAGGTCCTACTTCCTCCACCCGCTGCGTCGGTGTGTTGGACGGGGGTCCGTGCCTGGGCACGCTCTCAATAAAGAAACCTTGCACTTGCATTTGGCTCCGTGTCTCCGTGGCGGTCTCTTCGGGGGGTCTTGCGACCCTGGCACTTCACTAGCAGCCAAATAATTTTAATTGGATTTAGATTCAGATATGACTGTCTCCCATGGTTTCTACTCTTGGAGACTCGACTTATGCCACTTTGTATAGTAGGGGTTTGCCTTAATTCATATTAGCAACATTAATCACCTGTTTTTTTTTTTTCTTCATTCTAGGCCATTAAAACAAATCGCATTCATTAGTGTAAGAAGAATTCTGAAAGTCAGTTATCCTCACAAATTAGGATCTGGAAATTTTGAGAACACCTGTTAGGTTTAATTTATTGTATTTTAAGTGGTCTGGTTGAAGATTACTATTTGTGGTTGTTTTTTCTTTTGTTTTCCCATGTCAGTATCCTTGCAGACTTTGTTCCCACCTAGCTGTGTGTCCTGGGACAAAGCATTTCACCTCCCTGGTCTTGATGCTTTCCTGCCCAAATTAAAGGGCTTGCATGAAATGGTTTTTCCCATCCAGCTCATGAATAACTCCATACACATTAGATTTGACAGACAGTGTAGAGTAAGGGAACCGAAGGTGGCATTGATATGCAGTGAAAACAACGCAGGTTTCAGAATCACACTATTTGCCTCTCAGGAAGGAAGTAGCTGAAGCATCTCAAGCAGGTTACTTATCTCTTGGAGGCTCAAATTCTAATCTGAAAATTTGGACAATAATAGCTACCTAACAAGGTTTGTCTGAGAATTAAATGTGATACGAAATGTAAAAGTGTCTATTACAGTACAGTTCAGTTCAGGGGTGTCTTCATCCTTTAAAGATAAGGTTAAGACAGGAAAATTGAAATGTCCTGCTCTTTACAAGGCCATTACTGAGTTCTGCCAAAAGTGGAGCCGGCTGTGAAAGTAGAAGACATAAAGAAGATAATTCTTTGAATTTGCAATATCCTCTAATATCTTTAGGATAGATTGCTATTTGACAGCATTTGGAAGAAAATATTTAAGAGACGTCTAGGTCTGTCACAAGACCTTACTGAACTTTTTTCTTTGGTGCTAGTAGCCTTCTTTTCTTTTTCCTGGAGCCTTTGAACTTAAGTCAGAAATGAACACTAGGTAAACATTCAGGCAAAAGGCTGGATCCAGTTCTGTTCCTTTTTGAATGACTCTGGACTAATCACTTAACAGCTACTTACATCTTTAGAGATAATGTCAAACTTAGGAGTACTAAAATATACACAATATTGTGAATATGTAAAGGAAATTTGTTATATATTTAGAAATACAAGATCAAAGAATATGTACCATCAGAACATTTTGGAGGAAATGGCTCACTCGTACAGGCAGATAGTATAGCTGATAAATTTGTCAGCGTTTTCAGTTAGTACCTCATTGGTAGGCAGTCTTAATGCAGTGGACTGTCTTTTGAATTTGTGGCTATAATAGTTGGTATCTTTTAAAAATTGCTGGATATTTAATTATAATCTGGCGTGTGTGTAGCCTTAAGCTGACTGTATTGGGTAATTATCAAGTATTTTATATACTGATTTGTTAAATAAATTATTGATAGATAATTATAGTTGTGGTGTTTGAATTTACACTTTGTTTTGTTATCTTCTATTAGGATTGCAAAATCTTTTATCACTGGTGTTGGGGTAGTCATTTGGACTTACTGTGTTACCTGTGTGACTTTTATGTAGAAAAAGTCAGTAAGATTCTACAATCAAAAATTTAAAAAGCTGCATGCTTAAGAGAAAGCTTATCCCTATGTTTACAATAAATGAGAGAATGCAGTACTTCGGCAAGAGTTACTGGGTATACCTGCTCAGTTTTAAGTTAAAAGAAGTTAGAAGTAGATTAGAGTATAAATTATTATGGAAAAATGTATAAAAGATAAAAGGAAGATTCTAGACATTCTAATTTCACATTTGTAATGAAGTTATGAAAAGTTAAATGAAGTCTTTTCAAATTTTGAATTTCTAACCAGGAAAAAGTTGTTTTCTGTGAATACTTCTTTCAAAAAATAGCCACTGACTTGGTTCTTAAATATTTAGACTAAGTCCTGGAGAAGTTTCATCTGAAATGGTTGTAGGGGCATGCAGCATTAATACTTGTAATATAAAATCAGCATGGTGTTTGGATCTTCTAAAGCTGGTTCGTGAAATTTGCTGAGTGCAATTTTACCCAAATGTATGTGATCTTGAGAATTTTTTCCTTTTTAAAAATTTTTACTTTAATTCCAGTTAGCCACCTACAGTGTTATATTAGTTTCAGTTGCACAACACAGTAATTCAACACTTCCGTATATCACCCTGTGCTCACAATCATAAGTGCAATGCACTCCTTAATCCCCAAGAATTTTTTTTAACAGGACTGGGCACAGTGGTGTTCTGTCAAAGAAGTTTCAGTTAATTTGAAGCTAATTTAAAGTTACTTAAGATTGGCACTTTGTCACGAGAAATTATTTCACTTGGCCTTTCCCTCAATTGAAAAATAACAATAAGCAGGGGCACCCGAGTGGCTCAGTTGGTTAAGCATCTGCCTTCGGCTCAGGTCATGATCCTGGGGTCCTGGGATTGAGCCCCTCATTGAGCTCCCTGCTCGGTGGGGACCCTGCTTCTCTGTCTCTCTCTGCTGTTTCCCCTGCTTGTGCTCTCTCTCCCAAATAAATTAAATTAAATTAAATTAAAAACCGTAAGCAAAGAAGTAGATTTAAAAAATATTATTGGTGAGTTTTCTTTCATTAAAGCCAAGAAAGTAAAGTTGTAACAAATTCATTATTGATTAAAATATTTAAACTTATGGGACACCTGGGTGGCTCAGTGGGTTAAAGCCGCTGCCTTCGGCTCAGGTCATGATCCCAGGGTCCTGGGATCGAGCCCCGCATCGGGCTCTCTGCTCTGCGGACAGCCTGCTTCCTCCTCTCTCTCTCTCTGCCTCTCTGCCTACTTGTGATCTCTATCAAGTAAATAAATAAAATCTTTTAAAAAAAATATTTAAACTTAAAATGTTACGAGTTTCAGTTTTTCAGTTAATGTTATTGAAAAATATTAACCATTTAAAATACGTATTCAGGTATGTGCATGGTGCACACAATTTTTTGCCTCAAGTTCCAAGTAAAGTACTCGTAACTAGTATATAGTAGTATACTACTGCTTCCCCACTCCTGGCCTTTTGCTGTTGTTGTCATACATTTTTTTTTACATATGTTGTAAAGCTCACACTGTATGATTATTTTTGTTTAAACAGATAATTACCTTTTAAAGAATTTTAATTAAAATCCTAAGTCAGTTGACCTAAGACAGGGAGATTATTGGGGAGGTTCCCAGCCCATTCAGGTATGCGTTTAAAAGCTGCAAGTTTTCTCTGGCTGGTAGCAGAAAAGGAAGTAAAAAAGATTCACAGGGTGCAAGGGACTCCACATGTTGCCATTTGAAGATAGAGAATTGGTGAGGCAGAATGCGGGCAACCCCTAGGAGAAGACAGTATTCTCTGGTGGATGGCAGGGGAATGGGAACGCAGATTGTTAGCTGCAAGAACTAGATTCTGCACCAGCCCAAGGGAGCTTGGAAGTGGTGCTTCCCCAGCACCTCTGGACAGAGCCCTCCCTGAGTGACATCACATGGTGTATATACCTGTGTGTGACCCAAAGCAGAGAGGCCAGCCATGCCTGTCTGAAATTATGACCTACAGAACCATGACCTAACAATTGGATGCTTTTTTAAAAAAATTCATTTCAGAGAGATACATAGAGACAGAGAGAGCGCAAGCAGGGGGAGAGGGAGAAGCAGACTCCCCGCTGAATAGGGAGCCCGATGTGGAGCTCAATCCTAGGACCCTGGGATCATGACCTGAGCCAGAGGTCAGACACTTAACATCTGAGTCACCCAGGCTCCCCAATTGGATGCTTTTTTTAAAAAAGATTTATTTATGTATGTATTTATTTGACAGAGAGAGAAAGATCACAAGTAGGCAGAGAGACAGGCAGAGAGAGGGGGGAAGCAGGCTCCCCGCTGGGCAGAGAGCCCGATGCGGGGCTCGATCCCAGGATCCCGGGATCATGACCTGAGCGGAAGGCAGAGGCTTTACCCACTGAGCCAGGCAGGCGCCCCTGGATGCTCTTTTAAAGTCCCTATGTCTCTGGTAGTTCTATAGCAATAAAAAACTAATACACCTTGTGAGCCCTCTGGGGCTCTGTGTTAGATCCTTCTGAAATCTCAACATAGGATCTTCCAGTCCCACTCTAGATTTGATTTTTACCTGGAAGCTATTTCGTTCTTTGAGAATCATGTTATCACCTCGAGGTGCTGGTTACGTCACAGAGCTTTATTGATTAACCTGGTGCATCCTTTCCCCTATAGAATTAACTCATCTCTTTCCTCTCACAGTGAGGTGCAGTGAGAAGAAGCCCGCTGGCCCTTGAAGTCATTGAGCTCATTAGGAACATGTCTTCTATTAAGTGTTGTGCGCACAACAGTATTTCTAAACTTCCTTCCAAAATACAACAAGGATCCCCTCAACCCTTGCTAGATCTTCAAGGCTTTCGCTAACCCTCTCCTTAGTCTGGCCCTTCGGCTTTCACATTCTCCATCTGGTTTCAAGGCTGCTAAATTCCACAGGCAAGCATCCTAATTCAGAAGTGCATGGCATGTCTGTTGCCCAGCCCCACAAGTCATGTAGCATTATTTCTGTTGTCCTCTGTTGGTTGAAGCAATCACAAAGATCTGCTAGGCTCAAGGGGGAGGGGTCTGGACCCCACTTCTCTATGGGACAAGTCTTACAGTCATATTGTAAGAGAGGGATAAGCGATACAGTATCTGTATTTGGAGAATTACATCCCCCACAGACCTCAACATGTTGGCTTGCATTTTAAAATTGCATTTTGTCTCCTTTGTAATGCTCTTTCAAAATAAAATGGTACTAATCTTCTACCCATTTTGCAATTACGGAGTCATGGGAAATGTAAAGTTTTGTTTATACGAGTCCTGTAGTACATCCACGCTAACATCAACTGGTGCATTCTAAGTTTAATTAAAGTTACTAGTGTCAGTTCCAGCCGAATTTTCTTTTTTTCTTGTTAACAAGTTTATCATTTTAAAGAAAAGTATTCTCTTAACTGAATCTGTCTGTAACTCTTCTGTAGTTGCATCATGTATTTCAAAAACTGTCCAGCAGTAGACTATGAACTGGACAGGTGTGAATTACCTGTGGTTTTCAGCATTTGTTTCATAGAGGTGCTTTTTTCTTCTAAAGAGAAAGCTCTAATGGGAAGTAGGTGGTATAGTATGTTATTATTCCGTGCTGTCCATGTCGCTTCTCACATAGGTCAAGCTGATAGTTCACTGGGCTACAGCATGGAAGCCTTGAGGGAGGTTATGTCTTGTGGGGTCCCTCATCTCGGGTCTTTCCCTTGCACAAAGGTCTTGCACTTTCAGGTGTTGTGGCATGAGGAGGGAATTCTCCTTAAAGGTTTCTCATCACGTAAAATTCCACACGGAACTTGTGAAGAGCATCTAGGTAAACGATAGGGGAATCCTATGTTAATACACCCGGACTTTCTGAACTGCTGGGAAACACACATCTCAGCAAACTATTATTGAAAGCGAGGCACGCTCCCATTGAGACGCACTCGCAGTACAGCAACTGCTAGATTCTGTAAGGCTGGCGCTAACACAGGCAGTCCTTTCTACCTCTCCTTCTCTTAAACAGGCAGACAGAGTTAAACAGCGTTGCTTTGATTACATGTATCAAATAAAAATCTCAGCGGAGCATCTCCTTTTAAAACATAGTTCTCTTCCTGGTGCTCGCAAACCTGGGCAGCTGCCTTGTTGTGCGGCTCCCTCAGTCTGACCTGTATCATGACTCACACATGCCAAAGTGTGTGCCTCCAGAAGCACGAGTGAAACACAGAGGTGCAGTTAATCATAGAGCCAGCATCTGTGTAAGTACCACCCAGAACAAGGTATAAAATACTGCCAGCGTGCCAGACCTCTCCTTCGCTTCTTCCAAATAAGTTCCCGCTCTTTCCCCTTCCATCCATTCTACCTTCTCTGATAATGTCCTGTTTGGATATTTTTATCCCCTGCTCATAGATCTCTAAACACCACAGTTTGGCTTTGATAGTTTTATTTTTGACCACATTTCATGTAAATCACGCTGATTATGTTCTTTTGTTCCTGGCTTCTTCAATGTTATGTTCTTGATATTCATCCTTGTCATGTAGAGCTGTAGTCTGTTCATTTTCAGTGTTGTATAGAGGTTTATTATATGAATAAACCATGTTTTACTTACTCATTATAATGTTGAAATGCATTTGGGTTGTTTCCAGTTTTTAGCTAATACATATACTGTTGCTGTGGATGGTCTTGTACGTTGCCTCTTGTTGCATATGGTCACCGTTCCTGTTGGGAGATCTGCCCTTTGAATGGACCTGCTGGGCCTTATCAGGCCCAAAGCCACACTGAAAATTCTTTCTGAGACCTGCCTGTTTCAGGAGACCTTCTCTGGGCATGTCAGACTTCCGTGAGACACCTCCTTGAAGACTGGTCCATTTAGGGCATTAACAAAGGGTTTTATGTGTACTGCCTTGATTTGGGCTACAGTCTTGTATTTGGAGTCTCTAATTGTGTTTGGAGAATGTTTGCCAGCGGAGAGACTGGAGATGAGAAGCAGTTGTGTTTTCCAACCCAGCAAGTCCTGGCCCCTCTTTCTTCCCCCTAAATTTCCCTTGTAAAGTGATCACTTTTTTCTTCAGGTCATCTCTTGCTTGCCATTACTACTGTATGCGCAGCTATGAACAGTGAGCTGACTTTGAACATTTGCCTACACATCTCAGGCAAATCCAAATGTTTATTAAGTAACTTTTTCACCTTCTGAGTATTATATAGGTAACACAGTTTTGCCACTTACTATTTTTTTTTTTTTTTTACTACACACACAGGCTCCTTAATTTTTCAGCCTCCAGTGAGAATTTCCTTACCCTTTTCCAGCTTTTGCTAACAGTTTGCTTGCCATTTTTCCAACCTTTGGCCACTGTTTGGTTCCAGAGCCAATATTACATATATAATATATGTGTATAATTACATATAATTATTGGTATAATTATGGCAGTACTTCACTTTGGGTACTGTTCGTGCTTACTTTATAACAGACCACTTCACAATTCATTGGTTTGAAACACTAACCATTTATTAGTGTTCATGAGTCTGAGAGTGGGCAAGGTCGTTTGCTTTCCTGGCTGGCCCGATCCCCGCTGGCCTTGCTCTTGTGTTGGCAGTTGGCTGGGCCAGGCCAGTTCAGCATGGCTTTTATTCTCTGCGGTGACTGGGGTACTTGGGCATCCCATCTTTCATCACTGAGCGGCTTAGCCTGGGCTTGTTCACTTGGTTCACAGGGAACATGAAATGACACCGGGCTCCTTGAGGCCCAGGTGCAGAACCAGCCCCCCGTTGTTTTCTTCACATCCTCTTGACTGAAGTAAAACCCAAAGTAGGGACATAGACTAATTATTTTTGGAAGATGCTACAGAATCACATTTCAGAGGTGATATCTGTAGTAGGGGGTAAAGAATTGGGGTCATTTTTCCAATCTGCTAAAGTATGTGTATGTTTCATTTTAAAGTAGCTATATGGAACACACACCAGCCATGTGTCAGTCATTGTTCAGCATTGTCATTGGAACTCGGTAATAAGTCTTTTTACTTTTAGATTTTTTGGTGAATGTCGCTTTTACTTTATTGTGGTTTTCATATTTATTTTGTAAATTGCTAATAAGATGGCTTGCCTTTGGTCCCCCCCACCCTGCCCATTTGAATGTCTGCCTCTCTTTCTTAAAGAAGGAAGGGAGGAGTGCCTCCAGGGGCCTGGTTTACTTCCCTGGGCTACTTCAGGATCCTGAACAAAAAATCATCCCTTTGTTGTCGGCTATCCAGTGCTTTCAAGGGAATGTTTTTGGATTTTTGTTCTTAATTATTTTTTTGGTCAAGTTTTTCTATTTAATCCTTGGTGAGAGAGAATTGGTCTTAGTCTCCCATTCCTGGAAGGAGATAATTCATTCCTATCTTTGTAGTTTGACTTTCATGAATCTGGCGGATTTGGACATGTGCATTTAAAGCTTTAAGAATTAATCTACCGTATGGAAAAACCTTTGTAAATAAAGGTCATTTGCCTTGCAAACAGTTATTTTTTCCCCAGGCCTGACTAATGTGTTGACAAACAGTTTTGTTGTGCTTTGACATGTAACAGGTGCCAACATCCTTTGCAATCTTGTCGCCAGGAACAGGGGGCCTAGGTCACCATGTTCATTAATTAAGTCCAGGAAATTTTATTTCTCCTGTGGCTAATCATTTATACTTGACAAGCATATGTCATCTGTGCCTCTGATCTCCCTGCTTTTGCCTTTGTTCTCTGAGGCTTATTTTTTACCCAGCAGTCATAATTTTTAAGCCTAGCTCAGATTATGTCATTTCTCTGCTCGGTATACTGTGAGGGCTTCCCTTATTACTCAAAGTAATGACCCAGAGGCCTTAGCATAGCCTGGAAGGTCCTCTGTGAGATACCTCCACGCTGTCTAACTCCATCTCTTACCCTTTCCCCCTACTCACTCTGTTCTAACCACAGAAATCGCCTCGTTTTTCCCACAGCCCTTCAGACCTACTCCTGCCTCATGACCTTTGCAGTTCATTCCTCTTCTGGAATGCTTCTTCCCTTGATGTCCATGTGGATTGCTCTTTCCCACCTGTTAGGTCTCTGCATAAATATCATAGCAGAGAAGGACCTTCCTGGAACACGTTACACATAGTTACAGTGGCCCTCTTGTCACTCTGTCTCTCCCTTCACTTACTCTCCTTTTCTTCCTAGAACTGTCATCCCCTAACATCCTAGTATTTAGTATTTGTTTATACACTGTTCCCCCATCCTGGAATGTAAACTCCCAGAGAGCAGGAACATGCCTACCACAGTGCCTGGCACACAGTAGGTCTTCAGTTATTACTATAGTTTTAATAAGTGAATCTGTAGCCACCACGGTATTTTTTATTTCACACGTACAGACTGTTTTAAAAGGCTGAGCTAAATCGTTAAGTTGGACAACAGTAAGGCACAGAAGCTTTTACCAACAGGTAGAACAGAGACCTCTCTGACCCAGCAGAAGGGCGGTTTTGAGCCCTGAGCACATAGGACCATGGTGATAATGTGAAAGGTCTCTCTTCATGCACTGACAGTGATAACTAGGGCATTGCTTTTCTGATGTTAAAAACCAGCAAACCTCCAATAAGGAACTGATTACAGAGGGAAATAGTTTTTCTACACCTTAATCTTGATAAGAATTTAAGATCAGTGTGATTATTTTAAATAAGCATGTATTGCTGAGGAGGCTGGCTCTATAGGCAAATATTTTGTTGATGAGAATGTATCTTTTTCCCCCCAGATTTTTATCTAAATTCTAGCTAGTTAGCATATACTGCAGTATTGGTTTTGGGAGTAGAATTCACTGGTTCAGCATGTTCATATTCATACATCACCCAGTGCTCATCACAAGTACCTTCCTTAATGCCCATCCCCCATCAAGCCCATCTCCTATGCACCTCCCACCATCAACCCTGTTTGTTCTCATCCTTAAGAGTCTCTTACCCTTACTTCCCTCTCTCTTCTTTTTCTTCCTCCCCCCCATATGTTCACCTGTTTTGTCTCTTAGATTCCACATATGAGTAAAATCATATGGTAATTGTCTTTCTCTGACTCTTTCACTTAGCATAATGCATTCCAGCTCCATCCACAAAATATTTCTGTTTTAATGGGATGTAAGGAATTCACATTTGGCATTTTAACAAATCCAACATTTTGCTAATAAATGGGTTTGTGAATGGACTTAAAAAGTTTAATAAATGTAATATTTTAAAATAGTGATTTCAGCTGTGATTTCAGTGTCCTCAGGGGTAGTTTTCTCCTTGTCTGTACCTACCTTCTCTTGTCTTCCACCAATCAGAAAGCTCTCAGGATAGTCACACAAATGTTTTTTGGTGTTCTTTGTTAGATGCTTCTCTTTGAGTCCCACTGTCTAAAGTAAGATGTAGCCATTGCTAGTATGGGACAGATCTGTGTCACAGAGACAACAGTGTCCATGTATTGGGTGTTTAGTATGTGCCGGTGCTTAAAAATACATTCTCTAATTTACTCTTCACTGTAGTTCTGTGAATTAGAGACTGTTTATCATCTCCATTCTAGAAGCAGAGAAACGGAGCAAGATCATACAGCTGGTAAGTAACTGGGTTGAGATCTGAATACAGGTCTGTCCGACTTCATTATAATAAAGCATGCAGTGAGTGATTCCCGATTTAGAGACAAAGTTATTTCAACAATTGATTTTCTATAGAAAAGGGGGAAAAAGAGTCAGAAATGAGAATACCATGTCTGGAAAAATACATTGATGCTAAGCAGTTATTTATGACCATTTCAACCATAAAAGAAAAATCAAGAATCAAATTTTGCATTAGAATACTAAAACCTGAAGGTGCTGATGAAATTATATCTTATATTTTGGGTGAATACAGTTGTATCTTTCTGTCAGTAAAATGCATGGTGTTAGTAGCGTATGAAAGTCCATCAAAACCTGTTATGTGCCATGCTCTGTGATAGGTGGTGTTGTGTAGGGGAAAAGGGGTATGAAGGTTTCTCCTCAGGACAGACTGACAGTGATGTGAGCAAGGCTTGGAAACAGTGCAGTTAGTTGGGAAATTTGTTAAGCACCTAAAATGGTACCTGGTATGCTAACACTTCTAAATGGTAATGAGTTGTGGAGGTTTATTCAAAGTGCAGCGTGAGCACCTAGATGTCTGGGATTGATCTTTTCTAGATCCCTAGGGAAGACTCCACAGAGGAGTACACGTTTGAATTAGGCCTTAAAAAGTGAGTGAATAAAGGAACGGATAGTCTGAGTAAAGGGAAGAAGATACACAATGAGTAACTCAATTTAGTAAGATTGAATCCTAAATACGGGGCCCAGAAAAAATGCTTAATTCACCTTCTGTGTGTTTTTTTGTTCTTTAAACAGAAAGCATTTTATTTACAGTGTGAGTAGATTGTTCCAAGAACTTCGTGTTATGACCTTAAAGGGAGTCAGTGACAAAATCAAATATTTTAATTTTTTTATATTTGTGCAATGTAGTTACATAACCTAACTGCACCATGTAATGTATAGTACGTCAGGATACTATTAAATCCTTAAAGGAAAGAATTTCTCAGCTATGTCGGCCTATAAGAATTATTTCATAAAACCAGGAACTTTATTTCCAAGTAACCATTTAGAAACTTTGGGCATCCAGTGGGTAGGCTCCATTCTGAAGATTTTTGAGAATAAACAAGGATGAAATAGTAATGGTTCAGGGACTGGAGGCAGTAACATGCCCTCTTAATGTGGTGCCCGAGACACTGGATGCTTATAAATGGTCATGAATTGTAGAGGTCAATTCCAGGTGCAGTTGGACAGCAAACAGCAGGTGGTTTTCTGTCCATGTGTCTCCCTTCCTAGACGTGATCCCATCCTCTGCCTAGTAAGTCAGGGAAATTACAAATACAGTGCTTGGAAGAAGGTAGATATCTAGATTTCCTTATAGAAAATCTTACCAAACGTAAGTATTTATAATTTATTATGAAATGGTTGTATTAGTGACAAAGATATAATTTAAGGGGGCTTAATCAAATAATTAAGAAAATTGTCTTTTAATTGGATAAATGGTTAAATGAGAAATACCAGAGAAACACGTTTATCTGCATTTTGAATGATACCAAACCTGTAGAGTGATTTTCCTTCTTCTTTTGTAGACACTCTTATGGTTGGTAGTGTTCCTATCAGAATATAGTATCAGGGGGCGCCTGGGTGGCTCAGTGGGTTAATGCCTCTGCCTTGGGCTCAGGTCGTGATCCCAGGGTCCTGGGATTGAGCCCCAAGTTGGGCTCTCTGCTCGGTGGGAAGCCTGCCTCCCCTTCTCTCTGTGCCTGCCTGTCTGCCTACTTATGATCTCTACCTGTCAAATAAATAAATAAAATCTTAAAAAAAAAAAAAAAGTTCTTAAAAAAAAAAGTATATAGTATCAGCCATTCTGTGGCCTGTGGGACTATCAGGGAATCCTTAATGGAGGTGTTTAGACTGCTAAAATATCTAGAAACTTTCAGAGTTTTCATGCTGGCAGAGAAGCAATGGAATACAATCTGAAATTCTCTGTGTTTATTATTTAAATATGGAAGAGACTGTAGTGAGTATTTAGATACATGTGCTCAGAATTCTTGTCTTTTGCTACTGGTCACTGTTTGGAGGACAAACTATGAATTTATTAAAATATGAATTTATTCTGAAATTTTAATTCAATTCATTATTATTTACATATTTTTCTGGCTTGGCAGCGAGCTAATAAATTCATTATATACTGACCCTCCAAGAGTAGCTGCATCCTCATGTCAGATGCTGCATCAAAACATGAGAAAGACACAGTCCTTGCTCTTTTTAATTAAATGTGATAGGTAAGGCTGGAAAGACAGGAAAGCAGCTGAAGATGGATGAGTCTCCCAGGCAGGAGGTAACAGATTATTCTTTTTAACTGCTCTTTCAATCGCAGCAGGTGTAAAGATTTTAGCAAGAAGGACCGCTGTTTGTGAAGATACATAGTAATAGAGAAAATGTTCATTTGTTGGTACCAAAGCTCCTTTACCTTCTTTGTAAGCCTTTGGTCATTTCTTTGTCCTCAGACCCTTGGCTTGTAAAACTTCAAGAAAACCCATGTCCTGGTCAAGGCGACATGCCTTCTTACCACCTTGGTGCTGAAAATTGGAAGAGTATGTAGGATAGTGTTTCAGGTTCTGTGTTTTACTTCTGTCACTGGAAACCGCGTGCTTCAGTTCGCTCTTGTCATCGTCCAGCTGGAGGCCCTGTGCTGTTCTGTGGTGAAAATTGTGAAATACCAAACAAGCCCTTTGAAGAAAGAACGGTTTGACAATCTTGATAACTGTTCTCTCTTCGAAGGGCTTGTTTTTTATTTTGTGATTATGTCTTTCTATTCTTTTTCATGGCATTATCCTTTTTTTTTTTTTAGAAAATGATGCTGATGGTAGATAGTAGAGCTTTAAATAAATATGTGATTTCTTAGAAAATAAAATGTTGCCAGTGTCATGAGGTCCACCTGTGTGTGTGTGTGTGTGTGTGTGTATGTGTGTGTGTATTGTACTGGTCTGTGAAGTCCATTTGTGGGAACAAATGTAACTTTGTGTATCAGCCGCATTCAAATAAAATAAAGTTCTGGAACTGCTGACACAGTAGATAGATCACAGGCTTTGTGTTCAGCAAATCTAGTTCAAATTCTTTTTCTGAGGTGGTGCTCCTCTTGCTCATCTCTAAAATGGGTTGTGAATGCCTGTCTCCTAGAGTTGTTGTGATGATCGACTGTGATAATGTGGGTATAATGATAATGTGGGTATAACGGTGTTGTGCCAAGTGCATGATGGTGTGGAATAGTTTTAGTTTCCTCTCTTCTTTCTTCTTAGAGGTCGTTGGGGGTGGAAGGGAATTTCAAGTAAAGTTACCATGTAACTTGAATGTATACAAACCCAAGAGAACAAGATGAAGATAGGGAAGGGACGTGGCGATCCACAGTTTGATGAACCTCTTAGTAAAGGGACATGGCGTGGTGCCTTGTACGTACTTGGAATTTAACAAATATGTAATGATTTTAAATTATTGGAAAAGGTTAGATAAGAGAGTTAATATAATGATTGAGTTATAAAGCAAAGAAAAATACATCAAATTTAGAGAAAATTTGAGGTTTTAAATTTTATTGTTGTAGTAAAGTAAATCAGACAATGAACAAAATACCATTTTTACATTAGTAAGTCATTTTGCTAAGTATTGAAAGTACATTTTTCCAATCTCATTATTTATGCTTAAAACCATAATTGGTGGTAATTCAAATATTTGTTCTTTATTGTTCTAAAACATTTTTACTCTTATGTCATTGATACTTTTAACTCTGTACTGTGCATATTCATATTAATAATAATAGATGAGAGAAAGCTGAAGGCAGGGTGGTTAAGTGACTAGCATTGTTGTCATGGTCAGTAAGTGATAATCAGACCTAGATTGTGGAGTTATCTCTTGTTTCTGTTGCTGTTGTTTGTGACAGACAACTTTAGGAGGACCCAGTGCATTTTCAGCATTTTACTTTTCTCTTTTGCTTCCTATGAATCATTATAATTCTTATTCTTACAAATTGGCAGTTTTATAAAGAGAGAGATTGATTTCCCCAAGGTCACATTAATGATCTTATCATTCTGAAACAGAATATATCTAATCACTAAACTCCTTGCCTGGCCCTGATCTGCAGTGAGAACAATTGTTGCCATGACAGTTGGATAAAATCAGCCAAAGGAAATCTTTCTTGGCGTAGACAGTTGGAATAGGTGTCCCAGATACCAGGATTATGAGCAGCCAAGGTTTTCAGATTTACATATTTTAGAGAACCTTTTTCAAATTGCTTTAAACATCTAGAGGTTTTCATGTAAAGCAATTCAACTGGACCAAACATACACAAATCAAATAAAACATGTACAAATCACAAATCATAAAAACAGTTGTAATATATATCTATAATAGTAGTATATATATCTATGTATTTTATATGTAGTGTCAGCTGTATCTTTTATATGATATTTGTGTGTAAGGGGAGGTGTTTACAATTTCAGATGCTTGAAGGTTACAACCTTTGGGGCTCTTGTCTCTATAATTAGGTTCCCAGATACCAGGGTAGGCTGTGATCTAACCAAGTAGTTTTTGGTAAATTTCTTTGCTGTTAGGAAGAATGTATATGTTGGAGGTGGAGGGTGACCAGGCCTCAGACCAGCTGGGTGGATTGTGTCTATTCATCATTCTTGATAATTGAATTTGGTTAATTTTGAACTAATTGTGGTTGAAGACTTTAAGGTGTGGATAACCCAGCAGTTCAATGAGTAGCAGAGGTGTGCACTTTGTTGTGAGAAAGAACAGTGTTTCTACTCTCTTGCCAATTTTGTGAGGTGAAGTTGAGAAACGTTAAGTCTTTTGGAAGAGATGCTGGTACATGTCCCCGTCAGTATTTGATTATCATCACCTAGAGCATCTTACTTTGAGATCTTACCTTCTAGGATCTACTTTGGAGCAATAAATTTGCAGCTATTTTAGGTGTAAGAGCTTGTCTTTAAATAGATTAGATACTCAGACCCACACCCCCTCAACTCTGCTCTGGTCTTAATGTGTGTGTGTGTGTGTGTGTGTGTGTGTGTGTGCATGTGTGTATTTGACAAACGTGGTGCAACTCTTGTTGGGTAAACTGGAGTAAGGCAACCAGGCATTGTTAGCTTTTACCACACATACTTGCCCCTCGATTCCTGGAAACCTCTCTACCACCTTGAGGGCTCCTTGTCTCTTCTTTAGGCATTAAATAAGAGAAGAGGAGTCTCGCAATGTAAAAGCATAAGCTAAAAGGAAGTAATTATTTATCTTAGTGAGAAATTTTTAAATATATCAATTGAATAGATAGATACACAAATACTGTTAATATCAAAATATCAAACTTTTGTATCTCTTCTGTAGATCTTTTTAAAGTATCTTACAAAAATTTACTTTTTAAATGTTAGTTTTTTTCTTCTTGAATAGAAATTGAAATGTTGGTTTTTTTCTTCTTCTATTGAATAGATCTATGATGAAATTTAAAATTTTCATCAGTTTGGACTAAGTCCTCATGCCTTTATTGTCAAATCTTCCTACTATTCCTGCTAATGAAATAAAAATGTCAAGGTAAAATGGTACCTGTTTAGCTTTTTAAACATGAACTGTAAAAGCTAACTGTCATATCGTGCACATGACCACATATATATTTTTATTTTTTTTAGTGAGGTATAATTGACATAAAAAATTATATTAGTTTTAGGTGTGTGTTGTAATGATTCGACATTTGTATACACTGGGAGATAAGTGCAATAAGTCTAGTTACCATCACCATAAAAGTTACAAAATAAATATGTATGTCTACATTTATATATACATCATATAATCTTTATATATATATTTATAAACTTTATATATCTGTATAGTGTCTGTGTGTGAGAGAGAGAATGCATGAGCGAGCTTTCAATATCTACTCTCCCAACACCATATGCACGGTAATACCATTGTCACCACGCAATAAACCACATCCCCATGATCTGTTCATCTTACAACTGGAAAGGTGTACCTCCTGACCCCTGTGACGCATTTTGTCCACCTTCCAAACCCCTCCCCAGCAACAGCCACACCGTTTTCTGTATCCATGAGTTTTGTTTTGTTTCTTTTTTTTTCTAGATTGCATATATAAGTTAGATTGTATGGCATTTGTCTTTCTTTGTCTGACTTATCTCTCAGCATAATACCTTCAAGGTCTTTCCATGTTGCTGCAAATGACAAGATTTCATTTTTTTTAATGGTGGAGTATATACTATTTGTGTGTATGCGTGTGTATCTGTCTATACACATGTCCACATACGCACGCACACACATATCCACACTACATCTTCTTTATCCTTTCAGACGTCAGTAGGCTTTAGGTTTTTTCCGTATCTTGGTGCTTGCAAGTGCTGCTGTAATGAGCATAGGGGGTGCTTGGTGTTTTCATTTTCTTTCAATTAGTACAGGTAAGTGGAATTGCTTGGATCATATGGAAGTTTGAAAGTTTAAAAACAGTTTAAAAAAGTTTAAAAATATTTTTAATGGTTTGAGGATCCTCTGTTCTGTTTTCATAGTGGCTGCACCAATTTACATTCCCACCAGCAGTGCAGGAGAGTTCCCTTTTCTTTACATCCTTGCCTGCAGTGTTATTTCTTATCTTTTTGATAATCAGATGTGAAGTGGTATTTACAGTAAGACCACAATAGGTCTGATTTGCATTTCCCTGATGATTACTAATGCAGAGCACCTTTTCTTGTACCTGTTGGCCATCTATGTGTTGTCTTTCGAAAAATGTCTGTTTTTCAGTTTTGGTTTTTTTGTTTTGTTTTGATGTTCAGTTGTATGAGTTCCTTATATATGTTGGTTCTTACCCCTTATTGGATATGTGATTTGCAAATATTTTCTCCAATGCAGTAGGTTCTCTTTTCATTTTGTTGACAGTTTCCTTTCCTGTGCAGAAGCTTTTTAGTGATGCTGTCTTGCTTGTTTATTTTTTGCTTTTCTTGCCTTTGCTTTTGGAGTCAAATCCAAAGACATCTCCAAGACTGATGTCAAAGAGGTTATTTACTCTGTTTTCTTCTATGAGTTTTATGGTTTCATTCAAGTGTTTAATCCATTTTGCATTAATTTTTGTGTATGGTGTAATAGTTGAATTTCATTCTTTTGCATGTGTCTGTTCAGTTTTCCCAGCACCATTTATTAAAGAGACTGTCATTTCCTCAGTTTATATTCTTGTACCCTTTCTCGTGAATGACTGTTTATTTCTAGACTCTTCTCTTCTATCGGTCTTTGTTTCTGTTTTCGTGTCAGTACTGTACTGTTTTGATTACTACAGCTTTGAAATAGGGAACATGAAACTTCCAGCTTTGTTCTCCTTTCTCAAGGTTGCTTTGGCTATTTGGGGCCTTTTGTGGTTTGATACAAATTTCAGGATTGTTCTGTTTTGGAGAAAAATGGGAGGGGACTTTGATGAGGTTAACATTAAATCTGTAGACACTTTGAATATATTTTGCCACTCCCTTCTGGCCTGCATTATTGTGTTGAAAAATCTGCTAGTAGTCTTATGGGCATTTGCATGTATGTAACAAGTTGTTCTCTCTCTCTTTTTTTTTTTTTTGGCTCTTCTGAGAGTCTTTCTGTATCTTTAACTTTTGACATTTTAGTCATAATGTATAGTGATATGGCTCTTTAGGGTTCATCTTTTTTGAAACTCTCTGGGCATCCTGAATCTGGATGTTTGTTTCCTTCCCCAGATTGCAGAAATTTCTAGCCATTATTTTTTCAAATAAGTTTTCTGCCTCTTTTTCTTTACCTTCTTCTGGGACCCCTTATAATATGATCGTTAATCTGATTGATGTCCTATGGGTCCCTTAAGCTATCTTCAGTTTTTCAAATTCATTTTTCTTTGTGCTATTCTCTTTGATTGAGTACTATTACCCTGTCTTCTAGCTTACTGATCCTTTCTTCTGTTTTATCTACTCTGCTATTGAATCTCTCTACAGTATATTTCACTTCATTTATTGTTTTCTTCAGCTCTGTACTTCTGTTTGGTACTTTCTTATATTTTCTCTCTCTTTGTTGAAGTTCTTACTGTGGCCATCCGTTCTTCCCCCAGTTTTGGTGACCATCTTTATAACTATTACTTTGAGCTCTGTAGCAGGTAAATTATTTGTCTGTTTCTTTAAAGTTTTTTTTCTAAGAGGTTTTATGTTGTTCTTTGATTTGCAGCATTTTTTTTTCTCATTTTGCTTGACTCTTTGGGTTTTTTTCTATGTATTTGGAGAAACTACTATGTCTCCTAGTCTTGTCTTCCTGTGTAGGAAGTATGTCTTATCGTTCAGCCTTGCCTTAGCTCTTGGTTGTCTCTCAAACCTTTGTGATTTCATTCTTGGTAGGTCCAGTTGTTGAGTATATGCCAAGACCTGTAAGTGTTCTAAAGTGAGAGATTTAAGTCAGCACTAGTTTTGGGCTGATTGGAAGCTAGACCCTCAGGTGGCTGCTTTTAAAGTATGTAAATATATACAGTCCTGTGGTCCTGTAATTGTAATCTCTGCGGGTCTGCAGATCCAGCACTCTGAAAGTGTCCTCTTGGTAACAGTTGCAGAAAATTGGGGCTTTAGATGAACATAAAAGCTCCTTTTGGGGAAGTACGGAAGTTGTACAAGACCAAGGAAGAGCGTGAACAAGGCGTCCCCTGTCCTACATGACCTAAGAGCGCCTTTGTAGTCTCTAGATGTGTGGCAAGCCTGAAGTCTGACCCTGAAGTCAGATAAATAAATAGACCTTATTCATGGAAAGAGTGGGGATGTTTCCCTCTACTATCCGTGTAGTGCTCTGGAGTGATAGCCTGTCAAGAACAGTCTCTCTGGTTGTTACAGTGACGTGAGGCCCAGGAATCCTAGCTCTCTGGCCACCAGAGCCACATCATCAAAAACCATCCCCTGAGTGGACTGCATGCTCCCATAGGCTTTACTAAGGCAGTTGGACAATGCAGGGTCAGGGTGTGCCCACCAGGTTTCATGGGGCAGAAGAGAACGGGGCCACAGCACATCGGCAAGTTTTCAGGCAGGCTGCAGGGGAACACAGGGCTAGGGTGATTCCCCCAGTGTTGTCAGGGTAGAGGGAGAGCACAAAAATGGCACCTGCCAGCACCTCCATACCCAGAGAGAGGCATAAGAGGCCCCTCCCCCCAAACAGATGCTTTAAGATTAGCTAATGAATCTCCACATAGAGTCTAGGTGCTTTTCACACAGCAGCTTTTGTGCTGGTCCCTGGGGTGAGTGAGTCTGCCTGTGAGCCCTTTAAGAGAGGTATCTTAGTTCCTTGCTGCCCTTTGGGTCTTCTGGATATAAGCCCATTGGTTTTTAAAGCCAGCTGTTTGGGGTGTTATTTCTTTTTTTTTTTTTTTTTTTTTAAGGTTTTATTTATTTATTTTGACAGACAGAGATCACAAGTAGGCAGAGAGGCAGGCAGAGAGAGAGGGGGAAGCAGGCTTCCTGCTGAGCAGAGAGCCTGATGCGGGGCTTGATCCCAGGACCCTAAGATCGTGACCTGAGCCAAAGGCAGAGGCTTTAACACCGAGCCACCCGGGCGCCCCGGGGTGTTATTTCTTTATTGTAGGTCCCAAGGGTTGAGGTGTCTCACATGAGGCATGGACCCCTCAGTCTTCATGAAGAAGCTCCAGAATTGTAAGATCCCTCCTGATTGTTGGTCACCATTTCAGGGGTGGGATTTTTGGCAGGACTGTGTCTCTGCCTCTCCTACCTATCTTGATGTGTCTCTTTTACCATTTGTTGTGAAAAACCTGTTCAGCTAGTTTAGATTTTTCAGAGGGAGTTGTTCCATATGTAGTTGTAGGCTGGGTATGTCTGTGG
This sequence comes from Taxidea taxus jeffersonii, assembly GCA_003697995.1. NCBI lineage: Eukaryota > Metazoa > Chordata > Mammalia > Carnivora > Mustelidae > Taxidea > Taxidea taxus. Next base: position 80,420 of record RCUC01145120.1, read on the forward strand.
GAGGAGGAAAGTTTAGGATCTTCCTGTGCTGCCATCTTGGACCAGCCCCTCCACATGTATCTTCATTTCAAAGAAGCTTACAGGTTCCTTCATTTATTTACTCAGAAAATACAGAATCGTAAGAAGATTGTTCTGTGGGCTTTACCGCTTCCTAAGACTCAGTTTCATAATATGGGGGGGCAAGTTTATACGTTTCTTAAGAGATTTTATTGTACGGATCAAATATATTTTATATATATACAGTCACTTAAGAAGCTATAATGTGCTCTTGGCAAAATAGAACAAACAGTGGTTCTAGTCTGAGCCTTAGAATCTGTTTAAAGTCCGTGGAGGCTAGGGGCACCTGGGTGGCTCGGTGGATTAAAACCTCTGCCTTGGGCTCAGGTCATGATCCCAGGGTCCTGGGATCAAGCCCCGCATCAGGCTCTATGCTCAGTGGGGAGCTTGCTTCCCCCTCTCTCTCTGCCTGCCTCTCTGCCTACTTGTGATCTCTCTGTCAAATAAATAAATAAAGTCTTTAAAAAAAAGTCCTTGGAGGCTAGAGTAAAGCACACCTAAAGACTTGGAAGTGAAGAAAAATCTTTGCCCTTTGATAGTTATCTTGTCCTATACGGAATGATTCATGGTCAAGATACAGAAAGTCACTGATAAGGCCAATATTTATCTCAGTCTGTAGTGTATAGCAGCTCAGATTATTAACATATCTAAAGAAAGTGTATGCCCCTTTGAAGTTGCTAATATGGCCTTGTGCTGTTGAAGGCCAAAGAGAGCCTCTGAGACAAGGACCATTATTGGCAATGCATAAAGAAAGCAGATTTAATTCAGAAACATCTGAATAATGTGGTTCTCTTGTTAAGGGGGTGTCTCCATGAGAAGGATATTTCAGTCTGTTAAAACATCATACCCTTTAAGCTCCCCTGGTTTTGTTTTTTGGCTTCAAGCACAGTTCAGTTAAGGAGTACAGTTGACCACGTCATATTTTTAGTAATTGTGCTTTCTTTACGTAAAGTGATAATTAGTCACTCTCATAGCTCTTCCATCCATAGTGTATTAGTTTGCCCTGTCTGCCATAACAAAATAGTACAGACTGGATGACTGAAACAGTGACCATCCTCACAGTTCCAGAAGCTGGGCAGTTCAAGATCAAGGTGCCAGCAAATGCAGTTTCTGGTGAGGGCTCTCTTCCTGGCTTTCTCCCTCTGTCATCACCTGGCCTTTCTTCAGTGTTGGCACTGAGAGAGAGCTGGTGAGCTCTCTGATGTCTCTCCTTACAAGGACGCTCATTCTGTCCTAGCAGGGCTCTGACTTTGTAGCCTCCTTTGACCTTCATGATTTCCTTAGTGGCCCTATCCAAGTACAGCTGTGTGTGAGTTTGGGGGAGCTCAAAGATTCAGTCACAACACTTGGGTATTGTGTATGCGCCTCTGAGAGATGCCCCCCACTACACTTTTTTTGATCAAATTAGGTCTGAAGGACTTGCATACTGTGAGTGTCCTGCTGTAGGAGACTGTGTAAGCTTGTGGTTCTCTCTTGGGGAGCTACTCTTCATCCCATATGGAAAAACCATAAAGTGAGATGCAAAGATTAGTTTCTTTCTTTTTTTTTTTTAATTTTTTTATAAAGGTGTTCAGTGTTATTTGCGAAGCTTAAGGAGTTGAACCCAAATCTTCTAATTCCATGTTTAGGATTCTGTGAGTGGCCAAACATGCCCATTTTCCCACAATGATTATAATTGTGTGTGGGCAGGTACTCTGGGGGAAAGTCCCAGAACTTTCTATGTATACTAAGTGCAGTAAACACTTTGTTTTGTGAATTATGTCTAAACTCAGCTGCCAGTGGTTGGTGCCCCAAATAAAAGGTTTTACTTAGTGATATGCCTAGAGCTTATAGAAGAATAACCCAAGACTGGAAAAATACATCTCCTAGCTCAGCCACTTCACATACTGCATATTGGTAAGTTCAAAAAGCAGTAAGGAAACATCCCATATTGCCTTACCAGCTGGTTAATATCCAAGGCTGGATGGAGGTGGGAAGGAAAGTAGAGAAAAGCTTTGAATTATTACAGGACTGGGAAGGATATTACCTGCACTACATCAGGGCTAACGGGGTGGGGGAAGTGGTAAGAAGAGGGGGAAAGAGAGATTATGTAAAGAAAGATCCTGTTCTGATGCTAATTGCATTCTTTTATCTCCTCTAAATTTGCTACTCCAGCTCATGATGCATCTTTAGTTTTTTGGGTCCACAAAAGCACAGGACTTGTTTCCTCATTAAGTCACTCATTTGAAGTGGTGAGGCTTTGGGGTTTGAATTCTGTACTTTTTAACTTTTTGAGAAAGTATTAAATATTTCAATGACATTATTCTTATAAAAATTTGAGTAATACATAGGTGAGTTAGTATGAGAAGACATTTTTAATAATTTTATTTAATATAATCCAAACTTTTGTTCTTATAAAGTCTGTAAAATTTGAATTACTTAAAATAATGTAAGATTGTAGTCCTCACTGAAGTTTATAATAATATAAATTAATACATGTAGCCTTCTATTTTGTATTCCTGTTTTCTTCTTTTTTTTTTTTCTTTTGAGTGAAAGAGCAGGTGCTGGGAGCAGTGGTGGGAGGTGCAGAGGGAGAGAGAGAGAGAGAGAATGAATCTTAAATATGCTCCACACTCAGCACAGAGCCTGACATGGGGCTTGATCTTACAACCCTGAAATCATGACCTGAGCTGAAATCAAGAGTCAGACACTTAACCAGCTGAGCCACCCAGACTCCCCTACTCCCATTTTCCTTTAATATAGAATGAAAATATTTACATAATAAATGAATAGCTATCTCATGTTCCCTACTTACTTCATTTTTAAAGTAGTCTACAAATGAAAAAAGCCTTGGCATTAAACCCCCTTTCTTAGAAATGAGGAAATTTCTAAGTCATACTTTCTCTAGCAACTGTATTTCAATATTATTTCTATGAATATAGTAATTTTCAATTTTCCTGTTATGTATACCTTTCAAATGCCATATGGGACAAATTAGGGCAAGTTAGTAACAGTAGGAGAATAAACGTTGCATTTCCTCACTTTTAAAATTGTAACTTTTTACTTTGCTTTGGTGGGCTGGATCATGTGATTTAATTTATATAGTATAGATATATTTATATTCAAAGAGGTCGTGGTTATTTTCAGCCATCACACTGTGAAGAGCTTTTAAAAAGAAGACTAATTTGCATTGTAGGTAATGAAGTACTTGCTGTTTGCCCTTCACTTTTAGTAGCTTTCAATTTTCACCTTTCTAGCTATGATCAGAAGTCATTCCATAAGTTGCAGTGAGATTTTTTTTGTTTTCAGTAGTTGCAGTTCAGTAATTGTCCACCTTCTGTAGATATATTTATACAAATACAAGTAGAATTGTGTGTGCTGAGGAAGCCAGTGCATTGGGTGTTTATTTCCTTGTTGAAGTATTTTTTACCTGTTCGTCTTCCCAGTAAGGACAATCAGATTACTAGTTAGAAGAATTCATTCATTCATGCATTCATCCAACAAGCTTGTATTGAAAGCATAGTGTGTGCCAAGAGCTTCTTGGTATTGGGGATAGAGTGTTAATCACAGCAAAGTCCCTGTCCCTCTTAGATACTTCATTCTAGAAGGTACAGAGAGAACATAAAGAGATTGAGTAAGTGTATATTCATAGCATTTATGCTATGTAGAAAATCTAAGTGGAGTAGGGAGACAGTGATAGAGTACTGTTTTGGATGGGGTGATCAGGGAAGGCCATGTTCTCTGATAAGGTAATAGCTAACTGGAGACCCATACGAGGTGTGTGTATCTCCAGGAAAACCAGTCCATTAAGTAGGAACAGCAAATGCAGAGGCCCTGTGGTGGAACTGTGCTTGTAGGATTCCCAGAACAATGAAATTACTGCCTTGAGAGTAGGAAGTATGTGGGGGGAAAAAAGAGTTTCCCATGATGGGTGACAGCAAAAATGAAGGTGAGAGGATGTGGGATCCTGTCATGCCTTATAGGCTCTGGTAAAAAAAAAAAAAACAAACCTTAACTTTTACTCTGAGTGGAGGATGTGGGGCAGAAGAGGTATATCCCAGAATAGTATTCCAGAACAGTAGATTAGTATAGTAATTCAGTCAAGAGATGAGAGTGGGTTAGACCAGAGTGACAGTGCGAGACGAGGTCAAAGGGGGATTCTGGAATCCTTGGAAGGTGAAGATGATAGGATTTATTGGTTAGAGATTATGTGTGCGAAAAAGCGAGTCCTGTCCTTAAGTCTGACTCCAGAGTTTACCTGGATAAACTCTCAGTTAGTTGCCTATTGCTATGTTTACAGAAACCCTTTCCTCACCATTCTCCTGACCCCCCCCGCAAATAGTAGCCCCTATGACTAAACATTTATCAAAACTAGCAGTCTTCCTTTCAGTCTGTTAAGGTGTCGCATTTTAACTTTCCTAGAAGAGAATGGTCAAATTCTTAATGTTTCCCCAAAGTTTTGAAATTCTTTTAAAATATACTGTTCAAATAGAAGGTTTACTCTGAGGCTACATACATCATACATACATACATACATACATACATACATCATATGTTAATAAAAAATTTTTAAAAATATATAAAAAAAATAAAACAAAGTATGAATAATTTTAAAAAATAGAAGATTAACTTTTTTCTTTTAAATAATTGTATTTTCTGGCATCTCTGGTAAAGTAGAGCCTGCTGATGAGAAGACGTGGAGAAGTAGTTTGCTGGGGAGCTCATCTGTTTTTGTAGCCTCTCAGAGCAGTTTCCTCCCTTGCCCTTGGTCTTCTTCCGTGGCACCATTCCGAGAAGACTTCCCTGACCACCGCCCCATTAACTTTCTGTCACCTCACCTTGTTCTGTTTGTCTCCATGGAATTTATCATCATCTGTCATGTTTCTTATTTTTGTATCTGTGTCACCCCACTAAGAAACTCTGTAAGGGAGTAGCGTTGTTTTCCTCTGTTGTCCCAAGGTCTAGAACGGTACTCGACATGTAGAGTTACTCAGTAAATGACTGTAATGTGTTGAATGAATGGTTTTAGGTAGATGTCCTTAGGTGCAAACACAGCACAGTGGCATAGAATTGGTGTTTATCAAATGGCAGCATGAAAAGAAAAATGGCCAACCTCGTGCATTGCCAGGGAGAGTGTAAAATAGTGCAGCCACCGTGGAAAGTCGTATTGCGATGTCTCAGAGAATTAAGTCTACAATTGCCCTGTGACCCAGCAATTCCACTTCTGCGTATGTGCCCAGACGTGAAAGCCAGAACATAAATGTGTTATATTACTGAGTCTTAAGAAGGAATGAAATTGTACACTTGCTAAGACATGGATGACCTTGGAGATATTATGCTAAACAAAATACAGCAGTCGCAAAAGGTCAAATACTCTATGATTACACTTTCAGGAGCACCTGGAACTGTCAGATTCATGGAGACAAAGCAGAAGGGTGGCCGCCAGGGGCTGCGGGGAGGGCAGAGTGGGAAGGCAGTGTGTAGTGTTCAGGGGCTCTAGGGTTCCAGTCGGAGAAGATGAAAACACTCTGGAGATGGGTGGTACTGATGGCCACACAATTACATGAACATACTTAGTGCCACTCAGTGTACACTTCAGGGTGGTTAAGATGGTGAATTTTGTGCTATGAGTATTTTACTACAGTTAAAAAAAAAAATAGAAAAATGGGCCTGAAAGCAGGCTATTTTGAGTTCGAATTTCACTTTGACCTCAGCTTCCTGGACTTTTTCATGGTTCAGTTCTTGGCTTTAACAAACAGAACCTGAAGTTTGCACCAAATCAGGGTCTTGCCAGTCTTATTCTGAGGACTTGAAGAATTTTGTGTTTCCTTATTTCTAGGTGCTTGAACTCAAATGTATTATGATTATTTTATGTAATTTAAAAAATGTTATGGTGTCTCTCAAATTCTTGTTCTAAGGCTTTAAATTCTAGTTTTCTGATGTTTAGGTCCTATCGGGTTATACTCTTCATAGATGATTTACTTTCATATTCTCATTTTATTATTTATGAAAAAAATTTCCTCATTATTCTCATATTCTTTATTGTCAAATGGTAAGTTACTTATTTTTATTGTTGTTAGCTGAGCTTTCTGGGTCCAATCGGGACACAGAAACCACAAAGTGATTTAAACAGGAGAAGCTTAATATAGAGCTATTCAGCCACAATAGATGAGTAACTATAAACTGTAAAGAGAATGCTGATGGACACCCTGGGGCTGGAGAATATTCCAGGAAGGAAAATCTCTGAAGAGGGGACCCCCTCCCCAGAGTTGGAGTTTAGACCTTTCTACAGAAGATATGATTGCAGCTTCCTGGAGTGTGGACATGTTTGCTGGGTTGCCAGGGCCAGAGTTGGTCCCTAGGCACTGGGCAAGCAGGACACGACCCTGTGGGGCACAGTTTACCGCTGAGGCTAGTGGGTGGGCATGCAGAAGTAGTCGGGAGCCACTGACCGGTAGCATGAGGCCTGAAGCGCAGGCCACAACAATGGGGTCAGGAAGCTAAATAATAGAGGAGAGAGGGAAACAGAGAATATGGAAGGAGTTGATGGTATTGGGTGGAGCAAAAAGAAGCTGGGGCGTGTGGAATGGGGTGTGAAAGATAAAAGGAAGAAACTCAGGAGACGGCTTTATTTCTCTCTCTCTTCTAGGCCTCATATATTTAAAATATATACAAGTACTATAAATGCTACTTTTATTAATATCTTCCTCCCATCCTCATTGCATTAGCTTAGGCATTCATCATCTCCATCCCAGGGGACTGCATTAATCTTCTAATTTATTATCCTGTGCTCAGGAATCTTCCTTTTCTAATCTAGTATCATCAAAAATAAAGAGGGGTGCCTGGGTGTCTCAGTCAGTTAAATGATCAACTCTTGATTTCAGCTAAGGTCATGATCTCAGGGTTGTGGGATCAAGCCCCGAATCAGGTTCGCAGCTGAGCAGGGAGTCTGCTTGAGATTCTCTCCCCCCTCGCCACTCCCCCTTGCTTGTATTCTGTATATCCTATATATCCTGTATATCCTATATATACTGTATATATATCCTATATATACTATATATATTGTATATCCTATATATCCATATGCTTGTATATCCCTTTCTCTCAAATAAATAAATCTTTAATAAATAAATACATACATAAAGATCTGACGTGACATTTTGTTGTTTATAATTCTTTAATGACCCCCGCCCACCTCCATCCCCGCTGCTGAGTGACTCCAAACTCCTTTGGTGGCATTACAAGGCCCTGTACGTTACACCTCTGCCCTCCACCAGGCCCACCTTAAACACTTTCTGTATTGAATTTCTCTGAGATCTCCAGACATCATTTTCTTCCCTGTATATTTTGTCTCCTCTCTTGTCCCCTACCTTGCCATCTGGAAAAAAACCTACTCATCCTTGAAACTTACATGTCACCTGTTCTGTCCCTCTTTGCCCAAGTTTTTTTCTGTGCAAGGTGAACACTTTAAAGTGTTTGTTGATGTATATCTCATCCTGCAATGGAACTGAGATGTTCTTTTTTTAACCTTATGTCTTAGTCTGTTTGGGCTTCTCTAACAAACTAGTCTGTATGGCTTATAAACAGCAGAAACGTATTGCTCATTGTCTGGAGGGTAAAGTCCAAGGTCAGGGTGCCGGCATGATGGGGGAGGGCCTTCTTCTGACTGTGAGACTTCTCATTGTATCCCTACATGGTGGAAGGGAATCTCTCTGGAGCTTCTTTTGTTAGGCGTTAATCCCATTCATGAGGCTTCCATCCTCATGACTTAGGTACTTCCTAAGGCCCCATCTACTGACCATCACAACGTGGGGTGGGGGCAAGGGGGAATACAGACAAACATTCAGGCTATCACAGCCTACTCGTCTTTCCATCTTGGTGCTTCATGTAGCGCACAGCCCATAGTAGGCCTTAGATGTTCATTAGGTGAACGAATGACCTTTCTCCATGCATACTTGGTTCTAGTAGTTTTTTTACTCAAATAACATGATCACCTGCCATAACTGAGAAAAATAGACTTCAGAAGAATGTACACTGTGATTTAGAATTATTGGGGTCCTCTGTGTTTATACTTGTATAAGAAATAATACCTTAATTTCTACACTTCTATTTTCTAATGCTTAAATATATACTGTTATGTGATGGGTAGAGAAAGGTAGAGATGAGGAAGATGAGGCGAAAGCCAGTTGGGTAGATGAATGATGGGGTTGAAATTACACACCACTTTTCTTTAGATTATCTTCCTTTAACCTACTAGTCTTAAAAATCAAGCCGACAGATACTTATTTATTGAGCCCCTTTTATGTAAATTGTATTAGATCTGTGACTAGGTATTGTTCCACATCTCAGATTCTGTGATTACTTGGTGAGATTTAAACTGTAAACAAAATTTATTTAAATATTTTCCTAATGTGGGTGGTTTTGTTAAATATTTATTAACTCTATTGTAAAATTATCACACATTAAATAAAATACAGTAAGGACATATAATATACAGAGCACTGCTGCATTCCTTGAGGATACTAAAAAAATGTATCTTTTTAAGTCTGCACATGCACCTATTTACCTACAAAAACGTGTGCATAGTTATAATTTCTAAAATTGGCACATAATAATTTTTAAAATTTGCTCATAAATATAATATGGGTAATAATGTCCCTGTTTCAAGTTCCTGTCTCTGGAAAGATTGTACCATTCTAATTCTTAGGAAGCATGTAAAATTTTAGTACCAGGAAATCCAGCCTCTTTGGCCAAGTTTGTTTTCTAGCCTAGATAAGGCCTTTTGCAGTTGGTTCTGCTCTTCCGAGTAGCCTTAAGGAAAATTGGTTAGATAAGATTGTAACAAAAATTTGATGCCCTGACATATCCTCAAGAGTGGTTAGCTGTGAAAACGCCCCTAGAATATACTCATAGAAACTACCTTCCATTCCTGAGAGTTTGAAAACATAATATCGTGTGCCTTAATCACTCAGTTGTGTTATTCTGTATTAATATTCTACTAAGTTATTCTATAATGTGCCTGGAAGTCCAGATACTCTTTGTAACAAAGTAAGCATGTTTTTAAATGTAATTCATCATACTTTCTGGGCCTTGTTTATCCATGTAATTTCATGATCCCGTAACTAAACCGTAACTAAAATAAAATAGCGGAAAGGGAACCAATCTGAAAAAAGCAGTATTTTGCTATAGAAGTTGCTGAACGAGCTAAGCTAGAGTTTGCCACTCTTGCCACAGAATAATTTTCTGAAATACGGATTATAGCTCAGTATTAGCAAAAATATTCTTACAGGCTTCCTAAAGAGAAATTCTCAGTTCCTGCTTTGTCATTTGCCACTCACATTAATTGAGGAAAACAAAAGGAAGGGAAATTTTAAAAATCAAAACAAACTGCCTCCCATATCCTAATATCATGATTTTAAAAAATATGAGATAGATATTCTAAGGCTTTATGGCTTAAAAAGTTATTGCTTTATTTACATTGCTTGATATAACCAGAAGAGTTGTCAAAGGTAATCAGTCCAGTGTATTTATTAAGTATCCTCTTATCAAACAGTGTGCTATGTCTTGTTGAGTTCACAAAAACATCTAATACATAACTTTTATCTTGAGAAAGTTTATAACCTAGTGAAGAGGATTAAATATAACCTAGTAAAGAAGATTAAATATAGATGAAAACTTTAATGCATGATTAAGTGTTGAAGGATTAAGGCAGTAAGTGTTGTAGGAGTTTCAAGATTTTCAAACCAAGGGAGATTTTAGAAATAATCTAATTTAGTTTCTCATTATACTAATGAGGAAACAGAAGTCTGGAGTAGGTGTTACCTCAGAAACCTGCCCCAAATCACCAGACTGGTTAATGTCAGAAGCAGAAGTAGAACCAAGGCTCCTTGACCAGAGGCTTTTTGTAGTCCTTTCTGTTTGTAAGCAGCCACGAATCTGTATGGGTGGTCTTGATTCAAGACCAAAGCAGCAGCGAGTCCTTGAAGGGTGGGGTTCGGTTGTGGATAGAAGAGCAGATGTTCCATGATGGAGTGACACTGGAAGACCTGGGGAAGAGTGAAGGAGAGAACAGCCTTATGAGAGTAGAAGGCACAGAGTAGAGACTGTTGGTAACCTGGAGTTGGATTAAGGAGTCCTTTCAGACCATTGGGGTACTTTCATGGATTTCTCAAATGGAAAGACTAGGTAAAAATTTTGTTTGGGGAAGATCAGTCCATGTGGCAAACAGGAAGAATGGAAGTAAGTGAATTCAAAGGGCAGGAAGACAGGGTAAGCTGGGGTATCAGGTTGTGGCAGTAGGAATGAAGCAGAAGATTCAAACTCACAAGGCACTTCTAGGAGGGGAAAACAATAGCTCTAGATTATAGTTTATAAAGAGATTAAAGGGTCGAAGAGTGTAGAAGAATGGTATTTCCATGGACAGAAATAAATTAACTTGAATAAGGACTAATGTGCATTGAGTTTTTTGTGTAAAAATTAAAATTAAGTTGTATGGGGTACCTGGGTGGCTCAGTGGGTTAAAGCATCTGCCTTCGGCGCAGGTCTTGGTCCCGGGGTCCTGGAATCGAGCCCCGTGTCAGGCTCTCTGCTTGGCAGGGAGCCTGCTTCCTCCTCTCTCTCTGCCTGCTTGTGATCTCTGTCAGTCAAATAAGTAAATAAAATCTTAAAAAAATAAAATTAAGTTGTAAAGCGTTTTGGAAATCATCTGTGCTGAGTATGGGGACAATATGAGGTCATCTAACTGAATGTATCCCTTTGGGATTTGGGAATAGAGCATTGAAGTGAAAGGAACAAAAGAGAGATTTTAGGATCTTGTCTATATGATTGTGTTGGAATTGTCAGGAGATAGGAGCACACTAAAGAAATAGGGGTGAAGAAGAAGAGACTGTCGGAGATGTTACCTCCAACTGTAGGGGGAGGGAAAAGTAAAGGAGCTAAAAAGGAGACAGAAGAGAATGAATAAAAAATATTAAGAGTGGTGAGCAAAGTTACAGACTTTGGTCCCACATAGACCTAGATTGAAGGCCATCCTCTATCTCTAGTTAACTTTGTTCCATTGGATAAGTCATCTTTTTTTAAGACTTGGCTTTTTTCCTTTGTAAAATGCAATAGTTATAGTACCTAGATCTTTGGTGGGGAGTACTGCAAGCATTGAATCAAACCAGTAAAATGCTTAGCTAGCTCAGTGCTTGACACCCAGGTACATTCAATAAATCTTGTAAGATTTATTGGGCCATAGGATCTACAAAGAATAAAGAAATGACAGTGTCTCTGAAAAGCAGGAAGAGAAACTAACAGGGAGCATCTGAAAGGTGGGTTTTGGGTAAAGCAGCTGTTGTAATAGAGTCGTATGCTGTTAACTTCATGCATGTTTTAACGCACATTGTGCAGTGGTGAGTCAGCTTTGAAGTAGAATTAAATACATTCCAACTAAAAAAATGAGGACGAAGGAAGCTTTTCCTGTTGTTCTTGATATTAAAAGGATTACATACCGAGTGCTAATGAAGGCTTACTGTAAGTGTATTAACATTTAACCTAAAATAGGATTTTAGGTTTTCATTTGAGAGTTTCCCGTATCTTTGAACAGCCAATAATGAAGTTTTTGCATTTTAATTTAGGTTTAATAAGCAGTTTACCTGCTGTGTACCCTTAGAGACTGTTAGGTGTTCTCTGTACATTTCTCAGTTATATGTACGAAATATTTTGAATGGAAGGCTACTTATATTCGAGTTTATAAAAATCACTGTGGGGCTGTTTGGGTGGCTCAGTCCGTTGAGCATCCCATTCCTGGTTTCAGCTCAGTTCATGATCTCAGGGGTTGTGGGATCGAGCCCCACATCAGGCTCCACACCTAGCAGGGAGTCTCCCTGAGATTGTCTCCCTCTGCCCCTCTCCCCACTTGTGTGTGCAACTTTTCTCTCCCTCCCTCTCTCACTCTCTCTCTAAAATAAATAAGTCTTTGGGAAAAAACCGTTATGGATATGGTTTAAATCAAATAGCAATAATATACCTCATTTGTCATTGTCATTGCTCTTTTGCCTTGAATGCATTGTTAATGTGTTCACCAGATCCCGTCTCCAGTTAAGTTATTCATTTACCTTTTGTTTAGATCCTAGGCCACCAAGATAGAGGAAAATGTAAGAATGGGCATTTTTTTCCAGTTCAGTTCTTTTCCTGTATTATTTTTTGAATAATGGATTTACTTTATTTATTATTACAAATGTTCATACAATAGTGATGCCTCACATTTGTAATAATACTTGCCTAAATGAGAGTACAGCCTATTGTATTGTGACCTTTTCTATTAGCAATTAATTCATAAACATTTGAGAAATTGTTGGCTTTTATCTGTTTGTGGCCTCTCATCTTAAAGTTTGTTTGAAAAACAAATTTAATAAAACTAAAATTAAAAAAAGATGAGCCCTAAGTTCTATATGCAGCTGATAAATTATTGAATTCTGCATCTGAAACTAATTATGTACTAGATGTTGCCTAATTGAATTTATATTTTAAAAAATGAAAAAAAGGGAAAAACTTTCCTGGTTAAAAAAATGAATTTTTAAAACTTTTTTAAAAATCAGTTCTTTTCATTCAAGGACATTTAGCAAAATTATGTATATTGTAGTATCCTGTGAGCTCTTGACTACATTTTTATTCTTGTCATATGAAAGACTTTTTTTTTTGCTTTCATTTTGAGGAGAAAATTGAAAAATGTTTGTTAATAAATCTTTATTATTCTTACCATGCATCTATTTTAATCACATTTTATTTCTCAAGGGTACTTATCTATTGAATAAAGTGAGATCTTTGAAAATGTAGTAGTATGTGGAAGTCTGGTGTTTGGCTGTTCTATTTGTGACTTCTAAAAGCTGACTTTTATGCTGTGGATGTTTATTTATCAGTGTCCTTATTACAGACCGTGGTTATGCCTTGTCATCTTCTGCAAGTATATGAAATAGCAATATAAAGTAAATTAAACCAAGCTAATGATTTGTAACTAATGTGTAAGAAATTAGTAGAAATCAGGGTAGTTGAAACCTACGTAGTCACAGAGTTAAAAAGTATCAAGTATGCTGTATCATGAAAATAAGGAAACAGAGAGTCTGTTCAGTTGAATCCAGCATTGTTGAAAACCTATTCTTTTGAAAAAACACTGTGATCCTGGTATGCTGGTCCAGGGAAGACTCATTTGAAGTCATTAAGTTGAGAATGTGCTAGAAAGTTATTTTTCTTTAAAATTTTTTTAAAGATTCTTATTTATTTATTTGACAGAGGAGAGAGATCACAAGCAGGCAGAGAGGCCCGCAGAGAGAGGAAGAAGCAGGCTCCCCGCTGAGCAGAGAGCCCAATGTGGGGCTCAATCCCAGGACCCTGAGATCATGACCTGAGCTGAAGGCAGAGGCTTAACCACTGAGCCACCCAGGCGCTCCAAGAAAGTTATTTTTAACCCCTAGCATCCGTGGTCTTGTTTAACCACAGTTGTATGTATTATAGAACTGACCAGGGACGCCTGGGTGGCTCAGTTGGTTAAGCGGCTGCCTTCGGCTCAGGTCATGATCCCAGCGTCCTGGGGTCGAGTCCCCCATCGGGCTCTTGCTCGGCAGGGAGCCTGCTTCTCCCTCTGCCTCTGCCTGCCACTCTGTCTGCCTGTGCTTGCTCTCTCTCTCTCTCTCTCTCTAATAAATAAATAAAATCTTAAAAAAAAAAACAACTGACCAGCATCTCAGCATTTCTTCATCTAAACATATTTATTAATTTAACCAATAAATATTTACTAAACATTTAATACCAGGCAGGCATGTTTAGAGTAGGAGGTAAAGAGGAAGACAGAGGTGGTTCTTGCCTTCATGGAACTCACATTCTCCTGGGGGCCACACAGAGACACTAACAGGTATACAAGCAAATTACATGGTTGCCAGATGCAGCGTGTCAGATGAAGGGCACACGTAAGAGAAAGAAGATTGAGAAGATCAGAAAGTAAGCTATGTTGACTACGGTGAAATGGATGAGATTGAAGTTGAAACCCAAAAAAGAGAAGGAACCAGGTCTTTAGAAGGAGGGAAGAACATTGCTTTTATAGGGACAATTCAGTGTTCATGAGGCAAGATTAAAATTCTTTATTCTAATAACTGGAAGTAGACTAGCCTGCTTATATATTTGGGTTTGGAGCCAGGAGGTGGGGGGCAGGGAGGAGGAGGGAAATTAAGGGTGATCCTTAGGTTTCTGGCTTTTGTAAATGGGTGAGTGGTAGTGTTGTGTATGAAAATGGGGAAGAGTTGTGGGTTTAGGGTTGGGGGAGCTCAGCTCTATTTTGGGAGAGTTTGGCTAACGAAGTAATCAGTGGAGGTGATTAAAATTGTTACTATTGTTAAGGTAAAATTACACGGGGAGGAAACTTTAATTATTACTAAGAAACTCAGGATATCTCTCAAATGTTAATAAAATTTAGGGAGCCTAATAAGCAGTATCTTAGGGAAGGACCAGGGCTATCAAGGATTTAGAAAAAGCAATCTGTTTGGGAGGATTTAAAGTACTTTGACCCCCACAAAGTTTAAAAAGTTAGAAAGTCAAGTAAAAAGGTATTATAATTCAAGCCAAGTGGAAAAAGGTAGATTGTCCAGAAGGTAAGTGAAAATAATAAATTAAAATACATAATCATCAAGAGATTGTTGGTGAAAGAGGCCATTGGCTCATCAGATAATACAGAAAATAATTACGATAGACACAGAACATTTAACATCTAACATTTAACATTGTTAAAATACGAAATGTTAATATTCATGGGGGATGCTAAAGGGATGATGCCAGAAAAGTTTCTAGGGGATCTAAAACCTAAAGATTTTAGTGAACTCCTTGAGAATAAACTTTAAATGCCCAAGTAGTTTTAAAAATCTGGGTTTAGCCAGCTCATGGCTGTGAATTTCAATGACTACATAGAATATGAACTCATTAAAATGAGAGTCAGTCTTGTTTTTATTTTTAATGTGATATTTCTCAGTCCTTTAAGTCCTTATTTAGAAGGACTTAAATAATCCATATCCATACAGGAGTGAATGATAGGCCTCTTTGGAATTAATAAGGGTAAAGACTTCCACAGTAGCAGTCGGTTTCAACATGTGACTTTCTTGCAAAAGAAAGCTTCATTCTTTGGGAATGCTGGTCTTTTACATTAGAGAGAAATAGACCATGTCTGTTCTCTTCACCAGGATGTTCATCACACTGAGCACAGTGCCAGACACATAGGAGGCTTTTAGTAAATACGTGGTGAGTGAATATAAATTTGGCAGTCAGTTTAGAGGTTCTGGAAAGCTGATAATCTACAGAGCGGTTTGTCTGTGGGGCCTGAGGTGCTGTCTCTACCATTACTATTGTCAGTACACGGTGACGCTGGACCTGAGTAGTGATAGTCTGATCATCAGGGATGAGGGAGAACATCTCGAAGATTCTCTCTTCCCAGGCTTTACAGAGAATACTGGCGTTAATTTAAGCCAATATAACTTCCTCTTAGATGTTTTGTGGACTTTAATTATTTTGATCATTCTCTTCTTTAAGGTTAATAATTTGTGGTTGACTATGTTGTTCCTAAATTCCACATACTAAAGGATTGAGTTCATGATGCTCTTGAGAGCAAATACTGTCAAGGACTATTGAAAGAAGTTTTGTGGATGACAGATGAGGTAGCCCAGGACCTCATTTTACTGGATTTATCTCTGGAGGTCCAGTAGATGTACTTAGTATTGTAATCACATGCAGAAAAATGACAGACCTCTCTGTCTTCTCCATAGTTAATCTAGTTTTTTAGCCAGCAGATCAGTTTTCCTGTATTCACTCCCTAATTTTGTATCCATACTTTAGTTTCCCTAACTATGTATCTGACCTACCTTCCTTCTTTTCTTCCTTTTCTTTTTTCTTTCCTTTTCTCATTTCATTTCATTTCCTCTTTTCCCCTCTTCCCTTTCCTTCCCTTCCCTTCCCTTCCCTCTTCTTTTCTTTTTTCTGAAGCTCTTGATTAAAATCAACTTCCCGGGATGCCTGGGTGGCTCAGTCAAGTGTCAGGTCGGCTCAGGTCATGATCCCAAAGTCTGGGATTGAGTCCTGAATGGTTGCGGGGCTGGGGTCCTTGCTCAGCAGAGAGCCTGCTTCTCCTTCTGCCTGCCTCTCCCCCTGCTTATGCACGCTCTCTTATTTCTCTCTCTCTGACAAATAAATAAATAACATCTTTTTAAAAATAAAATAAAATCAACTTCCCTATAGAGTAATTTGAATTGACTTGGGGTCCTTTTGTCACAATCCTGTAATTCGTTGTTTATCTTCTCAAATATTTATTTCCATGACCTCTGTCCCATGCAGTTTCTTCTCCACCAGCCTTTCTGGAGAATCCTGTTGGTTTACCCTAACTCCTAGGATGGAACCTCATCAATCATGGGCTTGTAGGATTAGGACATAATGAAGACTGAAGAAACAACGTCACCTTTCACTCTGGCACCAGTGGGGAGCACCATTATTTACCAAAAAAAACGATTGAGTGAAGGTCTGTTAGCGTGACTGTGTTCTGTGCTAGGACTGAGAAGCAGATATATGAGAAATTCTCAAGGGTTGAGCTGTTTTTAATGTTATGTATGAGAAAGCATTCTCTGGGCTTATAGCTGGGAATTTTATATATAAATGGTAATAGAGGAACAGTGTAACATTTATGAAGTTGGAGGCAAGGTGATATGAATGGACTTTGGGGCTTTGGGATCAGGTGCTTCAAATCCTGACCCCCTTCAGTTAATAGCTTTGTAACTGTGGGCAAGTTACTTTGACCTCTCCAGGCCTCAGCCTCCTGTTTTGCAAAATGGAAATGATATGATTTCCTGACAAGAATTTAAAGAGAATTGAATGCAGTTATGTACAGAAAATGCCAGCTAAAATGCTTGGCACATCTAGATTGAGCAGGGGTAGTTTCACAGGCCCCCAGTGCTCCTTTCTAGCAGAGCAGCTAAATTTTTCAGTTTTACGTTTTGTATTTTCCTGGAAGATACTGATTGAGCAAAAAGGTCTGTGTTTTTTCAAGGAAGTTTGAAAAACCAAAAGCAGGCTCCTGTACTCTTTTCCTTGACTTCCCTCTCTCAGGTCTCACTCTACCTTGGCCTTTTCAAGTTTGTGGGAGTGGGTAGCACAGGGAGAAGGGATGGAGGTAGGAATTTTCCAGGCTGTTTTTTTTGGTAGAGTTCTCAGCCAGCAAAGCATCACGAGATGACAAGGGTCCTGTGCAAAGAGGGGATTCCTGGTGGAACAGTTCTTGACCTCTTTACCTGCACAGGGGGTCATCCACACAGAACCACATTTCTAGCCATTCTCAGACATGTTCTAACTTTGACATACAAACGCTGTTCACTCATCTTGCTTCTGATTCCTTCCTCCTCGCTACCTTTATTGGCATCTCTTTAGCTGACTCTTCCTATTTTCCTTTTCTTCTTTATCCATCTTGGACTCTGACCCATCACTTGAGTCTCTTCAGAGTTCTAAAGCTCTTTCCCCACTGCTCTTGCCCGCACCCAGCTGCAAGAACTCTGACTCTGAATCCATCTGACTTCTCTCTGCCATCCAGTGCTGTAAAGGAAATAGCACATTGGGCGGGTTGAGTTGCTTGTAATTTCCTGAGCTCTGGCTGCCATGCCTTCTGGGTATCTGAGTGGCCTCCCTGTGCTCCATCCTCCGTCTTCCTCTCTCTTGGTCTCTTACGGACAACATGTAACCCTGCTCGAATGAATCCAAGCATCAAATGGAAGTAACAGATGAGTCCATCTGCTGTTTGAGCCATAGCCTTCTCTCTCATCTCACAAACTTTTATTTAAAACAGGTTCATTTTCATGGTCTGCACAGCTTCTGCTCTTATAACCAAAATGATTTTTGCAAATTTGTTTTGCTTTCCTGCTTAATAATGTTTAGCAGCTTCTTATTAGAGTGCGAGAGAGTCTTCTATCCCTCACCTTACATTCATGCCCTTCTGCTCCTCCTTTCCAGTCATGCACACTTTGTCCTTCCTATCTGGGTTTTTACAGACTTGGGTCTCTCTGTCTGGAAAACACTTCTCCTCAGGCTTACCATTCAGTTGTCCAGTGTCATCTCGAGAGAGATTTTCCCCTGATCCAGCCTGACCTGGCTTAGTCTTCCTGCTTCATTTATGCCCTCTTCATATCCCTTGTCACATTCATGATCATTCATTTAGTGTCTTTCTTCCCGTGTCTTTTTTTTTTTTTTCAAAGATTTTATTTATTTGATCGACAGAGATCACAAGTAGGCAGAGAGGCAGGCAGAGAGGAGGGAAGCAGGCTCCCTGCTGAGCAGAGAGCCCCATTCGGAGCTTGATTCCAGGACCCTGAGATCATGACCTGAGCCGAAGGCAGAGGCTTTGACCCACTGAGCCACCCAGGTGCCCCTCTTCCTGTGTCTTTTAATGTGGCTTCTAGAGAATGGAGATCTCATTGGTTATGGGACCCGACACTCCTAAGGAGCCCCAAAAATATTTGTTTAAGAAGTGACTGAGTAAACGGACAGCATAATCTCTTCGTGGCTAAGTAGAGCAGTATGTCTTTGACCTTGTGAGACCTTGTTTTCTTTGGCAGAATAGTAAGTTTTAAGTGGAAGTGAAACCACTAGTTTCTCTACTGGAGTTTACTGAGCCAGTAGTGCCATGAACTCAGTAGTGCGTAACAGCTGTACAGTATACATACTTTTTCCTTATGGTCTTCCGCCTTCTGCTTTTTAAAAAAAACTAGAAATATGTAAAATTTCAAACTTTTATTAGAAAGTTGAGTATTTTGTTTCTTGTGGCATTTTAATTTTTTTTTATTTTTAAAGACTTTATTTATTTATTTGAGAGAGGGAGAAAGAAAGAGCACAAGCAGGAGGGAGAAGCAGAGGGTGAGGGACAAGCAGAATCCACACTGAGCTTAGAACCCGACTTGGGGCTCGATCCCACGACCCTGAGATCATTACCCGATCCCAAATCAAGAGTCTGTCACTATAACCGACTGAGCCACCGAGATACCCTCTTGTGGCATTTTTAATTAAGTCACATTTATTGAATACTATTCGGTCTATGCCCAAATGAGAAGTTAAGCTAGAGATAAGTGACTCAAGTTTCCAGAAACCAAAAAAATACACTTCAGAAACAGTTTAGAAATACATATCTCCAGAAGAGACCCTAAAATAAAATAAAATGTTAGAAAACCTTTATAATTAAGAACTGACAGCTATGGGGCACCTGGTGGCTCAGTGGGTTAAACCTCTGCCTTCAGCTCAGGTCATGATCGCAGGGTCCTGGGATCGAGCCCCCTCTCTCTCTGCCTGCCTTTCTGCCTGCTTGTGATCTCTCTCTCTCTCTTTGTCAAATAAATAAATAAAATCTTTAAAAAAAAAAAAGAACTGACAGCTAAAATTATAGCTAAAAATAGAACATAACTTAGTGAATATCTGTAGGAGCAGATAACAGTGACAGTGTATTTGTTTTGTGGAATTCTCATTTGCAAACAAATGACAGTGTGTATATTTAAATACTATCAAATGTTACACCTATATGCAGAGATTTCTGCCATATTTTATGGATTAGTAAATAGTATTAGAGTAGAAGTTAGTTTAGTGTTTAAAAATAACCTTTATATTATTGGCACAACTACTTCATTGATATAAAAAATACATATATTCCCCATCAACCTATCTAGATATGATTATGACAAAGAATAGTGATAGGATTTGGGCTGCCTCTACAAAGTAGATTACATGATCTCTTAATTACTTCATATATTAACATTTACATATAAATATGTTCCTAGCATATTCTAATTCAAACTCAACAACAGAGACGTAGAAATGACTGTAGTTTGGATTTAACTGAGCTGAGAAAACATATTGTAGTAATTAAATTCTTTTTTTTAAACAAAGCTTTTTTATAAATAAAATTGCTAGCTTCCAAGTACTTGTACTTTAATGAAAACAACTATACACTGTAAGCTAAATTTTCCTCTTAAATGCTTCCTTTACATCTTATACTTCATTTTCTTTAAATTATAGCTCTGTGTTTGGGGTAGAATTCTAAGAGAATAATAATGGATTTTATCCTGGAACACAAAAGAAGTTTGGTAATATAGGAGCCAGGTGACAGCTTTCCCCCCCCGAGTATACAGATCCATAGTCTGGACAGGAATCTGTAGGGTTGAGCTAACACACTCTTCTGTCAGTGACGGCAGAATATTGGCTCCATCAGTTTCCAGCAGCCATACTGGAAATCAACCTAGAGGCACATGTTGCAGTAAGTGACTGACTACTTGACCAGATACACTCATGGTGGGGAAAGACATGACTTGTTTATGATCTGCCATAACCTACCCCAGAAGTCAAACTTTGATTGTCTCCCAGGTTTATCGATTGTGTTATTAAGCCCGCTTGATTTAAATGAAGCATGTTGCACAGGCAGGGTAAATTTTGGAGGGGAGGAGATGGAGTTTATTTTTAAGGGATTCTTTCTGCTGGAATTAGAGTCAAAGATATGATTCAGAATAATCCATTTTGCTTACTTTCTACCAATAATTGTGTGATTTGGGAAATTGTCTTTGTTGTATTCCTTTTTAATGATGATCTATCAGTCATAGAGGACCATGGTGAAAACTTGCTGCATAATTACTTAAATTCTGCTTTTAGGAGAATAATAAATTATATTTATTAAGGGCTCATTATAGGTTAGGGTTTACTCTAAGTGCTGGGGCCCCCATCTCCACACAGTGGGGGCACCGCTGGTCAGCAGTGATGGTTACAGCATTTTCAGCAGAGGCTTCCGAGGCCAGCCTGTCCTTCAGCATGATTTTGGCTTCCTCGTGTCCTTTAGGTCCCACTTGTTTCCAAACCTGTTTCTTCAGCTTCATCATTTTGTATCCTTTTCTGCCTGAGTTCTCTACAACTAAGAACTCTGATTGGTACGATTATTTTTGGCAAAAGCTGGTCTCAATCTCTATTCGTAAATAGATCCTTTTTTTCTTTCCTTTTTTTTTTAACAACCACAGCTGTCAAAAACCTGGATTTTAGTGAACAGTGTAAAAGGGAATTTGAGAAATGGAAAATAGAAGTTTTAATGCTTTAAGTCGTGGTATCAGAAGGAAACAGCAGTGAAAGCCTAATGAATACTATTTTCAAGAAAATGTTCCTAGTTTTCAGCACACTAAAAAACTTAAGGCATTTTTTGGTAGGCATTATTGTTCACATCATTTTTTTTTTAAAGATTGTATTTATTTATTTATTTGACAGAGAGAGAGATCACAAGTAGGCAGAGAGGCAGGCGGGGGGTGGGGGGGGGGATGCAGGCTCCCTGCTGAGCAGAGAGCCTGATTCCGGGCTGGATCCCAGGACCCCGAGATCATGACCTGAGCAGAAGGCAGAGGCTTAACGCACTGAGCCACCCAGGTGCCCCTGTTCACATCATTTTTAAAAAAGATTTTATTTATTTATTTGACAGAGAGAGAGAGAGACAGAGACAGAGGGAACACAAGCAGGGGGAGTGGGAAAGGGAGAAGCAGACTTCCTGCTGAGCGGGGAGCCCGATACGGGGCTCAATCCCAGGGACCCGGGATCATGACCTGAGCCAAAGGTAGATGCTTAATGACTGAGCCACCCAGGTGCCCCACACATCATTTTTATTATGAAAAGATATGATTTATATTGGGCATGTATTCCTGACATTCTGAAAAACATCCTTTTGATTTTCCTTTGAAGAATCCATCCCTTTCCCTTTCTGAGGGTCAGGCCAAAGCCACCCACTGCCTCAGACGGTGGATGTGAGCTCCATCAATCAGCAGTCAGCATGTTGTGCCTCTTTGGACACACTCATTGGTCCATGTTGGTTAAGTACCTATCAGTATACTTTGAAAGATGGCTGCAGGATATTTGAGCAAGGAGGAGGAGGCCAACATGCCAGAAAGTAGAACTAAGAGGGTGGTCAGAGAGAAACTGAGTCCTGATGATGTATTTTAAGGCCTAAACCCAGTGAGCCTAAAGTGATCCCTGTTCCTATACTTACAATCCTACGAGACAATAGATTACCTTTTTGCCTTTGTCAATTGAATTAGGTTTTCTGTCATTGGCAACCAAGAGTTGTGGTTTCTTTGCAATGGGAATGCTAAGTCATCTTGAATTGGTGTCATGATACATTGCTACCACACTTTACAACTTTTTATTTATATCTGAATTATATAAAAATTTGGATCTGAAATATCAATAAGGAAAAGCAGCTAATACTCGAAAGTGACATACCAGTCCAGAAAGAGATGAGCATGAAAATTCAAACCTTAAATTCTATAAAACTATAAATGGCTGCATTTTTACTTTCTATATGATTTAAATCTGTAAAATGTA
This sequence comes from Taxidea taxus jeffersonii, assembly GCA_003697995.1. Lineage (NCBI taxonomy): Eukaryota > Metazoa > Chordata > Mammalia > Carnivora > Mustelidae > Taxidea > Taxidea taxus. The sequence continues at coordinate 102,845 of RCUC01145120.1, forward strand.
AGGTGGGAAATGAAAACTTACAAGGGCTATGTAAGTCATGTAAAATGTATATTTTAACAAAATCACATTAAACAAACATAATTATAAACATTTGCTGGGTTATATTTGATTTGTTATAAGCATTTTCCTACCTCTTATACTGTCTTGTTGCCTTATTATATGACTTTCTACAATTTTGACATTGTAACGTTGTGGTTTTCTGTCAGACATCATGACTGAAAAATAGGACGTAATGGATGAGAGTCCCGCTCCTTCCAGATTTTGTACGTAGATAACCTAAGTAGGAAAATATATCTACAAACACTGCCTTTAACCATCCCAGCCCCATTCCATATGCCTGTATTTACCCTTCAGTCATTATTCTGGAGCTGAAATTGAAATTGCTTTTCTTCATTGGGTAATGGAGGGGAGAAAGCAAAGAACTAATGAACATGCTGATAGAGGATGGCCTCAAGACTCGGAAATCTGTTCGTCAGCCTTCTTTTGGGTGCTAGCATCGGAGACCTAACACAAATTAACTTAGTACACAACTTAGTAGCTCAGGTAGCAACTATGAAACAAGAGATGAATCTCTGGCCTCAATCAGGGCAGGATTCAGGGCTTCATGTAACATCACCACAGCTCTGTCTCTACGCCCTTCAGGGCTGCCTTCCTCTTGTGGGCTTTATTCTCAGGCAGGTGCTGTTCATGGGCTGCTCTTGCCCAGAGGTATCTCATTCTCACAGTCCCAGATTTCACATCAGTGTGAATGACTGTTTGCCCAAGGGACGGTTAAAAATCTCCAGGGAATGTGAAGTACAGGCCCTCCTGGCCCTCCTTGATTCTCCTGGGCCACCAGGTTTGGGGGGCAGGGAGGCCATGTGATTGATAGTATGCCAGTGGGTTGGAGGAGTGATACTTAAAACAAAACAAAACAAAACAACCCCTCCCCCCAAAAAAAACCAGATACCAGGAAGAAAGTATACATGTCCTCTTCTGGAAGGCTGGTCTACTGCCCATGGCAAGCTGTCCTTCTTGCTTTTATTTCCCTATCTACTATACCATCCTTGAATTAGTTAAGTTGCCTCCTTTTTAAAGGGTGAGAACACTGCATCTGGTAGGGTTTAGTTACTTAAGATCAGTGTACATTAGATCCCAATAGTTTCTTTCATGTATCACCTGTATGGAAGGATTGGGCACTGGGGCTGTGGGAAGGAAAGTCTGTATTTTGAAGCGTGGCTGTGTCATGGTATGACAGCATGGACCTTGGAGGCCATGTGGACCTGGATGTGACTTTTCCACTTCCTAGCTGTATGATTTTAGGCAAGTCATTTCATTTTTCAGAGGTTGATTTTTTAAAAATTTGTAAGATGAAAATAATAACTTATCTCATAGTGTGGCTTTGAATCACAATGCTGAGCACACAGTGGTTGCTCAGTAAGTGAGAGCTAATATTATTCCCACTACGATAGTAATAATAAGCACTTGGTCCTTTCCACCCCCAGGCGGTCCCCAACTACCTAGAATGAAGATTTCACAGTGGTTCCATGGTTCCACTACAGCAGGGCTCACATCAGATTTTAGAAAAGAGTTTGGAAGTCTAACTGCTGTTCATGACATTGGTTCTGTGGAGAAATTTTTTTTCAACTTGAAGAAAATACATTTTTGTAATATGAACTCATTCTTCAAAGGTGTTGGCCTCTATTTGCTGTGTTTTTCAGTTACATCTAGTTGTACCTTCTATGAGGGGCAGGCGGTCAAGTCAGGTTCAGAATCTGCTTCATCAATTCTAGAATAAAGTATATGCACAGAGGCTTCTGACTGCTCTGTATGAACTTGTATTACACTTACATGGCTTGCTTTGGAGGCTGCTTAACTTGGAGCCTTAATTAAGCTACAAATGAAATTTCAAGCTTGTTCATTTTGGTTATGTATTCATATGTTTAGCATTTCACTTGAAAAGCCCTGTCCTAACTTGTGGCCCTTTATGCTGGTGGGCTGATTGACTCAATATGAGGAAATGTGGTTACAGTAAGCAGGCAAAGAATTCTCCAGAATTAGAGACTATGTATTATTATGAACACTGATCTCAACGAAAGCTACACAGATAGGCCAGGATATATGCACAGGCCACATAGTGGGTGGTCAAGTGGATCTCTTGTCCCTGGTTTTATTAGTAATATACAGTGCAGATGGGTATTTTTCTAGGCTCCCTGTATTCAGAGAATTTAGAGGAATTGTACTTCTGCATATTTGCAGAAGTTATTTTCCACTTTCCACTGCTTTGTTGTCAATGAAAATAAATTGGTGGATAAACAATTTTAGGTATGCAGAGCTGTAAAGATGAATTTCTAGTATAAAAAACTTAAACAGCAAAATCTCTTACTACTCCCATGCCTGCTTTGGTTCATGTAGGTGATTATCCCAGGATGTTAAGGGGTCGGAGTTACAAAGTTGATACTGTATGAGCTTACTTTAAGAAAGAGAGTTCACGGGGCGCCTGGGTGGCGCAGTGGGTTAAAGACTCTGCCTTCGACTCGGGTCATGATCCCAGGGTCGAGGGATCGAGCCCCGCATCGGGCTCTCTGCTCAGCCGGGAGCCTGCTTCCATTCCTCTCTCTCTGCCTGCCTCTCTGCCTACTTGTGGTCTCTGTCTGTCAAATAAATAAATAAAATCTTTAAAAAAAAAAAAGAGTTCACTATTTATGGCTATAAATTGTGTATGGTGTGCTGTTTTCAAACATCCCTCATGCTGTTACTAGTCACAGAAATATGCATGCATGTATGAATGGCTCGTCCCAGTGTAATATGTTTGGAGAAATAGCTAATATAGTATATTCTGAATTATGTGTATGGGTAGCATGTTATTAATTTTCAAATTTATCAAGAAGACGCTAAAAACCCAACAAATAATGGATATTGTTTTAGTGTGACAGATGATTTTCTAATTAAAGTTTGGCAGCGTTGCTGTACCTGTCTTCCTGTCTTCCAATATGTACACAAATAACATCTTGATAAATGTTTTCCCTTTATAGATTGTTAGTAACTTATATATTATACAGAAGTATATAATCAAGAAAGGATAATTGTTTCTGCCAGATCAAGTATCCATCCTTTTTTATCTTTTCTGCTGTAAACACTTGTGGCATTTTTTAATGTGGGGTTGTCTTCCATACTTCACATAGTGTAGTTCACTTGGATGGGGTCTTCAGTTTTGGAAGAGACCATAAAGGTCATTTCATTCATTCCCCCGTCCATTTGATGGTAATTGCTTTGGAGATGTAATAAGAAATTAACACCTTTGGTAACATGGTTGACTTTCTAAAATGCTGTTGTCTTTTGCGTAAACAGTTTGTTTTTTCTCTTTCTTGCCAATAAGAAGTCCAGTTGAGGACAGAATTTTATTTTTGCACAACAGAACCTCTGGAAGAACTCCTCTGTTTGCTACCTTTCTGAAAGTGCAGTGAAGTGTAAATTCCCATAGAGGTCCCCATGGAAGTGGCCAGTTACCCTGTGAGTAGAATCCAGTTCAGATACAGAAGCACGGAAGCACGTTACATGACTTGCTAACATTAAATATTGAGTTAGTAGTAGAGGTAGGCTTGATGTATACCAGCCCTGATTCTCAAGTCAGTTCAGCACTGTGCCAGAACTGTGGACGCTTTCTTTCCCTGTGCTTATCACATGGAAGGCTTGACAACCAAAGATGTAAAGAGAATTGCGTCCCATCGTGGGCCCCTCCTCTCTACTGCCCTCCACTCCCCCGTCAAAGACATCATCTCGGAGATTTTTTTTTTTTTAAGATTTTGTTTATTCATTTGACAGGCAGAGATCACAAGTAGGCAGAGAGAGAGGAAGGGAAGCAGGCTCCCCGCTGAGCAGAGAGCCCGACATGGGGCTCCATCCCAGGACCCTGAGATCATGACCTGAGCTGAAGGCAGAGGCTTTAACCCACTGAGCCACCCAGGCTCCCCCATCTCGGGGATTTTTGATTATTTTTTTCTACCACTTGTACACATACGCCCCCTGCCCCCGAAACAGTTTTGATTAGCTTTTGAAAAGCTGAAGCCTTAAGTCAGGTTATCCTCCTCGGAAATGTCTGCTGCTTCCCTTAAAGGGAAAGACTTTAGTGTTAGTCCCAAATGGATAAAGAAGAGGAAGCCTAGAAGGAGCAGTTGAATTTTTCAAGTGCATTTTGCTTTCCACCTTGCTATGTAGCGGAGATGCACGCTTTTTAGTAGATGTCCACCTGTCATAGCCAGTCTCTTTACTTGCCCTGATACTACAAAGGATTCCTGGTACTGGACTGACACCGGTTTGGTTGCTGTGGAAATCATGGGAATGTCAGCTGCCCCCCGCGACTTTACCGTAGCAACAGCTGTAGGGAATAAGAAGTTGCCGTTTGGTTTGAAGTCTGTAAGGCAAATCCCTGGAAGGTTTTTGATTTATCCAAAGTTACATTAGTCTGTAAATGACAGAGGTGGGACTAGAATCTAACTATTTGCACTGTCAATCAAATTTTCTTTCTCCTGCACTAAATTCTGCTTTTCTGAAAAGGAATAAGAATGGTCCTATAGGGAAATGTTACACTGGGGCTTAAATTATTATTTCTGATCTCATTTAAGTGTTTTCTTTTCCTCCCTACTTCTCAGTACCTTCTTTATTAATTTTCCTTTTGGATCTGGTTTCTTGGCTGAATAGTTAGCTATAAATGGCAGGTATTTATACCATTTTGAGGAGAAAATAATGTCTAATAATGTAACCATTTTTTAAAATTATAGGCAGAAGGAGAACTGGAGGACAAATCTGTCTTTCCTCTTCCTCCTTGGAATTTATGGAATATGTTAAAATCAATTGTAACATGCAAACAAAAGCATCATGCAGTCAGAACTACTTATGTGCTTAATAAGAATTCAGCACGATAATTAAATCGCCAAGTTTAACCTCATTGTCCTTCATTTTAATGTGAATATTTGATCTTCCTTATAATGGATATCTGCATGTAAACTTTTTATTTACTGGGGAGGTCGTAGTATAGGATATTAAAGAAGACATTCGGCTAGAACTTGATTTGCCTTATGAGCTCCCAGGTTCCCATAGCAATTTTAGGCAACACATGCTGTTCTAGGGGAAGAGTAACTAGAGGATAGAGTCTGATCACTCTTTCCCTCCCCTGGTAAACCTTCTGTTTGTTCTGTGAATTTAGTAGCTAAAGGTGCATGATAAAACCTGCCATCTCTGTTAGATGCTGCTAAATCACACAGTAATAAAATGGCTCCCAGGCTTCAGGAACTCTTCTTCTTATTCCATTAAATATCGATTTTCTTGATAGTCATACATCTGGTGTGTCTCAAACCTAACTCTGTAAACGCTAGAGTCTACAAGGGACATTTTAAACTCCAAACGAAAGGGAGAAGGGGGCTTCCTCAGAAGCGCAAATGGACTTCTAACAAATGCAAGAAAACAGGAATTTTTCGCACGAGTTTATTTTCACTTTTCTGACCATCATATAATTTGCCTGGCAATATGAAACGGTTCCCTGCAGTCCCTCCCATTTAATTGTTGAAGCAGAAAAGTACATTAAATCTTAATTAGCCATACTACCTATGGCAGCAGCTGGTGCTACCGAGTTTTTGCCTGCATCAAGAAGCAGTGCAGTCATCACTCCCAACCTGGAGGAAAAGTTTCCATTGTTCTGTCTCATTAGGTAATCTTCCTCATATCTTTCAGCTGCATGACTTGTTGAACAAAAATTACATGTTCAGTTACATGATTTGTTTCAAATATATACATATGCACACATACCCATATGCCTGCCCATGCACACACATGTGTTCATATACACACGTGTGTGTTGTATGTTCGCATGCTCCTTTCTAAATAGTATCCTGTTTTACGCTTTGGCAAAGTGTGAAATAGCAGCCAAGAAAATAAGGTGGTGATGGCTTCTTTTTAAGAAACGAAGTTATGGGGCACCTGGGTGGCTCAGTGGTTTAAGCCTCTGCCTTCAGCTCAGGTCATGATCCCAGGGTCCTGGGTTCAAGCCCCACATCGGGCTCTCTGCTCAGCAGGGAGCCTGCTTCCTCCTCTCTCTCTGCCTGCCTCTCTGCCTACTTGTGATCTCTATCTGTCAAATAAATAATAAAAAATCTTTAAAAAAAAAAAAAAAGAAACGAAGTTATGTCGCCATCTTAAGTACCTTCATAACACAGATATTGGAAAAAGTTGAGGATTATCAATTTGGTTTAGGCTTTTTTTTTTTTTTTAAGATTTTATTTATTAGAGAAAGAGAGAGAGAGAGAGAAAGTGCATGTATGAGAGAGCATGAGCAGAGCGGAGTGGGAGGGAAAGGAGGATGAGGGAGAAGCAGACCCACCAGTGAGCCCCAATGTGGGTCCTCGATCCCAGGACCCTGGGATCCCTTCTGAGCCTAAGGCAGATGCTTAACCGACTGAGCCACCCAGGTGCCCCCAGACATGTTTTTAGCATGTTTGGCTTTTACTTTGTTTTCCCAATATTCTCAGCTACATATTTGCTTCCTGTTATTCTCAGTGTTTCTTACTTGCCTAAAACACTTTGAATTCTACCTCCACGCATTCTTCTCCCTCCTTTGTTAGTTTACATACGTTATTGACATGCTAGTATCTGAAAACAAAAAGACAATTTGGAAACGAAGTTGAAGACAATGTCATCATTCTTATTTCTGAAAACTGTTGGCTGAAATTATTAGCTCCTTGCTGAATTGTCTTCAAGTCAAGCACTCTGGATATCACCTACTAGGTGCTTGGTAATTAGTTTACGGTTGCAGCATATGATGGTGTAGCGTGCAAAATTCATGAAGGAGAGTTCTACAAGTTTACCGTGAAGTTTTGGCCAACTGAACTTTTAAACTTCCTAATCCATTTGTTCCGCTGGGTGGTGTTCGAGTTGAAACAGCAGTTTTCACTTCCCTTATGGGTAGGTGAACCCATGCACACATTTATCACTGATTTCCAGCGCTGGAAAAATGTAGACGTTAGATGAGTTTGCTCACTTATATTTAAAGGAGGTTGGATATTTTGAGGGAGTGTTCCTGAAAATAGGATTGGTGAAATAGAAGTTAAAATTCATATTGACTTTATGGAGATAAACTGCCAGAAGCAAACCTCTTTGGCAGATGTTTGAGTCAGAGATACATTCCAGCCAAGGCAGAGTCTTCTTTCTGACTTTCCTTTGAGAAGCAGGGACACCCCATGGTGTTGGGCTGGCAGGCAAAAGGAAGCAATCAGCTCTTCTCCTCTCCCTTCCTCCCCAGATATTATAAATAGAAATGTTGTGTCCAAATAACGGCAATGATACAATATAGCTTTTTTCTTCTCCTGTTTTAGTAAGCCTTTTTATTTTTTAAGAATTAAGGTTAGTGAACTTGAAGAGAGAATTGGAAGTACTTTTTTAGAACGCTTTGGATCTTATTGAATTGAATTGCATAGACTTCTCTATTAATACAACTAATGCATTACTATGTGCATTACATGTTAGGCAACCTAGAATATTTGGTCTTTTTACTCTTATAATCCTGAAATAAACATTTAATTTTCAGGTATTACAAATGTCAAATAGCTGTGTTTTGAACTGATATGGATTTCATTATGTTTTCTTACTAGTAGTTTAGATGAAGCTATCTATCCAAGTCTCTGCCCAGTAAAATTAATAATGTGTTGTACAATAATAGGCTTAGAGATTTCAGTCCAGAAATCCTGGATTCTCCTTTTGGATCCTTCAAGAGATGGCATAAAGGTAATGTAGGTGTTCTGTCTTATTCATCAGGTTTTCTCAGTTGGTTTCAGATCACTGCCTTATCAGAGAGGGGGTAAAAATCATGATTTTTTTTTTTTTTTACATTACACTCACCACATCTAGCATTGCTTTTCATTCCTTCTTTTGGCCTATTATTTAACTAGTGCCTGCATTGGCCTGACATTGTACAAAGCTCTAGCAATAAGTGACCTAATAGTTGTTGCCATCATGAAGTTACCATTTAGTAGAGATGACGCGAAAGAACACAGACTCTTAAGTTACACTGCTTTGGTTTTACTGTTGGTTGCACCACTTCCCAGAGATTGGACAAGTCCCTTAATCACTTGTTTCCATTTTCTTACTGCTAAAATGAATGTAATCACTCTATATTAAAGGAGATAACATGTATAGAAAACATTCAGCACTGGTGTTAGGAAAGAGTGCATATCAGCTCTCTCTAACCCTGTTACAGAAGTGACTCGATCAGCTTTATTCAGTTTATAATCATTTTATTTCATTTTGGGAGCCATTTCCCAGCTCTGCTATAATGTTTGGCATATACTCTGCTCACGTTTCCTTTTTTCTTTCAAAGAGCCCCTCACTTAATGTCTCCTGGCTGGACACTGGCGTACAAGCGACACCCATGAGTCCCTGCCGCACACTGTGTAATGTTGCCTGTACCCTGTTGCTAATGGGGATTGCTTGTTTATTTATTTGAGAGAGACTGCGTGGTGTCTTTACAGTTCTATTTTATTTGTCTATTATTATAAGCCCTTAGAAGAGAAGAGACCATAGCAATCTGTGTGGTAGGCATTTCATAATGGAAAGAAGTAAAAACAATTTTCATTTTCAGTGGAAGTAAGCATGAGCATTTTCTCACCAGGCTGTTTATGTGGCTGAGAACAAACAGGGCTGTCAGAACTGCCCTATTATCTTATGCTTCAGATGCAGAGGCATACCGGTTTGTGTTGAACCTTTTTTAAAATGACTTGCCTTTTTCATTCGTAAAGCATTTGCAGTTCTAACTGTGTTTGTGGGATCCAAGTACTGTCTCTCCATTGTAGCTCATTTGTTAGATTAAACTTTGGGAATGTTTTTTATTGTGAATGGCAATTTTCTAAAAATTTTACTTCCATTTTGCTTTTTGATTTTTCTGCTAGATTATTACCTCTCTTTCCTGAGTTATTAACTTCCTTTCCCACAACCATTCTGCTTTTTTCTGTCTTACTTTAAAGCCTTTCAGAGCTCTCCAATTAGACTAATACTCTTCTTTCTTCTAATTCTATGTAGAAATTTTACATTTTCATCCCCCCCCCCCTACTTTCTTTACAGAAACAAAGGATCATGTGTAACACTTTCTGGATACAGATATGCTAAGGCTTTGTAAACCGGCACTTCAGATTCTCATTGTTTTACAAGAGAAAAGTTGTCTTAACTGACTGCTTATCCTATAGGCTGCCATTTGGGTGCACCAAATCTGTCAGTTAAGACTGATTTTCCGGATAGTGTTCCTTGGCATAATAAAACCAAAGCTATAGAGTACTCTATATGATTTTTAGTTTTAAATAAGTAACATGAAAGTATTGCTATTCTTATTTTGTAGAGCAGAAAGACTTGTTATTTGTGCATTCATATTGTTAGTGGTATTGGCTGATATGTGGTGGTATTACTAAACTTAAACCCAGGTTACCTGCCTCTTTGTTGAGTTGTCATAAATTAAAATCAAAACACTAAGAGGGTGCCTGGGTGGCTCACTTGGTAAGTGTCTGCCTTTGGCTCGGTCGTGATCCCAAGGTTCTGGAACTGAGTCCCACATTGGGCTTCCTGCTCCATGGGGGAGCTGCTTCTCCCTCTCCCTATGCCTCTTTCTCTCTGTTTCTCATGAATAAATAAATAAGTACGTAAATAATCTAAAAAAAACACTAAAAAAAAAAGTCAACACTAGAAATTCAATAGAATTGGTAACAGCACAGGGTGTGAAGTTAACGTCCTCAAGGCACTTCTTAAAGAATTTTGAGGTTTTGGGTTTTTTTTTTAAGATTTTATTTATTTATTTATTTATTTATTGGGGAGGGAGAAAGAGAGCCCCGGGTTGGGGGGGGGCGGGGACAGGGAGAGGTGGAGAAAGAGGGATAATCAGGCTTCCCGCTAAACAGGGTGCCAGACACAAGGTTCAGTCCCAGCACCCAGGGATCATGACCTGAGCCACCAGCTACCCTTTAAAAGATTTGTTTTTATGTACTTAAAAAAAAACAAACAAAAAATTTACTTGGCAGATTTGGCAGTCTTCTTTAAGACATTACTAGTACTCATGTTGTATCAAAATGGTGACATATTAATTAGAAAATAACATTTTATATAGTTACTTGCTTCATTAAGTTTAAGCATTTGATATTAAGATTATGTAAATATACACACACACACAAACACACATATACAGACATACCCATATGTCTGTTTCATTTATAAATCTTTTTTCTGGAAAGAATAATAATTCTTTGTCTACAGAGTTATTGTCGACTGATTGTTGGGATGACAACAGAGGAAGATTTGAAATACAATCTTACAATAATACAAGTGTTATTATAGAGGACATACTCAGTACTTTGAAGACTGCCTAATAAATTAGTGTGCTTCTGTTGACAGGTAATAGATCATTCTCCAAACTTGTTATTAGATATTGTTACTCATCCAGTCAAACATTTATGAATAGTCTATCATAATCAGTGTATTCACACCCCACATCCAACGCATCACAAATCATTTTATCTCTACTTCCAGAATATGTAGATGCTAAATGTAACCACTTCTCACTACCTTTATCACTGCTTCCTTATTTCAGAACCTTATTTCACCTTCCTAAAGACATTTTTTCTGTGCATGGTATCTAAAATACTCCCACATTCTTCCCCCTTTATTCCACTTATTTTTTTTTTCACTAGCACTTTCTCCTTTTTGCTATTACATCTTTTTAAAATTTTATTATTACTTAGGTTTTATTGTTTGTCTCCTCATTAGAATGTAAGTACCACGAGGTACTTACATTACTGTCCTTCTTATTACTCTGATGGTCTCCAAATGTAGAACAGTGCCACAATGCCTGTCCTGCCTTAGGTATTCAGGAAAATGAATATAGGAAGAAATGATTGCTGTGGAGATATAGGAATGTGATGTTAACCGTATTCACCAGGGTCAAGTATAGTACCTTAACACATTTTTGCTTGATGCATTTTTCAAAATTAGGAAAGGAATGAATGCATGAGTGAGTAAATGCAGAAATTAGACTCTCGTAGTCCACTTTGTGAAACTATTTGTCCTTGTCTTGTAAAATTGAGAAATCCATGTGCCTTGTAACCCAGAAATCCCATTTCTAGGAACATATCCAACAGACGTACAGTTACATGTTCCCCAAAAGGCATGAACAGTGTTGCGCCCCAAGAGAGAGAGCCCCAAGAGAGAAACTAACCTAATGCCCAAGAACAGTAGAATGGATAAATGCATTGTAGTATGGTGATACAATGAGATACTGTGGGAGTGTAAGAACTACAGCTGTATTTAACACTAGGGGTGAATCACGTAAGTAAAGTGTTGAATGGAAGAAGCCAAAGGCAAAAGAACACATTGTATAATTTTATTAATGTAAAGATCAAGTCTGTGTTGTTAATAATCAGGATAGTCTTTACCTTTGAACATACAGCACTGGAAGGGGACATGAAGAGAAACTTCTAGAGTGCTCATTAAGTATCTCTCCAGAGAAAATAATACAGTATAGGTTCCTTTCTTCTGCAAAGATTTGACTAGAGATTTGGGGGAAGAAAAGCAAAGTATAAAAGTTAATGTTATTTGACATTGCCATTAACTTAACAAAATTTCAGTTTATTGCCTGATAAATTATCAGGAGATCATGTTAAATATAAGAATTTGGTAATTATTGGGACGCCTGGGTGGCTCAGTTGGTTAAGCAGCTGCCTTCGGCTCAGGTCATGATCCCAGCGTCCTGGGATCAAGTCCCACATCGGGCTCCTTTCTCGGCAGGGAGCCTGCTTCTCCCTCTGCCTGCCACTCTGTCTGCCTGTGCTCGCTCCCTCTCTCTCTCTCTCTGACAAATAAATAAATAAAATCTTTAAAAAATAAAAAATTAAAAATTAAAAAAAAGAATTTGGTAATTATTATTTTGCTTACTGTTTTTACTCACTAGTAATTCACATAAGTTTGTGTAAGGAATTTCTAGTAAGGTTCAAATCACATATATAGGCATTTTTTAGTTGCCTTTTCAAATTTATGTAAAATTTTAAGTACATAGATTTTGAAGATCAAAAAAGGTTCACCATATCTCTGTTTTAAACTACATTTTAAGGGCACAGGGGTGGCTCAGTCAGTTAAGCATCTAACTCTTGATTTTGGCTCAGGTCATGTTCTTAGGGTGGTAAGATCAAGCCCCAAGCCCCACATCAGGCTCTGCACATAGCAGGAAGTCCGCTTGAGATTCTGTCCCTCTGCTCCCCCCCACTCGCTTGCTCTTTCTCTAAAATAAATAAATCTTTTCTTTAAAAAACTACATCTTACATACACTGTCAACAACTCATAAAATAATTATACAGTGATACTCAAGATTATATTATACAGTGGTATTTAAAACTTGAAATAAATGCCGAAGACAGTGATCTATAGCAGCTTAGAGAACACACGTGGATCAGATAGAACTGCCTTTGAATTGCAACCCTGGCAAGTCAACTTACTTTTCTGTGGTTTTCATACAACTCATTAAATAGTGATAATTCCTATTTCATTGTGTTGATTAAATGAGAATATTTGTAAACCACCTCAGTACAGGGCCTCCTACCCAGCATACTCAGTAAACCATCAGAGTATTAATTCTAACTTCTTTCTCCTGAAACATAATGTGATAAATACCAGTTGGATTTCTATTCCAGCTCTCAAAAGTTGACTTGATCCCTGATGCCACTCAGAGTAATATAAATAGTGCCTAGAGTAGGGCAGCCATCAATAGCAGTGGTTTGATGAAGAAAGACGGTCAGAGTTCTGATTTGAGGATCCAGAAACTACTTTCCCCTCATAAAGTCCTAGGAATAGAAGCAGGAATCGTCTCTGCAGGCACCTTTCTACCTTTTGAGGAGTAGGAGTAAATAAACCCACATACCTAAGCCAGTGGTGGTGGCTCTGGTTACCTGGGGCCAGAGCTTTTTGTAGGGCTCTAGCAAGGAGACTGAAGATGAGAAATGAGGTTCCTTTGATGGGGAGGTCCTGAAACAGCACACGCATGCTCTCGGGGGAGATGCATAAAGGAGAGTGTAAAGTACAGGGCCCGGGTGATGGGTATAATAGAAGTTCTGACTGAAAACAAACAAAAAAAAACCAAAACCCACATTGAGATACCACCTTACACTGGTGAGAATGGCAAAAATTAACAAGACAGGAAACAGTAAATGTTGGAGAGGAGGTAGAGAAGGGAAACCCTCTTACACTGTTGGTGGGAATGCAAGTTGGTGCAGCCAATTAGGAAAACAGTATGGAGGTTCCTCAAAAGTTGAAAATAGAGCTACCCTAGGACCCAGAAATTGCACTACAGGGTATTTACCCCAAAGATACAGATGTAGTGAAATAAAGGGGCACATGCACCTCAATGTCAATGTTCATAGCAGCAATGTCCACAATAGCCGAACTGTGGAAAGAGCCTAGATGTCCATCAACAGATGAATGAATAAAGAAGATGTGGTCCATCAATACGATGGAATATTAGTCAGCCATCAGAAAGGACGAATACATACCATTTGCATCAACATGGATGGGACTGGAGGAGATTATGCTGAGTGAAATAAGTCAAGCAGAGAAAGTCAATAATCATATGGATTCACTTACTTGTGGAACATAGGGAATAGCGTGGAGGACATTAGGAGAAGGAAGGGAAGAATGAAGGCGGGGGGAATCAGAGCGGGAGACGAACCATGAGGGACTGTGGACTCTGGGAAACAAACTGAGGGTTTTAGAGGGGACGGTTATGGGGGAAAGGGTGAGCTTGGTGATGGGTATTAAGGAGGGCCTGTATTGCAATGAGCACTGAGTGTTATACAACAAACAATGAATTACGGAACACTATATCAAACACTATTGACGTACTCTATGGTGACTAACATAATAAAAATGAATAAATAAATAAAAACCAATATCAAACATGTCAACTATACACTATTTCAAGAAATCACTCTTGGCATTTTGTTGAAATTAGATAATGAATTCATCATATTTCATAATCCCAACCTTGGTTAAGAGAACTAACTGGATTTCTAATGGTTTGTCTTCATATGACATAAGTTAGTACAAACAGTGAAGGCCATTTGTCAGCAAACCCATGTTAGAACTTTAATGACTATATGAATTGAAGAATACTGAAAATATATCTGATACTTCTGACTACTTGTTTTAGGGTGCCCATAATAAAACTCCAGCCATGTAGTTCTTTGTGGTCAGTATTTTTAGAAATAAAGTTAGTGTGGGACGCCTGGGTGGCTCAGTCTGTTAAGCATCTGATCCTTGACTTCCATTCAGGTCATGGTCTCAGGGTCAAGAGACCACTGACAATTACTCTCTCCCTCTCTAGAGTAAAAATAAATCTTAAACAACAACAACAACAACAAAACCTGTTCTATGAAAACATCTTATTTCTCATCTATGAGAACATCTTTATCTTATGTTTCCACTGAAGCCACTGGAAAAAAAACCCTTTCTGGTCCATGTAAACATCATACACACATATACACTACATGTATTTTATGTGATCAGCTTTTCCTCATTTTGGTAATGCAGATACTTGAGAAGTTATAGTAAAATAATTTTCTGAATTAACAAACACAACAATATTACAAATAAAAACTCTAAAAATTCAATTTTTTTCCTCAATGTGAAATCTGATCGGTTTGCAATCTATTCTTTTATCAGTAATAAAAACTTAATGTAACAGTTGAAAACACATATCGAAGTAAGGATTTCCTTAAGGTTAAAATGCTTCTTTTGTATGTAAAAACATTGTATCCAAAAATATTGGACACTGTGTTCTTTTAGGATTAAACCTCTAATCTGTCTAAATGCAGAAAATTATCTGTGGTATACGGAGATCTGAAGAACAACTATCCCCTTGATATTAAATTCTGTAAATGTTAAAGCTTTTCCTTTCTCATAGGAGGCAACCTCAAGAGCTACTTTTCTATTCTAATCTCGATAGTAAGAAGGAAGAAACTGTTTTTCTTCCAGGCACTCAGTTTGTCTTCCAATATTTATACCAAAATTTTCCTCACAAAGGAAATGTTTAATTAAAGAAAAAGCTCTGAATTGATCTACAAATGATTAGGAAATACTAAAAATATTGATTATAGACAAATGAGAATAAGAGAAAAAGCATTTTATTTTTAAACTAAATGTTATATCTGCATTAACAAAATATTGAATATAATCTTCACCAGTGTCTTTTTAACTTGGCCATAATGCATCAGTAACACTGCAAATATTTATTTGGAGGTTATTATCTTTAATGTAAATAAACTGTGTACTTAACATCTTTATATAATGCTGATACACAGTAGAACTATGTAAAACATGGTTCACATTTTATCTATCACATCATTGACACTGCACTTGCATTAAAATACGAATTCACATTTAAAAAAAGAAATACCAACATATTATGAAAGGCTACACATTTTCTGGACTGTAAAATTAAAATGAAACTGATCAACAAACCTACATGATGTCTTCATCTTGCCTAAGGAATGTGTTATTGAGGAAATGAGATGGCACACCTCCGAAGGGGTTATGAATCCACTGGTCCTTAACCTTTGTGGGTTTATAGACTCGACAGTACTCATAAATGCTACAGACCTCTTCTCAGAAAAAAGAAATATGTGTGCAGTTGGACAGAAAATATAGCTAACAATTTTACGAGCTTCACAGACCTTCTGAACATAGAACCTATACCCTTACACACACACCTGATATTCACTGGCTGTTTGCATGGTGACCCAAAGGTCCGGGGCATATGGTCATTTGTCATTTTGCTGGGGCACTCAGGTCACACTAAAATAAAGCTGGAAGGCCGATGTGAAGTAGCGAGTCACCCAGTTAGTAGAAGAGCCTGGCATTCCCATCTCAGTTTGACGCTGGCAGCTTTATAGCTCCTCATTAGCCGAATAATTATCAGGAAGTACGCTAGTGGTAATCATTAAGGTATTCTGAAGGTCTCTGAATTTCTCATAATAAAAAGGCTTCACTCTGCTTTCGTATATCCTAAGGCCCCTCCACAAGTTATATCGTGATTATTCTCTAACAGAAAGAAGGCTTATAAAAGATAACAAACCGATAAAAAAAATAAAATATTTTATCTCCATAGCCATTCAGTAACATATTTATTAGATCCCTACTTTGTAGATGGTACTTCCTAGTCATTGTGTAGTTTACAGAAATAAAAAAAGATACATATGCAGTCTCCTAAGAGCATTCGATATTATGCACTAAGTTTATATTTTTTAAGATTTATTTGAGAGAGAGAGAGCATGCGCATTGTATGCACAGGAGGGGGGGAGGGGGAGAGAAAGAGAATCTCAAGCAGAATGGGGAGCCGTATTTGGGGCTTGATCCCAGGACTCTGAGATCATGACCTGAGCTGAAACCAAGAGTGAGCTGCTTAACTGACAGAGCCACCCAGGCGTCCTATCATAGAAACAGTTTTTAGAGCATTAGGTAATGTATTTATTGAAGACCCATATTTTCACCAAAATTGTTATAAACAGCATAATTAATCACCAGTACATTTTGTGCATGTCTAGCATGGAACTTTCTAAAGTGGATATAAATTAAACATACCAATTCTGAATTGTAATTTTGTTCAAGTTTTCATTATCTTTTATGATTCCTGTGTTATAAGCTGAAGTACAAAAAGGTGAAAACTTTTAAATTAGGTTTGTAAGATCCACAAAGATTTGGAGAGGGATAGGTTTTAATAGATCCTTTTAAAGATACTTTTGAGTACACATACTCATTAGCCGTTAAGAAACAGTGACATACATTTTTACAAAAGGGTTTTTGGGGTTTTTTTGACAAAAGGGTTTTTTAAATTCTGAAAGTAATAGATGACCTTATAGAAGATTTAGAAAATACTGACAAGTGTAAAGAAGGAAAGAAAATCTCCCCAATTCCACTACCCCAAATCAACCACCCTTAACAGTAGACTCCTTACAGATACTCACGACTACATAGATTTCAGTTGTTTACAAGTTTACACTGGTAAAAACAGTTTTGCCTTGCACAGTTTCGAAGCTTACTTACTAATGAAAACACACAATTTTCTAAATAAGTTGACCCAACTTAGTAATCGAAATTAACAGGTCTTTATTTGGACCTTAAGGACAGTACATGCGCTGGCTGTAGGAGTTTCCCTGATGCAGGTTTGGCGTATGTTTTCTGGAAGCAGGGAAAGTGGAGGCTTAGGAAGCAGTCTTTTATGAGACAGGGTAGAACAAAGAATAGACACTGGGAGAACCCTTTGGGGCCAGTGTGGGTTGTAGAGTAATAAGGGTTGGAAAAAAAAAAAAAAACTTGCATTCAGTTTTTTATCATGAGGACAATTTAACTAGACTTGATTAAGGGCTTTGACTGTTCCCCGACATAAACCAAGTGTTTTGGATTCACTTGTTTCCCCAAAATTCATATGCTGAAACCCCAGCCCCTGTGATCTCATTTAGAGATAGGTCCTTTAAAGAGGTAATTATAATTAAATGAGGTCATAAGGTGGGGGTCTTTGATCCATTACAACTAGTGTCCTTTTAAGAAGGGATACATTTGGGCGCCTGGGTGGCTCAGTGGGTTAAGGCTCTGCCTTGGGCTCAGGTCATAATCTCAGGGTCCCGATACATTTGGGCGCCTGGGTGGCTCAGTGGGTTAAGGCTCTGCCTTGGGCTCAGGTCATAATCTCAGGGTCCCGGGATTGAGTCCTGAATCAGGCTCTCTGCTCAGCAAGGAGCCTGCTTCCACCCCCACCCACCCCCCACCCCCCACCCCCCACCCCCCGCCTGCCTCTCTGCCTGCCTGTGATCTCTCTCCCTATGTCAAATAAATAAATAAAATCTTTAAAAAAAAGGGATACATTTGCACAAAAGAGGCCACTTGAAGACAAAGCAAGAAGGTGGGGTGACCTGCAAGCCAGGGAGAGAGGCCTCAGTAGTAACCAGCTCTGCCTTCTGATTCTTTCATTCCACTCTGTTCTTACCTGGAAGAGGTAGGCATCATAGAATAACTAACTTCGGGAATGTTAGGGGATGATAGGAACGTATTTGTGTGGATCAGAGTTTCTGAGTGGATGGCCTTGGCCTGTGGTGGAAGAAAGACAAGTAAGGTTATTGCTAAGGATCCATTGACCTCTATTTAACCCAAACATTATCTAAACACTGAAAAAATAATATAGCATATATCTGTTATTTCAGATTTTCATATACTCAGTTATTTCATTACTCATCTACATCACCAGCTGAACAGTTAGGTTTTCGAATTTGTGGCACATTTGGTTGTTACTCTTTTTAAGCAACAGGTAGTAAGAGTGTATACGTCTTGTCCCATGGGCATCTATCTGTAAAGGGTCTTGCTTTTGTTTTTGTGTTTTCTAAAGAGACTGTCTTCTAAATAAAACACAACCCCTTTATCTTCCTGGTGATAGATACTCATGTTTTTACAGCTAGTCAGTCACAGACCCCTTGTAGGAGCCTTTGTTTTCAAGATCCCTTAGAAATGCTATGAAAAAGACTCCTTAGATTTACAATACTAATTACTGGTGTTGAACTTTGAAAAAGTACAGATACCTGCATATCTTGACCGTGGGCTCTGTATAGATTGAAAGTTATATCATTGCTTTCAGAAAGTTACAGGATAGCTTTTGTTTTTATAAAATTGTTCTTAAATTTTAAAAAAATTATGTACTTTTCAATTTAGTAAGCTGTGCTTGAGGTGGCTCTGCTCGTGGTTTCAGATGTTATGTTTTAGTTCTCAGGGTAGATTTTTGGAATCCTTTATTTTTTGAGATTTTTTTTTTCTGACCAGAGGAAAAATAACTAGATAGATAAATAGATGAAAAGACGGACAGACAGTTCAACCAGAAAACAAAAACAAAACCAAATCTGCATAGCAGGTTTTCGAGAAGATGTACTGTGCTGGGTCCCATGATAGGTTTGCGTCCTTCAGTGCGCATATGGGCGTGGGGATGCCTGGTGGACAGCCAGCATCGACCGTGTGAATATGTTCCAAATAGATGTGTGATCAAGGGAAGAAAACTTGTTAATGTTCCCTGGGGTATTAAGGAGTTGGGGGGAAGACACAGAGTACAATTAAGAAGAAATTGTGGTGTCTGTCTAGGGGTAATTAAGTTCAATTTAAGCCTGTTATTCTATTTTCGTGAAAATGTTCCTGAAGTAGAAAGGAATAAATAGTAAGACAGTTTATGTGAATCTTAAGAAAGGTTAGTTTTGACAGTTGGAATTAAATTTTAATAGTTTAATTTGGAAATCTACTTATCCTGAAATCTCTGTTGGTAAAAACATGGAAACCTATAATACGGGTTAGAATTATTTTGGTTAACAATTATGGTTTCCGTACCCATTAGACTCTCAAACTCTTATATTCCAAAGGGTTTTAAATGGACTCATTGAGTCATCTAGTTAAATGGGAATATGCTGTTAAAAGTAGAATAGTCTCCTTGTAGTCATAAAGTTGACACAGTGCTTTATGAGCAAATTTAATGTTCTATTCAGGAACATGAGGTTGGACAGAAAGATAACCTTAAAGAAATTATCTTAGTTATCCATCCTGACCCTTTTTTTTTTTTTTCACAAAAGTAACTAGAATTCAAAAGAACACATTTTTTTTTACATTACAATTTTTTTAGTTGATTGGTATCTGCAGATTGCTGATTAGACTATATGAAATATTTAACAGTATTTTGTGTTATTTTAGTTTTGTCTATGTCTGTTATTCCTTTCAAGTTGACACTTTTCACTGTATTTCTGCTGTCCACCTATAAATTATATGTTACAAGTCTTTATAGGAATCAGATGTATTCTATATTAAATGATTTTTTTTTTAAGATTTATTTGTTTGACAGAGAGAGACACAGCGAGAGAGGGAATACCAGCCGGGGGAGTGGGAGAGGGAGAAGAAGGCTTCCCACCTAGCAGGGAGCCTGATGTGGGGCTTGATCCCGGGACCCCAGGATCATGACCCTGAGTGGAAGGCAGATGCTTAATGACTGAGCCACCCAGGTGCCCCTAATTGATTTTTTTTTAAGGGAAAAAAAAAGAAACAGGAGGAAATGAAGTCTAGGAACTACTTTGGAAGTGTCAGTGCATTTCTACTTCGTAATGAGGAGTGCAAAATAAGTTAAATTTATATACCAAGGAAAATAGCTTTCTCTACAAAATAATATGTGAAGCAAGAAATAAT
>RCUC01145121.1:0-53503 GCA_003697995.1 Taxidea taxus jeffersonii
GGAGGGGCAAAAGGAGAGGAAAAAGGAGAGAATCTCAAGTAGACTCCCCACTATGCAATGTGAGGCTTAATCTCATGACCCTGAGATCACAACTGAGCAGAAACCAAGAGTAGGACACTCAACCAGCTGAGCTACTCAGGCACCCTGTATATAGATTTTCAATCAGCCCTCTGGTTTGAGCCACCACCTCCACCTGCCCCCAGACACATGCTTTCATGGATCCATGGTGATGCCAGTTCCCGAGTCACTGCAGCTCTGTGATGTATCTCAGCTTGCATTTGGATAATTCCATAGATGGGTTAGGGCTCAATGTTCTGAGGTCCGCCAACCCAGTTGTCCTTTATCCTTTTGCTTTGTAGCTTTAAGCGTTTTATTGCTTTCTTTTCCTCTCTTGTTCTCTTTGTTCTTGAAGCTTCATATATTTTTTAAAGATTTATTTTAGAGAGTATATGCAAGTGTGTGGGGGAAAGGGCAGAAGGGGAGAGGGAGAGAATCTCAAGCAGATTCCCTGGTGAGCACAGTGCCTGAGCCAGCTCAATCTCACAACCCTGAGACCATGATCTGAGCTGAAACCAAGAGTCAGACACTTAACTGATTCACCTGGGTGCCCCATAGCTTATCTTTGAAAGAAAATCCCTTCATTGCCTTTTAATCGAGCTGAGGACCAGGGAAAGCCACATATGTTCCACCTACTGTTATTAAACAGAAAAGAGAAAACATCTATACAGAAAGTTGGGGGGGGCACATATGATACCTATGTCTTGACACTGCCAGGGGTCCAGAGCCAAAAGCAGAACTCAGTTTTCTCAAATCATCTTTTTTTCCTAAGTGCAATCTCACTAAGTAGAACTATTTTCTACATTTATTAATAAGAAACAGCTCACGGTAAGAATCCACATTACTGACTTCTTAGTATGATTAGATGTTCAAGTGTGCTAGGGCTGCCAGAACAAAACACCACAGACTTGGAGGGAGTGGGGGCTTACACAACTGAAATGTATTTTCTCATAGTTCTGGAGGCTGGAAATCCAAAATCAAGGTATAAGCGCACATGCCCAACGTCTCTCCCTCTTCTTATAAGGACCCCAGGCCCATTGGGTCAGAGTCCCACTCATATGACCTCTTTTAAACTAATTTCCTCTTTAAAGACCCTGTCTCCAAATACAATCACATTTGAGGTATAGGAGTTAAGATTCCAACATATAAATTGGGGGAAGGGGAAGACACACAATTCAGTTCATAACATCAGGCATTGTTCTAATCACTTTATTTTGATTCCTTCACTTACTCACCACAATAAGCCAAGGGATAAGCACTATTATTATTGAGGAAACTGTTGTTCAGAGAATTTAAATACCTAACTCTAAGGCTCTCTAGCTAGAAAAGGGTTTGGTTTCATTTTCTACTGCTATTATAAACATGTTACCACAAACTTGGGGGCTTAAAACTATACAGGTTTATTATCTCACAGTTGCATAGTTCACAAGTTTGAAATGGGTCTCACTGGTCTTAAATCAAGGTATCAACAGGCTTAGTTCTTTTCTGGAGGCCCTAGGAAAAAAAAAATTCCTCATTCTTTCGGACTTCTTGAAGCTGCCCACGTTTCTTAGCTCTTGGACTCTTCCTCCTTTGTTAAAGCCATAACCAGCAGACCAAATTCTTCTCACGTTGAATCACTCTGACCTTTTTGGTCTTCCTCTTACAAATTGAAGGGCTCTTGAATTGTACTGGGTTCATTTAGATAATGCAGGATAACTCCCTACCTACAGCAGCTGGTTAGCCATCTTAATTCCCCTTTGCCATGTAAGACAGTCATCTTATATTGGTGTTGAATTATATTTTATTTTAAACACTGGGAGGGAGTTTGGCCTAATGAAAAGAGGACTGGAATCAGAACTGGAATATCTGTGCTCTGTTTTCAATTGTACCAATCTGCAGTTCATCATCTTTGTCAAGATACATTATATCATCTATGGTCTTCATTTTTTGTGCTGTGCCTAATCTTCCTGTGGCAGTGGTTCTCTGTGACAGTGATTTGACAGTCTCTGGGACATTTTTGGTTGTCATAACTAGGGGAAGAGGAGGTGCTGCTGATGTCTAGTAGTTAGAAGCTAGGATCCTGCTAGATAAAACACAACACACAGGATAGTCCCCTACAACAAAGAATTATCGGGTTCCAAATGCCAACAGTGCTGAGCCTGAAAAACCCTTGCCTACTGTTATGGAGAAAATGGACTGAAGAGCTTCAAGAGAGGATGATGGGGAATGAGTTAGGAGGCAATAACCATAGTCCAGGTGGAGAAAATAGTGCTTTAGAATAACACAGTAGTAACAGAAAGACAAAAGTGGTAGGATTTAAGATCTATTTTGGAGATAAAAGTGATAGGGCTTTGAGATGAATTATATGTGTGAGGTGAGGATGGTGTCAAGGACGATTGCCAAGTTGCTTTTATGACCTCCTGCGTAGATGGAGATGCAGTTACTGAAATGGAGACTTCCAAGAAGGAAAATGGATAATGCTTAAACAGATCTTATTTTACTTCAATTCCAATCTAAGTATATTAACTCATCAATTCTCATGACAATCCAGTGAGGTAAGTACCATCAACATACTCTTTTTAAGAAGGAAAATAAGGAGGTACAGGGAAATCAAGTAACTTTCCCAGGATCCCCCAGCCAGTAGTAAGTGTGTTTTGAATGAATAATATCAAATTCCAGAGTCTGTGCTCTTCATCATTGCATAATACCAACTTTTGAAGAGCAGATCTTGGAAGAAAGATCAAATCTCTTTCCGTGTCATCATATCCTTCACTACTAAGATCAGAGTATATGCTTGAT
The DNA here is from genome assembly GCA_003697995.1 of Taxidea taxus jeffersonii. NCBI lineage: Eukaryota > Metazoa > Chordata > Mammalia > Carnivora > Mustelidae > Taxidea > Taxidea taxus. The sequence continues at coordinate 2,839 of RCUC01145121.1, forward strand.
GACTTCAACACTCCTTTGCAGACACATTCACTTCTCTTTTCTTACGATGCTTCCAGGGTATTTATAGGGCAAAACTCCCCAACTTGAATCAATCAACTATATTCTTTTTCTGCTGTTGTACCTGAGGTGCCAGGTGCTGCTGGAGAAGTCCCCAGAGCTTTGCGAACTACTACAGTTATAAAGTCATGGCCACGATGGTCCATAGCAATTCACCCCTCTGTTTCTCCAGTGTACTTCCTGCCCCATTCTCCCCATGGCCTTCTCCAACTCCTCTCTACACACAACCCCCTCCATCTCTTACTCTGGACACTCTATAGATACCCCTGTGCCCTATTTCACCAAGAAAATACAAGACCTAGGTTGACACTTCATCATCCTACAGATTCAGCGTCCTTAGGGACCTCTTTCATGTATTATTCTAACATTCTCCCAATATGTCAACTTCTCTGACTTGTCCTGCACCTTCCCAGCATTTAAAGACATTCTAGCCTGGTTATACATACATAGAGTGTCATTCTTATTATGACTTTTGCTTAGCATCTGTTTTCCAGATGTTTTTCAGTTGGTATCAGATACAGGAGAATAATATCCAAGGCACTGTGGTAAATGTGAATCACAAACATTTCAGTTCCTTTGGGTACAAGGCAGTTTTTAATTATAAACTATGTCTTTACAATCATTTATATAAACATAATTAAAAGTTACTGATTTCTTTTCCAATGCTGGAACAACTCTTCAAGTCAAATTTTTTAGAAAACATCTAATCATATTTCTTTGTCAGAGAGAATAATTTCATAACCATAAGGAGGATGTGTGCCCTTAAACTTAGATATACTCTGCTGTTGTATCTCACCTTCACCCCTCAGGCTCTGGTCAAATGTATGTGTGCAAGAGAGGAAACAGAGTACAAGAACAAAGACTAATTCTACCTGTGAGCAATAGAAGAAAAAGGCCACTCTCAAGTTTTTTAAGAAGTATGTGCCTTTTCCTTCATTTACTTTGTCATTCAGAAGTGGTTGAGTCCCTGCTTTCAGCCAGGTCCTAAGAAAAACAGATGCTAAACCTGACCTTAATATCCTGTGGAGATGCAGTGTCTTTAACAGCAATCCTAACACAGGTATGCAATCCCTGAGCCATGGTTTCAAAGTTCAAAGAACTTTGAAAACAGAAATATTTTTTAGAAGTGGGCAATACCTGTTTGTCAGTGAACCTGATCAGACTGACTTGAAGCTATTTATAGACTCTGTTCCAATTACTGAAACATATGCCATGTATTCAGACATGTATCACTGAAGGATATTCATATGTTAAGATTTACAGCTGAGGAGAGCCTTATGAGACCCAAGGAAGGCCTTATGAAGGTGAAAATTCTGCAGTGCTTCTGGCTATAGGAGTTTCTAGGTATGGATTATACATCTGTATAAAGAGAGGCTCATATAGAGAACAAAACAATTATTGAGTACCCCACTAATAAATACCATGCAAACTCCTTTGTAGGCATCATCTTACTTAAACCAGGACAGCTCAGGGAGGTAGGCATAGCAATCCCCATTTTACAGATCAAGATAATAGGTCTCCTGTAGTTTATATAACTTGCATAAGGAAGGGGCTTAGTTGGGATTCAAACTCTCATTTGTTGATATATGTATGTTGATATATGCACCAAACCACTCAGGAATGACCAAGAGGGAGTATGTGTTAGAAAGTGGTTGGTCACTAACTCATGTTGCATCATAAAAGACAGAAAGCCATAAAGGCTCATATGTTTGGTTTTTTTTTAAGATTTTATTTATTTATTTAACAGAGAGAGAGAGAGAGAGAGAGATCACAAGTAGGCAGAGAGACAGGCAGAGAAAGGGGGGGAAACAGGCTCCCTGTTAAGCAGAGAGACTGATATGGGGCTCGATCCCAGGACCCTGAGATCATAACCCGAGCTGAAGGCAGAGGCTTGATCCACTTAGCTACCCCGGCGCCCCAAAGCTCATATGTTTAAAAAGAGGCCTAGCTGGGCACACAGAGGAGGCAGACACACATACTGCCTCAGGGATTTAGGGAACACACCATGGAAGAGGTGGAATTTGGTCACATTCTTACAGAGTCAGAAATCATTTTGCTTGTAAGCGGGTAAGCATGTTTAGTCTTCTCTGCTTGATGGCAAAGAGACCCCTGGAATGGGTTCTGGCATCTGTTTTTATGTGAGCTTCTCCGCTGGCTTCTTCCTTACTGTGCTCTGTGACAGGAGAGTGAGCTGGGTTCATGGTTATGCATAGGCCAACTCCTTTGGCGATTAGGAGTGGGCCTCTAGGCTTAGAGCTTGTGTGGTGGGCCTGGCTACATAGATTTTAAAGCTCAGCATCCAGGCCACAGTCAAAGAAGTAACCCTGGGAATTTTATAAAATATATTTTATTTGAAAAAAAAAAGTTTATTTTTGTCTCAAGAGGTTGTATATCAAACTCCTTTCATAGGTCTTAAAACAATGAAAAGGGTTTGTCTTGGCTTTGGGGGATTTTTAAGGGCCTAACTTCCTATGGGACTTCCAGAACACTGGCCTTTGCCCTCTGGGGCAGGGAACAAGCTTCCATCATAAGTATCTCCCACAGCCCATCGTTTTTCCCACGAAGGAAGCCTGCAAATTTGAAGACTTGGTTCACAAGCTGCTATAACAGAATGTACAGCACATCTGTGTTAGGATGGGGTAGTGGGGTAGAGAGAAAAGACATTGTTTTCATCCTAGGTGTTAAGGTGTTTAATGAGAAATGGGAACAAACAGAAAAACCATGACCAGTCAGACACAGGTTATAATCACAGATGAGAACTGGAAAAAAGGGGTATTATTCCATTGTACAGTCCCATTCTGGGACATTCCCATCTGGGGCTGAACTGGCTTGAAGTCAGGAATGCTGGCTTCTTCTAGATGTACCAATTAGGGTCTGTGACCAACTTACCCACTCTGTTAAATAAGGGCAATGAGGTTCCTTCTAAACTGATAAATCTTTGTAACTAGGATTCTTAGCTTTTAATTTCACACTTAAAATATTTAAGTTATAAAGCCAAGTCAAGATAGGACATATATTTTTTCAGATAATATATATTCATATACAAATGTCTATGTTCAGACACAAATATTCACAAATATCCATTTCTGAATGGTTTGGTGCATATATCAGCACACACTTATCAACAAATGAGTTTGAATCCTGGCTAAGCCCCCTCCTCAGGCAAATTATTTAACCTAGTGGGAGCCCAATGTCCTGATCTGTAACATGGGGATTGCAGTGTCTACATCTCTGAGCTGTCCTGAGGTTTAAGTAAGACCATTCATATAAAATGGGGAGGGGGAAAGCAGAGGCAGCGAGAAGTCGCTGGGGAGAGGGTTTGGTAGAGGACCACCAAGTGTATCTGTGATGGAAGAATCATACTGTGAACGGTTAAAGCGAGCTGCAAGTCCTGCTCTGAAATGACCACTCTCTCTAATGAATTTAATAAACTCACCTAGTGATGTGCCTGTTCCATCTGCCAGGCTGGGGCAGAGTCAGCAGCAGGTTTTGGCTGCCAGCCTAGGGATGATTATCACTTAGCCAATTACAGATTGGCCTCACTGTGTGCACTTGTAATAGAAAAATCACTAGGCTGTCTAGTTTCAGAGCTGACATTGAGTGGAGGCTCATTTCACCTCTGGCTTTTCCCGTTCCCACTCCCAGGTCTGTTCCATCTAGCAATAAATGCTGACTAATAACATCTGAGAGCCAGGGCCAGCCTGATGTCTTTGTGGATCAGCACTTGATCTCTTTGGACCTGAGGCTTTGCAAATATCCCATGCTCCCCCAATGATGGGTGGGGTATGATGGCATAGTAAATTGGAAAGGGACTCTAAAGGCACATGAATATGTATTATTGCATTTTAAATTTCATTCAAAAATGATAAAACGAGGGGTGACTGGGTGGCTCAGTGGGTTAAAGCCTCTGCCTTCAGCTCAGGTCATGATCCCAGGGTCCTGCAGAGAGCCTGCTTCTCCCCCTCCCCTCTCTCTGCCTGCCTCTCTGCTTACTTGTGATCTCTGTCTGTCAAATAAACTTAAAAAAAAATTATAAAACGATGTAAATAACACCATGCTAATTTAACTGCAGGGTCTGAATAATATTTGATTTGATCACAGAAGCAGCCTGTCCATATAGAATTTTTGAGATGCATCTACACTAATTTCCCAAACATGTATGGATCACCTGCATGTGCTAGGACAGTGCTAAAAGCAGTTGAAATGGAGTTGCGAAATGGAGTTGAATTTACACTCTGCACTCAAGGGGCTTATAGCATTAAGGGGAAACTGACCTATAAAGAGATCATTATAACACAATGCAGTGAGTCCTTTGCTAGGAAGGGATGAAGTGTGTTAGAAACATAAGGAAGAAATAAGAGATGGATTTGGCAAAGTATGTATGTGTATGTGAATGTGTGTGTAACATGCAAGCCTTCCTTTTGTGAAGGTAAAGATATAACTGAAGCTTGAAACTTATTAGATGACAGGTTTGGGAATGAAATCCTACAATTTCAGGCAAAGGAGCAGAATTGCCAATTGTTATAGTAAGTACAGAGGAGAGGTTCATTCATTTGGCAGACAGTTATTCATTGCTAGCTTATGTGAGATACTGGGAGAAGGCTGTTTCCTAGTGGGGAACAAGAAGGCATAGTTCCCATCCTCACAGATTTTACCTGGCAGTTGGGGAAACAGACCAAAAATAAGTAAACAAATAAATAAAAATTGCAAATTATAGTTAAGTAAATAAACAGATAATGTGGATATAAATCAGTGCCATGAAGGAAACTTGAAAAGGGCTAAGACAGAATCATGAGGGAGATACTTGGAATAAGGTGTTAGCTCCTAGAGGTCAAGTTTGCTGACACCAGAAGGGTAAGGACTCCATTGTGCAAAAAGTAAAGAGCATCCAAGCAAAAAGAACAGCACTAAGGAGGGCCTTAGTGGGGACAGAAGTCTTTGAAGAACCGGGAGACTGATGTGGAGGAGGCAATGAATAGGGTAATGAGAGAGGAGGAGCGTGGCATCAGTGAGGTGGAGGGGAGAATTTCATGCATTCCTATCCGCCACCTACCTCCTGATCTTATCTGCTTTTAGCTTGCTTGGCTAGCTTCCCACACTCTTGCAATAAAACTCAAAGTCCAACCAGATCCCATTGACCTCCCCTGACCTCTCCTTGCTTGCTGCCCCCTGGCACACTCTCCTTCTTGCTTTTGCTTGAACTCTGCAAGCATGTTCCCATATTGGAGATTGGGTGCTGCTCTTCCCACCATTGGGAATACTCTGCTCCAAATCATTACCAAGATTCACTCTCTCAGTTCATCTCATCTTTCCTCAGATGTCATCTCTTCAGAGAGAGGCCTTACTTGACCATCCTAGCTAGAGTAGATACACCCCATCTCGTGACACTGTCTCTTTGTCTTGCTTTATTTTCTAGAATACTTCCTTATCACTACTAGTGTTTTAGCATACATTTCCTTGTTTACCTATTCATCTTCTGTGTCTTCTGCTAGAATATAAATCTCATGAACTGTACCTGTTAGACTGGGGCTGGCTTCATGGGTGTGAGACTGTGCAGTCGAATAGGGATCCATCCTCAGAAGATTTCTGTGCTTAGTTTCATCCTCTGCTGTTGCAGTCTCAAAATTCATAATAATTTTACCCCAAAGATACAGATGTAGTGAAAAAAAGGGCCATATGTACCCCAATGTTCATCGCAGCAATGGCCACAATCGCCAAACTGTGGAAAGAGCCAAGATGTCCTTCAACGGACAAATGGATTAGAAGATACAGTCCATATGTCCATATATACAATGAAATATTATGCAGCCATCAGAAAGGATGAATACCCAACTTTTGTATCAACATGGATGGGACTGGAGGAGATTATGCTGAGTGAAATAAGTCAAGCAGAGAGAGTCAACTATCATATGGTTTCACTTACTTGTAGAGCATAAGGAATAACATGGAGGACATTAGGACAAGGAAAGGAAAAGTGAGTTGGGGGAAATTGGAGGGGGAGATAAACCAAGAGAGACTGTGGACTCTGAGAAACAAACTGAGGATTTTGGAGTGGAGGGGAGTAGGGGGTTGGGTGAGCCTGGTGGTGGGTATGAAGGAAGGCACATATTGCATGGAGCACTGAGTGTGGTGGATAAACAATGAATCTTGGAACACTGAAAAAGTAAAATTTAAAAAAACTAAAAAAAATCACAATAACTTTATCCTTGAATTTGTGTGCTGTAAGTCTAATGTATCAATGGCATATACACAGAAGGGTGGATGCACAGGGGAGATATTCTGGACAATAGTACATGTGTGTAGTTCTGGTCCAACAGCAATGCCCTGCACACCATTGGCCTGGACACTTGATATGCATGCGTATAGCATGGGGTGGTTCAGGGGCTTTGGGGGACCTCAGGCAGTGTCTAGGGACAAGATGAGGCTAATATTCACAGTAGTGACAGTGACATCAGCAGCATAAACAATAGCCAAGGTCATAGGAGGGAGGAGAAATTCTACATGGAAGAACAACTCTAGAGCCCCTGATGGGAAGCTGGCTTGCCCATTCATCCCTGCAGCTTGTCCTTAAGACTGCACAGATATCAATGCTTCAGGCTAAGTACCAGGACAGAAACTGTTGGTGCTCAGACAGTAAACTTCATTGGTAAATAATTATAATATAAAAGCATACACATTGAAATTGTAATAAACCTTAGTATCAGTAAATTATTATTTTTTTAAAGATTTTATTTATTTATTTGACAGGCAGAGGTCACAAGTAGGCAGAGAGGCAGGCAGAGAGACAGAGAGGAGGAAGCAGGCTCCCTGCAGAGCAGAGAGCCCGATGCAGGACTCGATCCCAGGACCCTGAGATCATGACCTGAGCCGAAGGCATAGGCTTAACCCACTGAGCCACCCAGGCGCCCCTCAGTAAATTATTATAATTCTACAGTTTGGAATCCCTGGTTTGGAAAACTGCTACAATATTGCAAATATGTATTCATAAGCTTAGAAATAGAAATTAAATGCGAAGATTGTTGCATCTCATAGAAAAGAACATCATTTTTATATGAAACTTCAGATGAACCAATTATTAATAAGAAAGGTAATTTTAAAATTATTTTTTCCTTCTAGTTGAAGATATAGTGATAGAATACATAAACAGGCATCCTGAATTACATACAAACCATTAAGTTCCTTATACAATCTCCATAACTTAAAGTCAGAGAAAATGTTAAAATATCAGTGTGTAAATTGAACTTAAAATTAAATATAGACTCCCACAGAACTCATTTCTGTATAAAGAATTAAATCTCTTTGGAAAAAAATTGTTCTATAAGAATCATCAGCTCTCATGTAATTAAATTTATATTTCAAAGTAATTTGCTTGAAATTTATCCCAATATTGTCACAACCTACAGAATACCTTTAACAGCTCCAGTAATAGCTGCATCAGCAGAAAGATCCTTCTAGAAATTAAAGATTTTCAAACTTTATTTCCAGCCATGCATTTGCCAACAGTGATTGATGTTTCTTCAATTTTATTTCTTGAAATGAAGCTGCTAAAAGTATTTGATTTGCAGAAAAGTGAGCCAGAAGAAATCTTATGATCAATCAAGATGTCATACTGATATATTATTTATTGTACTATATAAAATTATGAGACCAGAAATGTTATTTTTCAATATGTAAGTTTATGTTGTTGCTCATGTATCACTATTACCCCAATACATAAGTCATAAAATATTTTTAAAGGAAAAAGTTTTATGTTTTTAATACCTTTAATAACACTTTTTTCCTTTGCTTTTTGATAAAGAGCATTCTCATTTTGCACTGGGCCTCACAAACTGCATAGCCAACCTTGAGTCCAGATCCTAGCAGAAAACACAGTGCAATTCCAATGGTTTAAGGGATGTGAATTATGGAAACACAGAATGAGAAGGATTAACTAGCAAGGAATACTGAAAGATCACTTGGCTGGCAGTGATAAGAAGATGTTGTCACACTTAGAGCTGTAGAAGCAAGGAAAAAAGTATTATAGATGTCAGTCAGGTTGGACCCATGGCGGTGGGGGTGTTGCCTAGCAGGAGCTTGTGGTCCAGAGTGAGGCAGCCACAACCAGAATCCATGGGCCAAAACGCTGGGAGTGAGAGGTAGAAATACCATGATGACTCTCACCTCTCAACTTCCAGTTTCTTGCTATAACTTCTGTTGGTAGAACCCTACCAAAAGCTAGGGGTCAAGGCAGGAGGGGTGGGACAGTCTCCTGGATCACAGAGTAGGGCAGAAGAGAGCAGAGGAAGGGCTGCTGTGTGTGTGTGTGTGTGTGTCTGTGGGCGCATGCGTGCATGTGCACCTTTATGCATGTGTTGTGACATACAGAGGACAGAGGATCTTCTCTGTTAGAATCACTGCTATATCCCAAGAACCTAGAACAGTGCCTGATACATGGTGAGTGTTCAAAAAAATACCTGTTCAATGCAAGGAAGAATAGATAACTCCATGTCTGATTAAGTAGTGCTAGTAGCTTCACACAGATCAGCATTCCTTTCTTTCTTATGAATGATTTTCCTAATATGCCTCACTCTACTGGTTAAGATTTATAGGAGGAACCTCTGAAGACTCAGATGTCAAGAACCCACAGTGCACACAACCACCTTGTAAGAAAAGAATCACAGCAGGCTTGGTTCTCTTTCATATGCTCCTATGACTCAGGCAATGCCCTTGCAGTGAACCCTGCCCTGACACCTTAGCTACAGCTGACTGGATCAGATCAGTGTGTGACCATGTAGCAAGGAGACCTCTGCCCGGAGTTGTAGGGTGGAGTGGCTGGCAGGATGTCTGCCCAATATGAGCACTCCATACTGAGAGGAAGTCAGTCAAATCCTCCTCTTGGGGTAGTATACCTACTGAGTAGGCAAAGAAGTAGAGAAGTGGATCTTTTCTTACTCTTTCATGCCCTACACTAAGGACTAGAAATTGGGCAGAGAAAGACACTAACATTTGTGAGGAACTACTATGTCCTAGATATTTCGTAGCTGTGAGAAACTACAATGACCATGTCACATCCATGATGTCACAAGTGTAAGGACAAAAAGCCAATAAGCTAAGCATTGCACAGTAAAAGGACATGAAGGATTTTGTTGATGTTATCATTAAGCTGCTGAACCAATACTAGTCATCACCTACCTCAAATTAATTGTTATATGAAAAAAAACCCTATATTAATTTCAGTTAATGTTAGTTGGGTGTTATATTACTAGCAGCATTCCTAAAAGATACGGTGGTCACTGTCCCAAGATATAACCCTTTACTTCTACTTTTTCTTCTCCTTTTATCTGCCATTGGCACTTATAGGCACTGCCTCATTTCACTGGGAAGTCTCATGACTGATGCATTTATAGGTCTCTTGTATGGAATTCTATATTCTATACTAGTATTTTGGGGTTGGAGGAAATACCTATTAAATGTTTAAGATTACATTAACATTTTATTACTCTATTTTGCTACACTGAAATCAACTTTGTATCATAATTCTGAGAGCTTAGTTTTAGCTGTGTGTGTGTGTGTGTGTGTTGTAACTCCTAGAACAACGGGCATTTAACCTACTGTTTTACTACTAGGACTTATAAAGGACAATGTAGTGGGAAAATACTATTATGTATTTATTTGTTATATAAGAAACACATTTCCTGGATAAAAAGAAAAACTGCAGATAAAAAAAAACAGTCACATATACACATGTATGATATTATATAGACGTCCTTTTTGAGTCTTAGAATTTCCATCTCTCTGCTTATACTACCCATGTGTTCTTGCATGCTGTTTACCTTATCCACTAAGCTTTTACTGTGTTAATCATAGTTGTTTAAAATTTTTGATCCGATAATTCCAACATCCGTGCCATATTTGAGTCTGGTTCTAATGCTTGACTTATCTCTTTAAATCATACTTTTTTAACTGAATGGATAGATTATAACTAATTTGAGAACTAGTATAACTTAATGGTTAAATACATAGTTTCTGGAGTCAGAGTACCTAGATTCACATTCTTCTTTGCTATTTATTGATTAACCAAATCGCTGTGAGCTAACTGGTTCTCCTCCCTATGTCTCACTTTCTTTATCTGCAAAATAGAGAGAATACTTGTACCTGTGTCATAGGGTTCTTGGAAAAATTACTTGAGTCAGTATATGTGTTGAGCTTTTAGAATAGCGCCTGGCACACAGTACCCCTGTGAATGTGTTACATGCTATCATTAACTCATCCTCTGTTGTTGGACATCTTAGTTATCACCAGTTTTTACTATGATAAATAATACTGATAAGTCTCTGCTTTGATCAAATCTTTGTGTACAGCCTTAATTATATTCTTAACATGCTTATCAAGGAGGCCCCTGTTTTGGCTTCAAGTGACCAAGAAATCCAATGCAAATTAACTTCAGCAAAATGGATAAATAAATAAATAGACAGAGATTTAATAAATAAACAGAAGTATCAGCTCAAATAATTGCCAAGTCCAGGGCTAGAGGTGGTGCTGCTTGATTCAGGTACTGAATCATTTCTTGCAGGATCAGTGCCTCTCTACTCCTCAGCTTTCCTTTTTTCCATATCAGATTTATTCTCCAGTTTCACATGGTAACAAAGTGGTTCTAAGCCAAGTCCTCCTGCATTCCAGTCCAGAAAAAAAAGAAAAACAACTTCTTTTCAGAATTGGATAAAAGTTAGAAGTCCTGGGCTTACCTGACTCCTAAGGACCAGACTGAGTCATTAACCCATCCCTGGTTCTAGGACAAGGGCAGGATGGGTGGAAAGCATTGAATGGCTCAGCCCTGGAGCTAGAGAGGTATCAGCCTAACCCAAATCACAGGAAAGGATAATGGAGAAGAATGGCCTCACAGAGGAATTTAAAATAATAAAAACAACAACCAAAAAAAGGAAAAGAAAAGAAGGGTAAAGGGTGGCCAAAAAATAGAGATGCCTCTATTGATTACTTTCTCAGATGGGTTTATTTCTCTGTAAAAGAAAAAATGTGCACCTGTAAGACTTTTGATACATTTTGCCAGTTGTATTCCTTTAAAAGGTTTGTAGCAATCTGCTCTTTCACTAACACTTCCTGGCACTACAGCCAACACTGGTACTGTCATAAGAAAATGGTATCTGTCAATCTGCTAGTATACAATATGTATATAATATATGACATATGAATACATATCATGTGTAACTATCTCACTTTAACAATTAGTTTGGATCATTTTGCCAACCAACATCTTATGGTAACTGTGTCTGCATCTAGTATGTGGGGTAATAGGAATAACTACAGCCAAGAAAACTTTCAGAGGATCTGAAGGTTCTGGTGCCAGTCTGGGGTCCAGAGACCTGGGCTCTGGCCTGACTCAAATCTCAGGTAAGATCCTACAAGAGTCACCCATCTTTTTAGAGCTACATTTTCTCATCTGTAAAATGATGGCTTTATACCAAATTATTCTAAATTTTTTACTGTGTCAACATTCTGGGGGACTCCTGGAAAGTACTAAGATTAACTGAAAAATTTATCTCCTTCTTGGCCTTGCTAATCCTTAGTGAAAAACAAACAAACAAGCAAACCCTAAAAGGCAGGGACCAAGAGAAGAAGCCAGAGAAATAAGACACCCGTATAGTCTTTAAATTCAATATTTAACTCTTGAAGATATGAACATTCTATAACAATGACAGACAAGGTAACAGAGCCGCCACCTGTACTCAGGAGATAGGAACAAACTAACATCACATCAGCCTGGCCTTGGTGGCTCTTTTTGCCCCAGATAATGTCCTATTTGATTATCTTAACTAGGCACCTGCCTCTACTGCCCTTTAAGAAATAGAATCTGAAGGAAGGAACACAGAACAGAGTAGCACAGAAACTGTTATTTATTCACTGAATGAGTATTTATGGATCACATACTTACGCAGCAATCACAGTGTTCCAGACCCTGGGTTTGCACCTGTGCGTGGACCAGACACAGTCTTTCCTCTCCAATTGGATGACAGGTACTGACACAAACACTCATGCAATGGGTTATTTTAGCTACTATGATAGAAATCTTAATTAGATATTGCATTTAATTCTGTAAGAATACCTCAGAAAGGCAGAGAATAGCTAAACCTGTCTCTGTTTCAAAAGGCAGAGGTGGAAGGACACGCCCATGGAAGGAACAGCAAGAGTAGAGGTGCCAAATTTGAAAGAACCAGGAGGGGCCGCAGTTCTTAAATGCTGCTCTGAGGGGGCATGATATAGGCCACAGAGGTGGGCATGGGAAAAAAAAATTAAAGCACGGAAACCATGTTAAAAGTCTGTTGGAATTTACCTTGAAGTGAGGGCTATGGAAGGGCTCTAAGTTAGTAGTGTGATGTGGGCAGGTTGGCACCTTAGAAAGACCATACCATCATGTGTGTAAAACATGGGTGACGGGTGACGATTTGAGAGTGAAGACAGGGAGATAGGGTGGGAGAGAGGTGAGGTCACCCAGAGGAGAACTAAGTCATTTCTGAGATGGTAGATTGGCTTTCTGCTGCCACATAATAAAAGAGCAATCCCTAGTAGCTGAAAACAGTACCCATTTATTAGCTTACAGTTTTGCAGGTCAGAAGAGGCCTGGCGTGGGGGTGTTCTCTGGACAGGGTCCTACGAAGCTGAAATCAATGTGCCTGCCAAAGCTGCAGTTCTCAGCCAGGGTCAGGGGCCTCTTCCATCCTCACTCAGGTTGTGGGCAGAATTTATTTCCCTGCCTTCATAAGACTGAGGTTCTGGTTTTCCTGCCAGGTATCAGGTGGCAGCCACTGTTAGCTCCCCGAAGCCATCCTTCTCCATCTGCAGCCCACATGTGGATGTTGGGCTTCCTTAAGTCAGCCAGTTGTGTCTCAGACTTCCTTCTCTGTGACCATCCTAAATAGACTCTGCTTTCAAAAAACTTACATGTTTAGAGTACGTCCACTCACTTTTCTTAACCAACTGAGCCAAGCAGGTGCCCCCCATAGCTCCACCCAATTTTCTTAAAACCAACTGTGCCATATTACTAACATAATGACAACCTAAGTAAAATTCATCATATCCACAGTCCCAGGGATTATGCGGGGTGTGTATAGGCAGGAAATATTGGGGCCATCTGAGAGTCTGCCTGCTACAGATGTTATAAAACAAAAGCAAAAACTAGATGGAAATGGGTTTCCTAACTGCATGAGGGAAGAGGAAAGACTAAAAGATTTGGGGGACTGGGTGGCTTGGTTCACTAAGGTAGGGGGTAAAAAAAGGACAAAAAGGGGGGCTCCTGGGTGGCTCAGTTGCTTAAGCATCTGACTACTGGTTTCAGCTCAGGTCATGATCTCAAGGTCATGGGATAGTGTCCTGTGCTCAGCAGGAGTCTGCCTGTCCCTCTCTACCTCCCCCATTCAGCCCCCTGCACTCTGCCCCTGACCTGGTACACCCGTGTCCTCTCTCTCTCTCTAAAATTTAAAAAAAAATACATTTTTTTTTAAAATACATTTTTAAAAAAGGAAAAAAAAGGCCTGGGGATTCACTTTGGACTTGAGGTTGATGTGTCAGTGTGCTATGTGGGTGGTCCAAGAGACAATAAGCATGAAATACAGGAGAGTAGTTAGGAAGGAAATACAAGATTTTTAGTTATTAGTAGAAGATACCAGAAAGACATGGAACTGGTGGGCTTGGGGTTTTTTTCCTCTTCCTTATAACTTTCTTTTTTTTAAATTTTATTGACATATAATGTATTATTTGACCCAAGGGTACAAGTCTGTGAATAAATTTCCATGAACTCCTAGATATAAGTTCCTTAAGAGCAGGGTCCATGTCTTTTCATTTCTGTATGTTGGGTGCCTTCCCTATAGTACGTATTCAAAAATCGGATGGATGGATTGGCGGATGCACAGATGGTTTTGGTTGCAGCAAAAGCATGCCAATCACTGTGTATAGTTTACTGAGCCCTCAAAAACAATCCCACAAATTACTTTTCTTATACAGAAGAGAAAACTGGGGCTCGGAGAGATTTTTTTTTTAAAGATTTTATTTATTTATTTGACAGAGAGAGATCACAAGTAGGCAGAGAGGCAGGCAGAGAGAGAAAGAGAGAGAAGGAAGCAGGCTCCCTGCGGAGCAGAGAGCCCAATGCGGGGCTCGATCCCAACACCCTGGGATCATGACCTGAGCCGAAGGCAGAGGCTTTAACCCATTGAGCCACCCACATGCCCCTCAGAGAGATTTTTTTTTAAAAAACCCTGGATCACACGTATGATCAACAGGAGAGATGAACTATAAATTCTGGATGTCTGATTCTAGAGTCTAAGCTCTTAAACACTAAATAATTCAGATCTTTCCCCAATCTCCCCACCTTGCTGAGAAAAATACCTCCTAACCAGGAGAAACAGAAAACCCAGGGAAAGAAATAGCATTTGGCCCTTGAGATAGGAGCTGGACAGCAGCAGCAGAAATGAGGAACCTGGGTAAGGTTTCGATTTAGCAAACAGGAATATGAGATGCACAGTTAAATTTGAATTTCAGCTAAAGAGCAAAAAAACGTATTGTGTAAATATGTTCTCATTATCAACAATGCTCCAATCAGGCCAGGAGTTTTACTCTCTTGGGTAACTTTTCACCTCCATACTTCACAGCTTGTGCTAGTTCCCTTTGTGGGACCTCCTACCCTTTCTGTTAGATAATCTTAATACCAAAATCCAGTTTTCAAGTTCCATCCATATTAACTTCACTTGCTCAGCACTTTCCTACCTACAAAATGCATTTGTATAGATGGCCTTGTTTGATTTTGAATCAGCCTTGGAAGTGAGCAGGGCATGTGTTATTATTAACCCCTTTATACATGTGAGAAAACTTGAGATTTGGATCCAACTTACACAGATCCCTCATTCACATACCTGGAACTCTAGGGTCTTGTGACAGCAACTCCATTCTTTTCTACTTATCCTTAGGTACCTCCTCTTCTGCTCGGCCTCTCAGTTTGGCTCCTGATTTAAAGTCTACTCTTACTGTTCAATGTATGTATATATTACTTTTCCAATAACACTTAAGTTCTGTTCAGACAGGAATCTGCCTTGTGCATCTTTTGCCCCATTTCCCCCTTTCATGCATATCCAGATCACACTGATGAATTTTCCCAAAATCCTGTGAAATGCTCTGGAAAAGCCCCCCAGGTCTGAATAACCTGTAAACCTGCATAAGTCCTTGTTAGGGTGAATTTCCAGTAACTTGTGACTAAAACTGTCTTGTTTTTCATAGAATGCCAAAAATTGTCTGCTTCCAAAATGTGGCCAAATATTCTTTGCTGCTATCTCCTAGTTAGTGGTTTCTTCTGGGTAGACAATTCCATCGACCACAAAAATGTCCAGAACAAATAGTCAAGGAATAGGATAGTTTACCTAATAAAGATTCATTCTTCCACCATTCATTCGACAACACTTAATGACTCCTGCAACGTGCTAGACATTGTGTCAGGCAGTGGGGATTGAAAATAAATAAGACATGGTCCTCTGCTCCAGGAATCCACAGTCTATGGGAGGTGATTTCACTTTACACAAATGCCAGACTACAAAGCATACCAGATAAATGCTGTGGAAGTTCAGAGGTGGAAGATATTTACCTTCAGCTTGAAAAAGTAAGAAATTACTTTCATTTTTAACCTGAATCTGCTCTAATATCCATACAGCCAGTCTTGATATATTATGTGGATTATAGCCTCAGAGTAAGTGCTATGAGTGTCTCAAGAATTTTAAGAAGGACTAAATGCTAGTGTAAGAAAAATGGTAATCTCAACAAGAGGCACTGAAGGAAGGCATTAGGTATAGTGGAGAGGAGTCCCCCACCCACACTCTATCTTTAACTCCTCCTCTGCTCCAGGGAGAAGCAGCAGGGCTCGCTCACTCTCTTTCATAATCGTTCTTCTTTGCAACTTCCTCCTTTGCACCGTTCATTCGCCATTCATGCCCACCAGGACAAACTGGTATTTGTCACTGTAATTGGGCAACTGATGTTCAACAAATGAGTAGTGGGTAACTAAGCTACCAAATAATACTACTACCTTGCTTGGTGTATCAGCTTCCAGGGTTTTGTTTTGTTCTGTTTTTTAAGATTTTATTTGTTTATTTTGAGAGAGAGCACAAGTGGAGGCATAGGGAGAGAGAGAATCTCAAGCAGCATCCACGCTGAGTGTGGAGCCCAAAGCGGGGCTCTATCCCAGGAACCCTGAGATCATGACCTGAAATGCTTAACCGACTGAGCCACCCAGGTACTCCACTTCCCAGGTTTTTAAATGGTGTCTTGAGCTCATATTTTCCAGTTTTATTGAGATATAATTGACATACAGCACTGTATTAGTTTAAGGTGTGCAGCAAAATTACTTGACTTACCTATGTTGACATGAGTACCACAGTAAGTTTAGTTACTATCCATTATCTCATCAGATACAAAGAAAAAAAGGAAAAAGAAAAAAATGTGGGTTTTTTTCCCCTAGTGGTGAAAACTCTTAGGATTTACTCTATTAACAACTTTCACATATACCATACAGCAGTCACCATGTGGTATATTACATCCCCAGTACAGATTTATCTCATAACCAGAAGCCTATTAATTATTTTATCTCTTTAATACAGACTTAGGACTCAACCACCACAAAACAGGACAGATGTCAGTGTCTCTCTGGCTCCTTAAGTTAATGATCTATTGAGATTCCCCGACCTGCTCCTCAATAGGCAGCCCAAATCTTCCCATGCCTGACAGTGAGACATAACCCTGGCCTTCCCCCTCCTCCAATGGGTGTTGATGGCAGGGAGGTTAGCCCATCCAACTGCCACTGTTCCTAATGTATGTGTCCTCAGTAACTGGACTATTTCAGAGGGGGAGTTACCAAACATTATGGAAAACAGGCATTGTCCTATTTGGTCCTATTACAGATCTAGCATTATGCCAAATACCCAAAGGAGAGATGCCCTAACCATCACTGAACAGGTCCCTTTAGACTTAGATATCCTCCAACTCTTTTTGCAAGGATGTCTTTGCATTTATGGGACCTCATTATTGCATTTAATGGGCCAGGCTGTCAGGCTGGAGACATAATAGACCTATTAACTGCACATAAGTGTTGTAGATGACACAGTGTACCCAATTCAAAGGAAGAGTAGTCCCCATAAAATTTACAATGACAATAAAAAGCAAAATAGAGGTCTCTCAAACAACACCCCCGTTACAAGCCCATTCCAAATCTTTGGCACAAGAAGCTCAGGGATTTAGGATTCTTCAACCATTTGATTTGTGGAAACCACTTATACAACTAATTTCTGCTCTTTTGCAGGTCTACAAATATTCATCTTAATTACTCATCATCCTCTCCAGTCAACCTCCAACCTCTGTACAACCCCCAGCACTCCCTTGCCTCACCATGTGCTTTCCCATTAACCTTCCCTTTCCAGGCTCCTTGCCCCTCTTAGACTCCCCCATCAATCAATATTATATATAGTGTGGTTTTCCCCCAAGCCCCATGGAAATGATTTGGCTCTCACATGTCTGCATCAATATAAATTTTCCCACCAGAAACTCAACCCTCTAAGACCCTAGGGCTACTGGTTCTATGGCACTACTCCTGCTCAACAGGGACTCATGCTTTCCTCCTCCATCCCACTTCTTCTCATTTTATGCAACTGGCCTGTGTTCTGCCACCAAACAGCGCTCAGATCGCTCTACCTCTAACCAGAGAATTCACTTATTTCATGGAGCCTTCCCTCAAAAGGACCACCTCTTATCTATTGTATTGGACCTCATCACATCTTTGGTATAACAGGCATAGATTTAGGCATTTTCAATTCTATAACACAGACTCAACTCAGAGAGGCCACAAAACAATGAAACAAAACACAAAACAAACAGCTCCTGGAAGACCACACACTTTAAACCGCCGAAGCCATAGATGCCATTAATGAGAGACAAAACTCTCTGGTTGCTAAAGTAGCTAATAACAGATTGGCATTCGACTACCTACTGGTATCTTTAAGTTGAGTGTGTGCCTTGAAGTGAACTTCCTAATACATGTAGGTCAATAACACAGAAAAGGCCTTCAGAAGAGTCCTATAAAGCAAAAAATTAAAATAGTGTCATTACTAAAATACTCTAAGACATTCCCAGGACTCCATTCATTTCTTCTCCTAGCTATCTCCTTTTGCCTGTGGCAAGTAATGTCCCACTATCTTTCAGAAAGCTATCATAACACCTGCTGGTCTTCTTATTTTGGGTTGACTTCGCAAATCTGGTTCCTTTCAAATACATGTTTATTTGTAGGAAAACTAGGAGGTTGCTATATTACCCCCACATATCTCAGATGAGTGGTGAAGAGCATGAGAGAGAAACTGGGACATCACTACCCCAACTGACATTCCTATGTCTGACAAGTCCTTGTACAATAAGGTTCTCACTCTTCCACTCCTGTCCCTTAATCTCAGGTGTTCTCTTACTGCCTCTTTCATACTTTGCTCCAGCAGGTGGGCTCTCCTCCGACTGGGAGGACTTTCTCTCCATAAACGCCCATACACTCTCTACATGCTCTCTGGACCTTTTTCTGAAGACCTATTCCCTTTGTCCCTCACCTTGAGACTTCCCCACCTGTGTGAGTAACAAATCTTTCTCTGGTTGTACCAAAAACAAACAAACAAACAAACTAATCTTAAGGGTTCTGACATTGGAAACTAACCTTGGGAAGAGGCTTCCCCATGTTATGATGGAGTTGTCTCACGTATATTATAACAATTATTTTGCTGATGAGGAAATGGAGAAACTTTTAAGACATTCTAGACAATTAGACCCTACCTGACAGTTAACACTAATATGATCATAGCCTTTTAATAAAGCCAAATTGTTTAGGGTAAACTTAAGGCTACAGATCTTTCAGTGTGTGGTAGAATTTCAACCAGAAGATTTATTTAACTGGAAATGACATCTGATAGCTGTGGCAGGAGTTAAGAGGAAAGGTTCTAAACCACCTAGAAAAGTGGGATGGGTGAGTTGGGGGCTTGCTCATGGGTTCTCAAGTTCTGGTGCTAGGAAGTAGCCCCTCAGGAAGTGGTTCTAGTGATTCTAACTCTTGTTCACTGTCTGGCCAAATTCTTGGAATCACTTTGTGTGACCAACTCTCTCACAGGAGATAATGCTTCAGCTTTCCTACTCCCTGCCAAATGGTGTCTTGGGTGATCAAGTACACAATAAAACCACAGTCCTCAGAAAACTCAAGTCACGATGACATCCTGGAATACAAGGGTTACCAGACATAGCAGAAGAACCATATTGCTCAATCTTTGCTAGGGCAAAGTTCTGTAAAATGCACTAATCTGCTTTTCTCCCAAGAGACTGTCAGTATCTTTTTACCCTCATGGTACACAATAACGTGATACTCATTTCTGATTCAACTGGGATGTTAAAAGACCCTAGAATAATAAAGGGATATGTAAGGGCTCCAGTATATACCATTACATAGTAAAGTAATAATGGCTCTCTTATCCTGAGCATCTACCATGTGTCAGGCAATTTACAATCATTATTTCTTAAATCCTTACAGCAAGTCTGTGAGGTAGTTACTACTACCATCCCCATTTTACAGAACAGGAAAGTGGAACAAATTTCAAGATCATTTAGCTAGCAAAAGACAGAGTTGGTTTTCAAGTCCACATCTTTCTCCAAATTGTAAATTATAACCAGTGTCTTTCTTTCCTTTGATATTGATGATGGGCAAAATGATGCCCCTCCCCCCAATAAAGGTGTCCACAACCTAATCTCCAGACCTTGTGAATATGTCACAAGATAAAAGAGATTTTGCACATACAGTTTAGGAAAAAAATCTCATGATGGATAGACTGTTCTTAGGATTACACGTATGGGCTGATGTAACCACAAGAGATCTCATCAGAGTCAGAGAATGAGATGTGACAACGGAAACAGAGCTTAGAGAGAGAAGGCCGTGAGCCAAAGAGTGAGGGTAGCCTCTAGAGGTAGGCATAATTAAGGAATGGATTCCCCTTTATAGCCTCCAGAAGAAATGCACCTTGATCTCAGCCCTGTAGACCCACTTCAAACGTCTGCCCTCTAGGAACATGTAATAATAAATTTGTATTGTGTTAAACTCTTAAGTTTCCAGTCATTTGTTCCAGCAGCAACAGGAAACTAATAAAATGCCTCATTGCACTTCTTACTCTCTGATACCACGTTTTATCTTGTAGAATATAAATATATATAAATACATAAATATTCCAACCAAAGTTTATTCCAACAAAATTTTAACTCTTTTTTTTCACTCCTCTATTCCTCCTATATTCTACCAAATCTTAACTTTTTTTCAGTGTCCATGTTGTATTAGGCACTACCCTAGAAACTTTATAAAGGCTCATTTTATTTTCCTAACCACCTTGTTGTACAGACAGCTAGTTTTCAATTCAAAATGTGTGCTTCCCCTTCATTGTACAGAGGGTTGTTTCTAGAAATTGTTTGCTCGACCAGAAACTACATTTCTGTAAGTTTTCTTATCTGCAGGTGTAGCCACATAATTCGATTTCACTAATGAAATCTGAGCAGAGGTATCATGGTTAGGAAACACACATGCCTTCTCCACTCTTCCTTTCTCCTCTGCAGAGCCCTGGAAAACTATGTGTTAATAATGAGGGAGCCATAAAGTGGAAGAAGGCTTGGTCCTTTTTCGTTGTAATCTTTTAAGAGCAAGAAACAGACTTCTATTTGTGTAATCTACTGAGACTTGGGGATTTATCTGTTATATCACCTAGTGTGGTTTTAACCATACTCCAACCCTGTGAGGTGTATATTATTAACCTCATGCTTAATGGTAGTGAAGCTAGGGCTCCTGATGATAAAATAACTTGACCAACGTAACAAATCTGAAATTGGCAGAGGCAGAATTACAACTCCAAAGACCACTATATTTCCACAATACTACATAGTATCCTATATAGATTGCTGGACAATTGCCTCTTGAACAAGTCCTGTATTTTTAAAAAACAAAGTTTCTGAATCACAGATTTCAGGCCTAGAAGGCACTTTAGAGGTTATCTCCCCTAAATCTCTTACAGAACTTCAGAGATAAGAGAAAGGAGGCCATAAGAGGCCAAGTGACTGGCCCATGTGACGAGACACAGCCCATTCAAGAACTTTTTCATTACTCAAACATTCCTGTATGTCAGCTTATGTTTTAGTTAAAACTGGTTTTCAAACATTTTTAGGTAAAATTGCCCATGACCACTAAGGTAGAGTCTTCTATTTAGAATAAAAAATAGAAAAAAAATTAACTATTAAAAACAAACCAGCCAACCTAAGGTTATTAATACACACGCGCACACATACACCCCCATTACTCTGTTCTTACTCTCTTGTACTATTGAGACTAAATGATCTTCATGCTATAAAAATAAAAGTGGCAGAGCACCGAACAGATGGAGAGAGAAAAGAACGAGATGAGGATTCCACATCTTGGCAGTCTGAAAATATGTTCTACTACAGTAAACATATTTTTAGCAAACATAATGGCAACCCATATGCTGATCTCTCTCTAGAATTCTCTAG
Organism: Taxidea taxus jeffersonii; assembly: GCA_003697995.1. Classification (NCBI taxonomy): domain Eukaryota; kingdom Metazoa; phylum Chordata; class Mammalia; order Carnivora; family Mustelidae; genus Taxidea; species Taxidea taxus. The sequence continues at coordinate 24,487 of RCUC01145121.1, forward strand.
TTTGGCTCATTTGTTCTCTAAGTATAGCTGAACTTCTTTGCAATAAATAGCTACATCCCGCACTTTCTTAGCCTGGGAGTTTAAGAACGCCAGAGAACTGGGTAAAATTATAAACTACAATTACGATTTTGCACTGGGTGAAATTTTTGTAGTGAGAGCAGAGCATGGGCACTAGGATGGACTATTATGAGTTCTACTGACCTGATTTCTTAATTTAACGCTAAGTTAATTCTAAGACAGATTAATTTCCCCCAAAAGCTATAATTTCTTTAACATTGACAGCTTTGGGACATGGAGATCTGAAAATCCGAATATGCAATGTGCCGTGAGATAACTGGAGATCCACCGTGTTTGTGATTCTCCACGATAAATTTTGATTTCCACCCAGCATCTTAGCGTCAGCAATTTTCATACCCAAATGGAGCTTGAGGCATAGAACAAAAGGTCTCCCAAGTTTCTATTACCTGGGAATTAGCTTATGGCTGTAGCTGCATTTAAAATACGCTCTTCATTCCTTTATAGTTTTTCTATTAAATTCATTTTCAAATTAAAAACTACTTTTAAAAAATTTTCAGTTTTGGGCGCCTGGGTGGCTCAGTGGGTTAAGGCCTCTGCCTTCAGCTCAGGTCATGATCCCAGGGTCCTGGGATCGAGCCCCGAGTCAGGGCTCTCTGCTCAGCGGGGAGCCTGCTTCCCCCCTTCTCTCTCTGCCGCCTCTCTGCCTACTTGTGATCTCTGTCAAATTAAAAAAAAAAAATCTTAAAAAATTTTCAGTTTTCTTGAGATGCAACATATAACACAAAACTCATGTAAATTCAAGAATTTTAAGGAAATTTACTGAACTGTGTAACCATAACCACAGTGGAATTTTAGAACATTTCCACCCCAAAAGGATCTCTCCTACCCATTTTTGCTCCTGGCTCCCATTCTCGGGCCCAAACAAACAATAACTTACCAATAACTTACTTTCTGTTTCTTACAGATTTGCTTTTTTAGGACATCTTAGATAAACGGCATCTTACCATATGTGGTCTTCTGTGCCTGGACTTCCATGTCCCCGTCAAAGCCACTCAGGTTGACCAACCGAAAGCTGGGCGCAGGGCAGTCCGGGGATGGGAGGACGCCAGCGCATGAAGCCCAGCTGAGGCCTGGGCGTCAGGTCCTCGTTGCGGTCAGCTGGCCTCCTGTACCAGATCCTTCCGCACAGCGCGGCTACAAAACACCCAATTTTGATCCTTCCGCCGATTCGTCTATGGAAACCTTGTTAGGACTAACTTCTTTTACAAAGTCAAACCATCTGAGCTCCACCAGGACCATGGCTTTTAGAGGAGCCAAACACAATAATTTAAAAACAAAAAACATTCTGGGCCCAGTGGACACTCAGCTAAGCACATCAAGGATATTCTAAGAGGCAGGGGGGCACAGAGGAGAAATTTGGGGGGAGGGGTACATCAATGTCGTGACTTGCATCAGATTTTCATTCCGTGTCATTCCTGAGTGTTGTTCTATTATATGTATGTACCACAATGTGATTATCCATTCACCAACTGACATCTTGCTTATCCCTTCACCATTTGATGAAGGTCAGACTTGTCTCCTCATTTTGGTATTATGAATAGAGCTGCTGCTATAAACATTCATGTGGAAGCCTTTGTGTGAAAATGTTTCACTTCTTTTGGATATATACCTGGGAGTGGAATTGCTGGGTCATGCGGTAAATTTATGTTTAACGTCTGTTAAAAAATCGTTGAACTGTTTTCCAGAGTGGCTCTGCCATTTTGAATTCCCACCAGCAATGTATGTCAGTTTCCCCACATCCTTCCCAGCATTGAGAGTTATTGCCTTTTTAAAAAAAGTTATTTTAGAATTTTGGTTGGAGTATAGTGATATCTCACTGTGGGTTTTGTTTTGTTTTAAGATTTGTGTATTTATTTTAGAGAGGGAGAGATTGTGTGAGCAAGAGTGGGAGTGGAGGAGCAGAGGGAGAGAATCCCTGGGGACTCCACATGGGACTCCATCCCAGGACCCATGAGATCATGACCTGAGCTGAAATCAAGAATTGGGCACCTAACTGACTGGGCCACTCAGGCACCCCAATCTCATTGTGGTTATTTGTATTTCCCCAATGGCTAATATGCTGAACATCTTTTCTTTTTTTTTTTTTTAAAGATTTATTTATTTATTTGATAGACAGAGATCACAAGTAGGCAGAGAGGCAGAGAGAAAGGAGGAAGCAGGCTGTCCGCAGAGCAGAGAGCCTGATGCGGGGCTCAATCCCACGACCCTGGGATCATGACCCGAGCTGAAGGCAGCGGCTTTAACACGCTGAGCCACCCAGGCGCCCCGTGAACATCTTTTCATGTGATTATTTGCCATCTGTAAATCTTCTTTGATAAATGTTCTTCTCTTTTGTCCATTATTTTTTAAATGTTGAGTTTTGAGAGTTTTTTATACATGCTTGATAGAAATACTTCATCCAATAGGTGATTTACAAATAATTTTCCTCCAGTCTGTATATGTCTCTTTATCCTTTTATAGAGTTATTCACAAAGAAAAATTTTCAATATTGATTTTCATGCTGATAAAAATGCATTAATTATTCCTCTGACAGAGTAGACATTTAATGTCAAATCTAATAGTACTTTATTAGTCCTAGATTACAAGATTTTCTATGTTTCTTTCTGAAAGTTTTATAGTTTTGCTTTTTCCATTCAAGTCCATGATCCATTTTGCATTAATTTTTTGTACAAAGTGTAGAGTTTACATTGAAGGTTTTTTTTTCTTCTTGCTTGTAGATGTCTGTGTTAGCACAGTCTGCCATAACAAAGTATTACAGACTGTGGTGCTTCGGCAACGGAAATTCATTTTCTCACAGTTCTGGAGTATAGAAGCCTGAGATCAGGGCTGCGTTCTTGGGGAAGTCCTTCTTCCAGGCCTGTGGACTGCTGTTTTCTTGCTGTGTCCTCACATGGAAGAGAGAGCGCACTCTCTTCCTCTTATTATAGGTCCACCAAACTTAGCAGGTTAGGAGCTCACCCTTATGATCTAATTTAACCTTAAACACCTCTTAACAGCCCTTTCTCCAAATACAGTCACACTGCGGGTAAGAGCTTCAACACATGAATTTGTGCAGGGTGGCATACAAAGTGGGGGACCCAATTCAGTTCATAGCAATGTTCTATCACGCCAGCACCATCTGTCAAAAAGACTATCCTTCCTGCATTGAATTGATTTTGCACTTTTGCCAAAAATCAGTTGGGTGAGTGTGGGGGTCTATTGTGGGCTTCTCTGTTCTGTTTCCTTGATCTGTGTGCTTATCTCTTTGCCAATATCATACTGTCTTGATTACTGTAACTATATATTAAGCCTTAACATTGAGAATTAACACTGAGATTCTTTATTTTTTATTCTCATTTATTTCTCTTTTTAAAAATTACTTTAGCCATTCCAGCACATTCCCTCTTTCATACAAATTTTAGAATAAGCTTGTCTATGTCTCACAAACCATGCTGAGGCTTTTATAGGAGTTGCATTAAATCTATAGATTAGTGACTCCTATGGACTGGCTAGATGCATGCACAAGCCTAGAGAGGAAGTGTAAGGGGGTGCAGAAGTAGTGTAAGAGGGGCAGGTGGCCTGGGATGGGTTAAAGTGTGTATATAGTGGGAACTCTGCTTTGGGCTGAATGCAGCTGACACTGACTCTGTCTCCACCATTGCTTGAGCCTGTTCTCAGAGCCTGCAGAAGTCCCAAACAAATCAACCACAAGGCTTGAATTCGAGTTCTCCTTGTTTTTCTCTGTGTGGCCCTGGGGCATAACAACTCTCAATTTTGGGATGAATCTACCCTCAAAGACAAATCAACTGCATTGACCCTAAGGTGCCAAGTTTCATGAAAGAAAACAGAGAAGGAGAACATGTACAGAAAAGGAGCCTGGGAAAATGGACCCTCTTTATTACTAGTTATGGTTTAGACCTAATCCCTCTCTGGAGCCTTGGTCCCGATGAGCAGATCTGGGAAAATGTCGAAGACTCTCTTTGCCCTTTTAGCTTTAAGTCTAGACAGGAAATGCCTTGGCAGACAGATGAAGCCTCCCTTTCCCTAAACCCCTTCATTGGTACCCTTGTGGTGTCTACTTGACCTTCCCAGGGCACAGACACCCCTCCCTTAGCCTCGTAGGAGAAGAGCTATTTCCAAAGCCCAATACAGAAGGCAAAAAGGGAAAGGCTAAAGAGACCCCATGGTATTTGAGCTCCAGGATTGTTATTGCTATTGGAATCATTTTCCTTATCACACTGGAAGCTCTGACCTGGCCCTATGGCTTTATTTCCATGGCCTCAATCCAAAAATCTGATTTTCACTGTTCCATAGAGGTGGAGCTGGGACAATGGAGGGGGTAGGCTGCCTTTCCCTTTGCGCTCTCTCACTGTGCTACTGAATCTGTCTGCCTGCATTGATGGAGAAATTGAGTTTCATAAATCATCATGCAGTTCACATGGGCACTAACATCAGATAAACTGCCTGCCAGCCCAGCCGTGACAAATCACTGCTTGTTGCTAGGCTGCTCCTTGGAGCCCTGAGAGAAAGATTTCACGGTGCAGTAACAACCAGTTATGTGTCTCAGTAGTGGCCAGACCTGCAACTTTCACCTTCCAGTGCCTTCGCTCATAGTATTGCATTTTTTTACAGAGATCCCTTGATCCACCACCAGACCCAGCTCAGCCACTATCTGTGATATCTCTCCTCCCTCAGCAGAAGGATCCTAAATTGCTCCTCTCACCTTGCCCTAACAGCCCTCTTCCCTTATCATACCTCTAGCATGATCAGTTTTGTTCCTTATTGGGCAATAAACCATGGGCAATGGAGGGCCAGGGGATATTTCTGATCAAGGCAGCAACCCAGTCAGATGTGTGCTTCAATCAGATGAGCCTGGTGCTCATGGAGCGGGGAATATTTGGGAGAAAAACCCAAGCCTGGGACAAACACTGGAAGGTGGTTCTCACAATGTGAGAAATAATAAAGCTTGGAGCCAGCGTGGGGTTAGTCCAAACAGAGAATATGGACTTTGATCCCAATGTGTTGGTAGGTTTCACCTGAAAAAAAAAAAATGTGATTTAGTTCTCTTAATCAGCTGAATAGGGAAGGGATTGCTGTGGACGGATTGAATGAGATCAGGCACATCCAGTGTCTTGCCGGAAGCCTGGCACAGAGCAGGCGCTTGGTAATTGTTGCCTCCTTTCCTCTCCCCTCCCCACACAGCCACCACAGTTCTGGACAGCCATCATGCTGGGAGAGTCCAGCAGGCGGAAGAGCGATATGGAAGCAGACCAGAGCGGAGGACTCATCAGTTACAGATGGAAAAACACTGACTTACATTGAAGCAGATGGATGAATAGCTTTACTGCTCTTGCAGCCCAGTGGTATAATGGATCTGGTCATCTGAGATTTGAAAGTTAACCATGGACAACAAGAGGCCAAGTTTCCACACTCACTAAAGAAGTTTGTTAAAATTCATGGAGCAAAGAAACTCTTGAAGACACAAGATTCATGATGCACTTTTCACAAGGAAGTAGAACTAGAAAATTTATTATAACCAGAGGTGCTAAATGTATGCCATGCCTGATGCTCTCCCTCCTTAGAACAGGGAGAAGGAGAGACACCAAGGGCAGTAGGGCAGTCAGGTGATCTCCTTAAGCACAACCCTGTTTTCTTTGTCCATGCAGCTTCTAGCCAAGAGAGGCCAGAATAAAGTCACCTTGACCATCAACAACTTGTCTATGCTCTCAGAATCTTTGCTTCCTTATTACTTTATTTATTTATAAAGAATTATTTATTTGAGAAAGAGGGAGCATGCATGCATGGGGGGTGGGGGAAGGGGCAGGAGAGGAAGAGAAGTAGACTCCCCACTGAACATAGAGCCTGAAGCAGGGCTTGATCTCACAACCCTGAGATCACAACCTGAGCCAAAATCAGGAGTCCAACACTTACCTGACCGAGTCACCCTGGCGCCCCAAACCTTTGCTTTTAAAATTTAAAGCTTAGAAATAATCCTACTATGATTATTCACCACACAGGGTTATTTGTTAAGTTTGAGTTAAGGGAAGGGGAACTATGACCTGGTGTTATGTGTCCACTCTAAACCCACCCATTAGTTATAGAAACTTCTTTTTAAAACACTAACTTGAGGGGCACCTGGGTGGCTCAGTGGGTTAAGCTTCTGTCTTCGGCTCAGGTCATGACCTCAGGGTCCTGGGATTGAGCCCCACATCGGGCTCTCTGTTCAGCAGGGAGCCTGCTTCCCCTCTCTCTCTCTCTGCCTGCCTCTCTGCCTACTTGTGATCTCTCTCTCTCTCTCTCTGTTGAATAAATAAATAAATAATCTTTAAAAAAAAAAACACTAACTTGAACAGTTGCTTAAGCTTTAAAACAGCTTCCTGCTGCCCTTACACAAATCTACAACCTTGAGCATGACTTACAGCACTCAACATGTTCGGGCCCTACTCATTTGCCAGATTCATCTTGTACCAGGCCCTCCTTCACTCTTTGTACTCCAGCTGCATTTGCCTTCTTTGTAGTTCACATGATACTATACTTTTCCAAGCAAGACCTTTGGACATACTGTTCTCCTGCCTCAAGGATTCTTGATCCTTACTACGGTTAAGTCTCATCCTTCTTTTACGATTCAGCTTAAGTTAATGTCAGTCACCAAATTGCAGATATTTACTGAGTGTCTACTATGTGCCAGGCACTGTTCTGGATGCTGGGGATAGTTGTAAATGGAAAGGCAGAGCCCCTGATCCCATGAATCTCACATCCTAGCAGTAGTGGGACAGAGAGTGAACAAGCAAGACAAGTGCTGATGGTGTTTATTGAGAACGCAATAAAAGGATAATGGGAAAGGGAACACCAGGCTTTCCTGAGGGTGGCAGCTGCATGGGAGAGGGCCATCTGCCCTCTTAGATCACCTCTTAAGAACCTGAGTTGTGTGTCAGGGATAAGCTTTATAAACTCAGGAGAAAAAGGAAGGCCTGGGTCCTAGGGCACAGTGACAGGACAGAGAAATATACCATAATTCAGAGAGAAGGGTGAGGCAGGCCATCTAGAGCATTATCAACCATGGGGGAGGGGCCCGGATATTAAGTATAAATGGAAGCCACTGGAGCATTTAAATTTACATTTAGATTTTAACAAGATGATGCAGGGGAATGGCTAGTAGAGGTGACAGAGAGAGCACATGGGAAAAGAACTTCCAGAGATTTCTCCAGGAGGTAAGATGGCAATGATGGTACTTCCAATGGTGGAATTAGAGAGACTGGGGTATACTTTATATATTTTAGACCTGGAGCCTGTAGACCTTGTTCATGGATTGGATGGTGGGGTAAAGAAAACAGAGGAGGCAATACAGAGAGTAAGGAAGGAATAATCCCAAGGAGAAAATAGTATTTCAGTGTCTGCCAACTAAGTTATGTTTTTACTGAAGATTTCCCTGACCCCTAGTTCTGGTTAGAGCTTTAAATTGGTTGCTCCTTGAGCAACATGCAGTTTTCCTTTCTAACAACCCAATGTTAACCTTTGTCATTATTTGTTCAAAATAATTCCCTCAATAGACCTGAAGGGAAGAACCCACCTGTCTTTAGTCCTTTCTCTCCAGTGCTTTGCACAGGGCCTGGCACATAGTTGTAGTTAATCATATAATGTAATGTAGTGATATTAACAGTACTCAGAGTAATTTCACTGTGCCAGATACGATGCTGACCACTTCACATATATGTATCTACTCATTTGATTTTCATAACAATCTCCTGAACTCGATACTATTATTGTGATCATTTGACAGATATGTAAACTGAGGCACAAGGAAAGTGAGTAAATTTTCCTAAGGTCACTGAGCTAGCAAAGGCCAATAAATTCATCAAGTTATTTTATAAGCACTTTAATTTATATTGCAGTGAGGTATGATGCTTGGGTTCTCATTTTTGGCTTGAGGCAAGCCAGCCAGACCTGTTTAAAGGGGTTGATATCAGGAAGCAGAGTCAGCAGGATCAGATCTCCAGAGTTGTCTCCATTGAGAAGAGCTTTCTTATGGAGCCAGCACAGCACAGTGTTTTGAGAGCACTCCCTTTGAGGCCAGGGCTGACTTGGTTGGAAAGGTATCTCTGCATCTTACTATGCGTGAGACCTAGGCCAAATTATTAAAACCTCTGTACCTCAGTTTCCTTATCTGTCAACTGTGGCACTATAAACAGTGCCTGTCCTCATTTGGACTAACTGTGATAAAAATCTGAGGAGCACTTAGAATCACATCACTGTCACAGGAAGGAACTGTAGTTTGCCCATAGGAAATGCCAAGAAGAGAGGGTCTTCCAAATTTTACTCTCCCCAAGAGGGCCCTTAGCTTGGATTAATGTACCCCTCATGCACATTGTGCAGATAAGCAAACTGGGCCCGGCAGTGATGATGAACACTCTGAGAAAGGACAAAATCCCAAGAGTCTCTTGGAGAGACAGGAGACCTTCTGTATGCTAGAGGTTTTAAAAAAGTTGGGACATACTATCCAGAGTTGGAAAAACCAGGCATCTTTTGTGATGGAGAGAAAAATCTAATTAAAAAAAAGAAAAGAAAAGAAAGGAAGGAAAGGAAAAAAAAAGAAAGAAAGAAAAACCTGAAAACCTTCCTAATCATTTCTAAGACAATCTTCCAACTTTCTGTGATTTGGGGATCAGAAAGAACAGGGAGGGTGAAAGTGTTCACTTACTTTCTCATTTTATCCTCCCACCAGTCAAAGAAGCAGCCTGGGCAGTTTTGATTTTCTTTTCCTTTTATTCCTTCCTCCAGTCCTCTGCTGGTGGTGCTAATGAAAAGTGAGTTGGTCAAATCCCAGCTCATCAGGAGGAGACAGAGAAAAAGGATAAAAATTCAGGGTCTTCAGGCCCCAAATAATCAGGATTGCTTATGCTGAAGCTGATTTAACAAAAAGGTATCTGAAAAGTCAAGCCTCTTCCAGTTTCTTTAGTTTTCTCCAAGTTACATCCCTGTAAGGCCACGAGCTTGACGACATCAGCCCTCATTTCTACTCCCACAACATAAACAATTACTTATCTAACCCCTGGTCCACTGAGCAAACCTGGTTTCAAGAAAGAGCTGTCCTGACCTGATACATAATCCAAGTCAAAATATTTGAAATCCAATTTGATACTGTGGTCTGGCATCACTGACTTAATTCAAGGCTAGATGCTTACAAACTGATGCAAAATGTGCAATCCACTGGTAGAACTTTTGCCCAGGGCCAGTCGACATGCAAATTGGTGCAGTCTTTCCACAAAGCAATTTAGAAGTAGAGATCCAGAACCCTAAGAATGATAATACCTCCTTAAGGCTGTAATTTCATTCTTAGGAATTGCACTCAGATCCTCAGCAATGAGAACTAAGGTTAATGTGTGAAATGGTTCCCTACAGCACTATTTGCACCTACAAAAACAAGACAGGAACCAAAGAAAATATCCAATGATAGAAAATTACTTAAATTACCCCATATTTCAATCAACCAAGTATGTGGTTGTTTAAAGAAATGTTTAAAAATTTGCGTGTGGTGACGCCATCAGTTAAGCAACTGCCTCAGGTCATGATCTCAGGGTGAAATGGGGCTTCACACTGGGCTCCCTGCTCAGGAGTGAGTCTGTTTCTCCTTCTCCCTTTGCTACTTCTCCCTCTCCCTCTGCTGCTCCCCCTGCCTGTGCTCTCTCACTCTGTCTCTTTCTCTCAAATAAATAAATAAAATCTTTAAAAACAAAAAAAGTTTGTGTTCCTGTATATACACACATATATATACATACAACAACATATATACATCTATACACACATATACATACATATATCTCCTCATGAAATATGTTTTACTTAGAAAAGACATTTAGTTTTCATAGAAGATATGTAATTTGTGTGAGTACAAAATAGGTTTATTATTCTTATTTTATATGAATAAACACACCTTTTAAGTTTTTCAATGTTTTAACTCAATATCATAAATACCAAAAACTCTAAGGGGTCCTCAATAATTTTTAGATTTGTAAAGAGGTCCCAACTCTTAAAAATGTGAGAACTACTGTTCTAGCCTAATGGAAGCACCCAGAGTATCCCAAAATGTCATGCTCCCTCTCTTTCTCCTTCAAGCTTTTTTTTTTTTTTTTAAGATTTTATTTATTTATTTGACAGAGAGATCACTAGTAGGCAGAGAGGCAGGCAGAGAGAGAAGGAAGCAGGCTCCCTGCTGAGCAGAGAGCTGGATTCCGGGCTGGATCCCAGGACCCTGAGATCATGACCTAAGCCGAAGGCAGAGGCTTAACCCACTGAGCCACCCAGGTGCCCCTCAAGCTTCTTCTTCTTTTTTTTTTTTTTAAAGATTTTATTTATTTATTTGACAGAGAGAAACACAGCGAGAGAGGGAACACAAGCAGGGTGAGTGAGAGAGGCGGAAGCAGGCTTCCACTGAGCAGGGAGCCGGATGCGGGGCTCGATCCCAGAACTCTGGGATCATGACCTGAGCCGAAGGCAGACACCCAACGACTGAGCCACCCAGGCGCCCCTCAAGCTTCTTTTTAATGACTCCAGCAGGAACACCTTTCCCCTGTCCTCCCCTTGCCTACCTAATACATTTACATATTTCTGTACCTAGCAAGAGTTTTTCGGCCATGAGATATAGTCATAGATATAATCATAGACCTTTTTCCCACCATGAGATACAATCAACAGAAAACACTCAAGAACACAGATCACAGTACAACATAGTAACACGATTAAGAATTAGAGTGATGAATCTTGAGTATTCTGGGATTTGAGTACTTACGTTAAATGTAATTAAGCAATGTATTTAATTCTGTGCTATGTACTCTAATTTTTAAAGCGGCTGTGTTGAACGGGCAGCTCCCCAAACGTCTCAGTATTTAACAATTGGCTCTAGTACCTCAGAATGAACTGCTGAGCGTTTGGAGGTTTCAGATGCTTAGTCCCTTCTCCAAAAGTAGCGGCTCTAACTCTCTGGGTTGAGGCCCAGGCGTTTGTAGTTTTACCAAGCCCCCGAGATATTACCAAGCATACAGAGGGTCATTTGGACATTCTTTCTTTCACTCAAGTACTCAGCCTACATTTACGAAGGGTCTGTGTTGTGCCAGACCCTGCTGCAAGGTGCCTGGAAGATAATGCCAAATGAAACAAAACAAGCCCTCTGCTCTTGAGGAGTTGAGGTCCAGGTGGAGCAGGTAGTACATAAACACGGAAGCAAAGGTTCTACGATAGGCTTGTAGACAGCAATACCTCTGTGAAGAAAAGAAAACATAGTAAGGCTCAGAAAGTGACGCAGTAAAAGGTCTGAGGCAACAGCGAGCTGGGTGGGCCGCTGGTGGGTGGAGCATGTGAGCGAGAGGGGAAAGGGGGCGGGATCCAGAGGAAGGCAGGGCTGAGCAGGGAGGGCGCTGGGATTGTGGGGCGGGGCCATGAGGCTCTGCTCCCAGCCTGCACCTGCACCGACCCTTACTGTAGATGGGGGCTTAGTCTGCTGTCTTCTGAGTTCTTGGCTAATTGCCCGCCTTCTGACCAGACTTCATGCTCCCTTTAGAGCAGGGACAGAGTCTGTTTTCCAGAGCCTGGCACAGAGTCTCATACATCATACAAACTTCATAAATATTTGTGCTAGAGTGAACATAATAGCAACAAACTAGGCCTTATCTGGCCCATCTCAGACCAGCCCAGATCCCTGGGACTGGAAAGCATAAGTGCCAAGAATGCAGGCTTTGGCATCAGGTGGGTTTGGGTTTGAGTCTGACTCTAGGACACTTAAGTTAATCACTGTCCAGTTTCCTTTCCTGTAGGAGTACAAGTATGCACTTCAGAGGATAGAATCACACGCACTTGTGTTTTGGGTCTTGTGCTTCATGAAGTGTCCTGTCCATTTTATCCAAAAAGCTCCCCTGTCTCACATGGTCCTCTCATCCTGGGTTATTCTTCGTTGCACTTATTGCTGCCTGAGATTATATTATACAATATCTTCGTATTTGTTCTTTGTTTCCTTCCCCCACCCTTCACCCCACTAGAATGTATGTTCTTTGTGGGCAAGAGCTCAGTCTGTTACACTCACTTCTGTATCTTCAGCCCCTAAACAAGTTATTGGATCTAGTAGCCCCCCCCCAAATATTTGACAGAAGGATATATGGCTGGGGATGGGTGGGTAGATGAGGACAGAGGAAGACCCCAATATATATATTAGTTATTAATAACTTCATGTTATCTTTTCAAATAACTCCCTTTGCATTAGGGGCTCTACTGGGTGGCTCACTTTACTCCAGGATCTAGAACCTTTTTGTCATGGCTTCCTCAAGTTCCTGACCTGTCTTCATGTAGCAGTTCCAAGCCCCTTTGATGATACCATCCTTTTCTACTATGTTCTGGGGAGGTAAGAAGGTTACTGGGGAACTTTCCGTGCTGATTCTCCTGGGAAATTGGTCTGTTACTAGGATCTGATACCCTAGGAAACTTTGCTGCCTCAGTTCTGATGAAGCCAACCACAAAATGACAAGGTTCTGGCAACAATGGAATGACTGCATTTCCAAGCATATATTTAGTTTTTATTTTTGATCTGCACAGGAAAGTCAGTTTCTTATTCTGACTTCAGAATAAAGTCCCACCCTCAGATTTGTTTGACTTGTGCTCTTCTTTGGGAAAGTGAACTTGGCAAGTAGAACACGGAGCTCTGCTCTTGATGATGATGGTTAGGATCAGGACTTTTGGAATCGAGCAAATCTGGGCTTGAATCTTAGTTCTGCCCTTTACAAGCTCTGTGACTTGGGAAGGTACTTAACCTTTCCGAGCCTCTGTGTCCTCTAGAAAATGTGACTTCCTTCATTAACGTGTATTTATTCAGCACCTATTAAGTTCCAGGCATTGTGCTAGACATTAGGATGCATCAGTAAACAAAAGCCACACATGATCTCATGCTCATAAACTTATACTCTAACTGCTTGGAAAACAATTAAAAAATAATAATGCAAAGGGAAATGACAGGGTGTGGTGGGAACTTACAATGGAGATATAACCCAGTCTTGACAATCAGGGAAGGTTTACCTGAGGTAGTAGAGTTAAACTGAGTTAGGCAAAGAAAAGATGTGAGTGAGTGGGTTGCAAGGAAGAGGAACAGTTTCAGGCCTGTTATTGAGCTATGGTTTAGGGCTAGAGGTGAAGATTCTGTTTTCATAAGAGTTTTGGTGAGACTCTTGGAATAGCCATGCCACCTTGGGGATCAGGTGACAAAAAGTGCATAGAGTTTACGAAAAGGCAATTATCCCCACTTCTTTGTGAAGACTTGACATTTGCCAGCATTGGGAATAGCATCATGTGACCTTGGCTTTGGGCCTTGCTATTAGCAACTCTGGAAGAATATGGCAGATGCCAAGTGGGACTGGCCAGTTTGTGCATAGTTATAACCAAAAGAGGCTCTCAGAAATTCTTGGTGGGAGTATGGGTAGTGAGTGTGGCATTACCAATGAGGACAAGAGAAGGATTTTTTTGTGTAAAGTGTTTGTTCATGAATCTCAGAGAATCAGAGGAGTAGCTCATATCTCCAGGACAGCCATAATCCAGAGCAAAAACTCTAGCACTCAAGTATGATAAAGAACTGATCATGCAGAATATAATACTTTTATATCATTGAAATGAAAGCAGTTTATGAATATTAACTCATGTAATATGTAACAATATAAGAGAGTTTATTTTCTACTGCTGTGTAGCTAACTATCACAAACATAGCAGCTTAGAATAATACATATTTATAATTTCACCGTTTCTATGGGTCAGGAGTCTGGGCACAACATAACTGGGTTCTCTACTCAGAGTCTTAACCAGGCTATAATCATGGGTCAGCTGGTTGTGTTCTCATTTGGAGAGTCATCCAGGGAAGAATCTATTTCTAAGGTCATTCACGTTGTCGGCAGAATTCATCTCCTATCCGTATCACTGTGGGCCCAGGTTTTTGCTGGATGTTGGCTGGAGACTGTCCGCAGGTCCTGGAAGACTTACAGGTCACGCACATCTTCTGGAGGCTCCTGGCCATGTGGGCTTCTCTGACATGACTCTTTACTTCACTGAGCTCACAAAAACTCTAGCCCCAGTCTGTCAAGATACAGTTCTTATGAAGTGTAACATAATTACAAGAGTGACATTCCATTACATTTGTCATATTCTATTGGTTAGGAGCAAGTCACAGACCCCTTTCTCTGACCCCACTCAAGAAGAGGGATTCTACAGAACTATAAACGTGATAAGATGGGAATCATTGGGGTTCACTGTAGGCATATGCATATGGACATGAGGGAAGAGCTATTATTATCCTCATTTTGCTAATGAGGAAACAAAGACACTTGATCAAATTCACATGATTAGTAAGCAGGAGAGCCTGAGTTCAAATTCAGAAGGTCTGACCCCCAGAGTCCATGCTCTTGACCATGAGGTTCTGCCACAACACCTAGTTGAAGTTCCAGTCTGGATTCCTCCTTTCATAAAATGTCAGCAATTTTGTTTTTGCCCTGGATTGTTGCCATCTTCCATCTTCAAACAATAATCCTAATTATCCTCATCTCTGTTCATTTACAGCTTCAAACAGACTCCATATAGTCTAGTGATGTGAGGAGGTTACTTGTATCATCATTTCCCAGATAAAGAAATTGGGATTTAGGAAGGACAAATTGCAACAGTTCTATGAAATAGAAGTGGGCTCAATGAAGAGCTTCTGTACTTTTTTATTCCCCTAGATGATAATGAAGACATCACAATATTTCTGAGTACTAAGGAACTTTCCATATTCTCTAGCCTGAGGTCTCTAACTGGTGGCTGGAGACCTGACATAATTATACCCATAACATTTTTATGAACAATTTCTTTTTTTTTAATTTCTTTTCAGTGTACCAGAATTCATTGTTTATGCACCACACCCAGTGCTCCATGCAATACGTTTCATCCATAATACCCACCACCAGGTTCACCCAACCTCCCACCCCCCGCCCCTTCAAAACCCTCAGATTGTTTTTCAGAGTCCATAGCCTCTCATGGTTATGAACAATTTCTAATTAGTTGCCAATATTTAAGAATTGGTAGATTCCCAAGAAAAATCAGCAAAATTTTGTAACACTGGATCCACCTTTCCCAACAGAAGTGAGTAGACGCTTTCCTCCAGATTGGGCATAATATTCCTCTAGGTCACCACTTAGACTCCGTACCTGCTGGCCGTGGACCTTGAGTCCGAGAACCTCACATTTTACAGATGAGAAAAACCTACAGTCCACAGTCATTTTTAGAGTCTGCCAGGTAAGCTAAGAACGGCAGAGCCGATACCCAAGTTAGCACCAGAAAGGGGGTCCTGGGTCAGCAGGATGGGAGGCATTTCACTCGAAGGGGCATTTTCAAGCAACAGTTCCAAACATGCGACCAGCAGCCTTGTCCTCAAATAGCCCAGCCCCACCACACTACTTAATTCCTATTTCAGTTACATTGGGAACAAATACATTTCACAATGTTCAGCTCCAGGTTGCATAGAGAAGAAAACACACTGATAGAGGACCTCAATTATCAGTAATTTCTCTCTGAATCCTGTTTTCCTCTCCCACTCTGTACTAATGACTACCTTTACAAAGAGGTTCCAGGGGCTTTCAGAGCAACGGGAGTAAACAGGACGTGCATTAATGTAGCAGGCTAGTTACCTCCCATATCTGAGCATAGACCTTTCAGAAATTGAATTTTTTTAGATGTGCCTCCCCTACAAATATCAGCAAACATAATCTCCAGGAGAGCAGCGGCAATGGGTTTTGAGTGGAAAGACTTTTGCATTAACCTTAGGGGGAATGTCTAGGAGAGGTAGAGAGAGAAGGTAGCTTCAACCCACTTCAGTGAAGCGGCTGAGGCCTTACTGTGTATCAGGCTCTGTGCTGGGCTTTCACGGGTATTCCTTGATTTCATTCACACAACTCACAAGGTTGGGAGCAGCCAAAAAGCAAAAGAAGAAAGACATAGGGTTAAATCCATATTTGTTCATTCTGGGTGACATATTGGGTCTTAGGGTGACCTCAGCATGGGACTTTAGGTTACTTATTTAACCAATCCCAGCTTCCTCTGTTCCTTGTCTGTTAAAGGCCATATGTTAGAAGCACAATACATTCGTAGTTTTTCTCTCAATTAGACCAGGGGGTTCCTCGCTGGAGTTACTTTAAAGTCGAATAAAATTGAAAGAGCACTGGGGTTGGTGTCAGAAAACTTGGATTCTAGCCCCCACTCTGTTCTTTCCTGCTGAGACTCAAAAAGAAATTACTTTTTTCCTCCAATAATTAGAAAAGTAATAGAAATAGATAATAATCTAATTCACACAACATTAAAGGTTACAGGATGAAAAGTGGTCATTCCAGTCCTCAAAGCCAATGCCAATTATCAATTACTTCAATATCTCTCTAGAAAAATTTTCTATTATGTATATATAATCACACAGACTCATATATACACTAACCCTCAAATAGGAGAAAATTTAAAATAAATCTTGGAGATACTATGTATTGGCCCATATAAACCTCATTACTTTAATATAGCTGAACCATATTGAAAGTCATTTAGGTAATTTTCAATCTTTCGTTATTACTATCAAATGCTAATATTTATCGATTGCTTATAATATGCCAGACACTATTCTAAGTGCTTTATGTGTATTAATTCATTTATATCAATTCACAACCATCTTGGGCATTATTATCACCCCCATTTGGCATTTTTTAGGGAAAACAATGCCTTGAGAACATCAGTATTTTCTCCACAAACAGTAAGTGGCGGAAGTGAGACTCACACTCAGGTAGACTGCACAACACTGTGACATACATCTTTGTCTACACAGTTTTATGCACATTTGTCAGACTCTCTGGCAAATGAGGACCCTTGA
Source organism: Taxidea taxus jeffersonii (assembly GCA_003697995.1). Classification (NCBI taxonomy): domain Eukaryota; kingdom Metazoa; phylum Chordata; class Mammalia; order Carnivora; family Mustelidae; genus Taxidea; species Taxidea taxus. The sequence continues at coordinate 41,447 of RCUC01145121.1, forward strand.
AAAAAGCAGCAGTGCAATCAAGTGCAGTTTGAAATTTTTTAAATCAGTGCATTTTAAGTGCATTTTTCCAAAGCCAATCTGATAGCAGGGAGGAGAGTGCACTCATTTTCATAGCACCAGCCGCAGACTGCTATGTATTTTTATCTTCTTCCCCCTCTCCTGTGCTGGATCAGGAGCTTCTTGAAGATAGGGATTCTGTACCCCAGGGCATGGCACAGAGCCAGCATATTGCCAACTCTTAATAGCATTTGTAAATGGTGACTAAAAACTAGGGAAGACTTCAGTGGGAGTGGCCTTTGGTATTTGGGCTGGATTCTGAAAGGTGAATAAAATTTTGGTAGGCATAAAATGGAAGAAAAAGCACCTTGCGTGAAGAAAGAGCAAGGGAACAAGTGCCTAAGATGTCTACTGGGGCAACAAATCATCCAGGCTGGTTGGGAAAAGGGTGTGTGGCTGAGATGTACTCAGAGAGGATACTGGGAAGGATATCTGGAGGCAGAAAGAGAATTCTAATGCTATTTGGAGTCTGTGAGATCCTTTCCAGGATACATTTATTCATCTGGAGGACAGAATGGATGATTCCCATGAATACACCACCATATCCCCATAATACTAGTGTTAAATAGTGAAATAAATTGGATCTCGGTTTACAAAATTGTATTATCCCCACATCAGGTTTCTTTCCTCCACTTTCCACTTCTTGGTGCCAAGTGGTTTGCAGGGTTGTTGGTATCTGTAGCCCAGGAAAACATCATATCAATGCAGTGGGCATATTTTCAGTTTTCATTTATTTTAATCCTCACCAACTCACTGAATTCACAGTCTGACATGTTTATTTTTCCAAGCTCTGAACCCATGGGCCTGGGTTTATAAATGTAGCTTATAGATGTACTATTCAAATTAATTTATATGCAAACATACATCTCAGTGGATTTTGTTACATTTCTGTTAATCTTGAATTTCATGAAGTTACTTAGACATCTGATGAGACATATTATTTTATATACATGCTAACATTTTTCGATACTTGATTGTTGATCCTGGCTATGTATGTAATCAAATTCAAATTAGAAATTAGCTGTGACTAATGACGTACTATATGTTGGCTGAGTTTAAATTTAAAAAAAAAAAAAATTCATTCCGATAGCCACTCTGAACATATACAGGCACTGCCTACTCAGAAGATATGTAGGACATAAAGATGAGCTACAAATATAATTTTAAATATTCTGATAGCCACATGATTTTAAAAGATAGATTTATTTTAGAAAGAGCAAGAGATTAAGAGCACACTAGTGGGGGTGGAGGGGGTAGAGCGAGTCTTAAAGCAGACTCCACACTGAGCATGGAGGCTGATCTCAAGACCCTGAGATCTTGACCTGAGTCAAAACCAAGACCAGATGCTTAACCAACTCTGCCACCCAGAAACCCCTCTGGTAGCCACATTTAAGGAATAGAAAGAGGGGTGCCTGGATGGCTCAGTCAGTAAAACAGATGACCCTTAGTCTCAGAGCTGTGAGTTCAAGCCACATTTTGGGTGTGGAGATTACTTAAAAATAAAATAAAATAACTAGAAAGAAACATCAAATTAATTTGAATAATATACATCACTTAACCCAACCTATCTAAAATACTGTCATTTCAACATGTAATAAATTAAAATATATATATAAGCTTGTCTACATTTACTCTTTCCGTACTTAAGTCCAGAGTATGTTTTATGCTTGCAATACATCTCAGTTTGGACTAGCCACAATTTAAGTGCAGACATCACATGAGGCCAGAGGCTATGATGTTGGATAGTGCAAAAATAGAAGCTATAGATTCCAGCTCCTTTGAATAACACTGTTAGTGCGGAGAATGGTTAGAATGGTTTATATCCCCCCTGCTCCCATCCAAGCAGTAATATGTAAATTTTCTCACTTAGGACTTTTTGGGAGAGACCGAAGTGATCATCGTGTCCCGAAATTTTGATTGTGGACACAGGAGCAGAGACTCATGAAGGTACAGGTGGGCTGGTGGAGAAGTAAACCATCGGCTTGCTCTGTTCTGCACCACGTCATTCAGCCTCGCTGCTGGCAGGTGGAGATGCAGGCTCAGCTCCCTACCAAACACCTGCCGACAGGGGACAGAGAACAGTAACTCCCTGCTCAGCCCCACGGACATCAATCTTCCAGTGGGGAAAGGGTTGGGGGACCTGCTGCTCTAGGGTAGAGATTGGCTCCGTGCACTGTCCTGGTGTCCAGCATCCGGAGGGGACATCAGGAAACTACCATCTGCCTCTGCAGGGCAGGGAGTAATGAGGTAGAAAACCAGATCTCCCTGGGTGGGGCGAGGGGAGAGGGGAGGGGGGAGGCAGGGAGAAGAAGAGTAGGGGTCTTGCTCATGGCATTTGATGTTAGGGTACATATCACCAAAAAGGTTTTCTATTATTAAACCACTCTTTTCCTGGTGCTTTGGCTAGGGAAAATGTGCCCCATTTTGGTGTTTTTGATCTGTACCTTTTGGCAGCTCTGACCTGGAGGCATTCTGCATGGTCTTGTCCTGGATGGACAATAAGAAAACTCAAATCACCATCATGCTGTTCCTCACATCCCCAGGTTCCTAGGCAGTTCACTGCTTTCCACCTTTAATGTTTTCCTCTGCTTCTTTATTGTTGTTATGTCCAGAGTTATTTTAGTTATAAGAAGTAGTACCTGGGGGGAATAGAGGGGCTACTCTATCTTTTCTGAAACCAGAAATCTGCTAACTGCTAAATATGAGTAAGACTTTCTAATCCTCATATTATTCAGCTTCTAAGAAATTTTTGCTATGATAGAGTACATTACATGCTTGTCTTTGAAACTCATTTCTCCAGTGTGCTACTGCACATTGTGAGTTTCCTCATTTGGTCACTTCTAAGTGTCCTTTGCAGTTTCCTCTAGGTCAGTAGCTTTCTAACATGCTTGTGTTGCTCAGGATTCTGACCTAAACTCATTTATCTTGCCTCGTTTTCTCCCTGCACAGCCTTGCCACCAGCTCTATGCTGAAAACTCACAATCATTGTCTCCAGCCCCTAGCCCCAGTCTAGTTTCCACTGGAAAGCTCCACTTGGCTATCCTAACAACTATGTTATCCAAAATGCAACTTATTATCCTCTTGTGCATGTGCAAATAGATCTTGCCTCAAATTTGCCTTGTGTTTATGATTACTTCTCAACAGTGTGCTTTTTCCCTAAAAATCAAGCTATAGGAAACTACTTTTAAAACACAAAAATTGGGGTGCCTGGGTGGTCCTGGGATCATGACCTGAGCTAAAACCAAGAGTCAGACGCTTAACTAACGGCACCCACCCAGGCACCCCAATTTTTGTGTTTTAAAAGTAGTTTCCTATAGCTTGATTTTTAGGGAAAAAGCACACTGTTGAGAAGTAATCATAAACACAAGGCAAATTTGGGGCAAGATCTATTTGCACATGCACAAGAGGATAATAAGTTGCATTTTGGATAACATAGTTGTTAGGACAGCCAAGTGGAGCTTTCCAGTGGGAATTAGACTGGGGCTAGGGTCTGGGTATTATGGAGGGCACGTATTGCATGGAGCACTGGGTGTGTTACATAAACAATGAATTGTTACACTGAAAAGAAATTAAATTAAAAAAAATTCAGTGATATTTGTTCAATAATATTGCATGGCAAAAAAGTCACCAAATCAAGAAACTCCTTCCCCTAATTTAAAAAATCACACTCAAAAAGATATGTATAGGTATGTATTCCCTTACTCAAAAAAAAGTATGTTCAAATATAAAATTAATCTTTTCAAAAAAAAACTCCCTTAAGGAGGAATTTCTCAAATTTCACATTCCACCATTTCTTCCCTTACTTTCTACCCCCCTTCACTCCCCATATCCAGCATTTCTTGAGGGAAGACTTTGAGGCAGCCAAAGGCGAGGTTTGCTTTCCACCATTTCCAAGACAGCAAGAGAGAGAGCACCCTTTACAGAGATGTCTGGATTTCTTCCAGATGTCACCCTAGGGATGGTTATGGATACAGAGCAGCTCCACATCGCAGAGACCCTTTAACTGCACCCCTGCCTGCACTGGTAATTTCAGAAGGGAATGTGCCTGAAGTTATTAGAAACCTCACCCAGATGTAGTTGAAATTTTAATGCAGTGGGTATTTTTGTTGTTGACCAGTGAAAAAGACATTATAAAGCTGATTGCATGCAGGAAAAGCTTTATTTGAATCACAAAAACTGCTACATGGAATATCCAAACATTTTTAAATGACTTTGAAAACAACCCGCACACATTTAGTAAGCAAGTTCCACTTTCCCCATTTTTTCTGTCCCTGCCCTCAATGCTTAGCTATAGAATATCCATTTATTTACATTGTTTATTTAACATGTCTGTCTGAAAGTCATCTGCCAGTTTTTGTGGCAAAAACACATTTTTAAAATATTTTATTTATTTATTTGACAGAGAGAGATAGCGAGAAAGGGAACACAAGCAGGGGGAGTGGGAGAGGGAGAAGCAGGCTCCCCACTGAGCAGGGAGCCCAAAGTGGGGCTCCATCCCAGGGTCCTGGGATCGTAACCTAGGCCCAAGGCAGACGCTTAACTACTGAGCCACCCAGGCGCCTCCCCAAAACACATTTTTTAATAAGTAAATACACAATGGCAATTTTATAGGACTTGGGATGTTTCAAAATAACACACGATAATTAGAGCTACAAGAAGAGCAGTGGCCTCTTTCAATTCCTTTCAAGCTTTTCATTCTCTATTTCAAATATTAATCTCTAATGTCTATACAAGTAGTCTTTAAATGCATAGTGCTCCTTTTTTTCCCCTGTCCTCCTCGGCACCTAGTTGTTATCCAAACCACAGCACAGAAGTCGTTCACACCGGGTAACACATTACACTGGGACCGCTCTGTGTTTTCTGCACACTGTAAGGGAAGAAGGTCGGGATCCTAGGACCCCGGGGGCTCACATGACGATGCACTTGTTAAGCAGCTTCTCTGCGGTCTCTGGCATCAGGGATTTCTTCTGGGGATGGTGAAGGCAGGCGGCAGGCATCTTCTCGTGGTTCGGCAGCTTGTGAAATAGCTCCTGCACACTGATATCCATCTCAGCGGAGGTCTCCAAGAAGGTGCAATTCCACTCGAACGCGCAGGCAGCGTGGTCACTTAGTGTAGACTCCCAGCGGCTTTCTTGGCATTTGCTGTCCACCAAAACGATAGGGTACTTATGCAAGGTGTTGTCTTTGACTTTGCAGATCAGCTTATAGAAAGGCTTCAGCTCCTCCAGGGTTTGCTTCTTGGTGGTGGAGTAAACCAGGATGAGAGCAGGGCCCCTAGCAACGGCGAGGCACTGCAGACCTGGGTAGGGGGGACTGCAGGTGGTTTCGGTGCTGTGCAGCACCCCGACGCCGTGGTTGGAGCTCAGCACATGGCAGTCGGTATCTGCGATGGTTGGCACATACGCATCGCGAAAGTTGCCACGCACCCACCTCCGCACTGACACGCTCCTGCCCATGCCAGCGGTGCCAAGCACAACGCAGCAGTCTTTGTTCTTGTTCTGGGGCATGAGGGCAGGGATGATAAGCAGGGTCGGCAGAGGGCGCAGTCGTTGAATCGGCCATTTCTTAAAGCCAAAGCAGTTGTTGCCCATTGCAGGGAATTGGCGGGGAGATGAGCGTGCAAGTTATTGGCACTTACCCAGGAGCAAAAGATTCTTAGGGAGAAAGAACGGAAGAGTGAGATGGGAGTTCGAACTTAGAAGGGTGTCCCCCTGTCTCCTTGTCCAGCCGCTCCCTGGGGATACTCGGGAGGGTCTAGGATCACTCCCCAAGCCCATCTCCCTCCCTCCTCTGAAGCAGAACCAGGCTCAGTGCCCATTCCAGGCGCCACAAAAGGCGGTGTGAGCAGGGAGGAGAAGCTCGCTCATACTTCTTTCTATGATGCCTTCCTGCACCAGTAACCACACATCCGTTTTCTTTCACACCACACTACTCCTATCTAAATACGGAATGAGAAGCTGAAACGATGGACAGCCCGCCAACCTGAGACAGAGTGGGGACTGGAGTCAGGTCCCCTTAACCCTGAGGGAGAAACCCAGCATTCCTTGGTAGCTGAAACCTATGCCCCTTGAGTGGGGAGATGTCCCGGGAAAGGCGGAGGCAGGACGTTTACGGAAGGGAGGGCTGCGATATCAAGACCGGGGAAGACAAAACCGGTGTGCACCAAGATGGACCCCATCGCTGTCCTTTCATTGACTGTTTTCCTCATTATGATACTAAAAATCATGCCCAGGGGTGGAGATTTATCATGTTAATTAGATGCGTTAGGCATGAGGAGGATAATAAGTGCGCAGGTGCTAATGAATTCCTGCTTCTATGTGCTTCGAGTCCCTCTTTTCCCATCTAAGTTTCTCTAAAAAATTTTCCTTGACCTCTCCCCAGTGAGTCAGCCCGAGGATTCTTCTGCTTGTGCCTCCCTTGTGCTGGAGCATAAGCCCCAGTAAAGCCTAGCCTCGAACCCCGCTGGCCACTTGTCAATTGCTGTTGCTTGGAGACCCCCAAACACCGGGTTCAGTAATAATGGAGGTTAAGGACAGAGTGTCCAAGGAGCCCACGGGGCCAGGATGCTCTGTTCTGGTGCCGTAGAGACCTATTACCTACCCTGGACATCGAGGAACAGAGAGCCACCTCCACAAACAACTAGGCCTCCCATTCTCACCCACAGCAGCCCAGACTCACTTTGGAGTGCCCCCTAATAAAAGCAGAAGACAGCTTTTACCTTTCTCCAAGGCAGAACAAGTGTGCTAGCGGGCAAATTCACTGCTCCCAGAGTCAGCCTTAGCGATGTGGCAACTGAGAGTGCAGGCAGGCAAATTCACTGCTTCTGGAGTCTGCAGTGGTGGTGGGGGCGGGGGGGGGGTGTCAGTGGCAACAGAAAGACCAATCACAGCCTCGGGAGCGCAATCCGAGGCTACCTGTGAGCTGCCCGAGGCGGGGGTTGGGGGGGGGGGGGCGGGAACTTAGGGACCGGAGGGGCTGGGCCTGTAGCACCGCAGCCTGAGAGCGCAGGCTTGGCGTTGGCGGCTCAATTTGCACCTTCTGTGGAGGAAGGACCTGAGGGGGGGGAGGGTGTGCCCAGTGTCCCCCATGTGAGAGGAGCTGAACCCCCAGCCAGGGGCAACGAGGGGGAGGTCCTGGGTTTATAGATGCTGGCCATTCAGGTGCGTATGCTTTTAGAATTTGCACTTCTAGTTTGGTGCAGGCATTCTTCACTTCTATGCCCTTTCGTGACAGTGGGATTAGCCCTTCCCAAGCCTCGCTGCCTTCTCTTCACTGCAGAACGGGCAGTTAGAATTTTCCCCACCATTGGTGCCAGGCACTTCATCGCATCTGATCCACTTTCCTCAGTAAACATTTGTCCACCACAAAACGCGGTTTTTGTCCCTCCAGAAAGTCTCAACTAACACAACTGTTATAAGAGACTTCAGAACCTGCTTCCTGGGAGGATTACCTGTGGTTTAGACAGGTTCTATGGAAGAAAGTTGAGGGATGGTCTCTAAACCCAGCAGCCTTAAGCAGCGGACACATTCCTCACCACTACTGGTACAACAGGTTTCATTTGATCATCATCACAAAAACTTTGTACGCAAATGGAGTAGGAATGTGGGCAGCCTCTAGAAGTAGAGTGCCAATAAGAAAATATGGACCTCAGTCCTACAACTGCTAACAGCTGGACTTCACCAACAACCCAAATGAACTTGAAAGCAGATTGTTCTCTAGGAACTGCACGGAAGACCACAGACGGGTCAACAACTTGACTTCATCCTTGATTAAGCAGAGACTATTCAGACTTCTCACCTACAAGATTGTAGGTCCTGTAGTTGGGCATTATTTTATGCCAGGAAGTTTGTAGGCATTTGGTAGGCAAAGAAATTTGTAATTTGTTTTCAAATTTGTTTCTTGTTTGCCAAAGAAGGACTGATATAGCAGGTAAAATGACTTGTTCAAGGTTACAGAGCTCATAAATGATGGGTGTAGGCCCAGACCGAATTTTCCTAACTTCAAGTCTTACTCTTTTTCTGGTGCTGTCATTGTATGTCATTAATAAGAAATGCTATTTCTGGTTCATTAGTAAAAAAATTTCCATGTTTTTTTAATTTTTACCCAAAAGCACATTCATGTTGGAGAGATCCAGGGCACATGATTTAAAGGCAGAAAATTTGACTTAGAATATTTATGGGTTTTTTTCTCTTCTTTTGAATATATCTTAATATGCCTTTGAGCTACGAGATCTTGGAGAAATTACTTTTCTGCAGAATGGGAACTAATACCTATGAAAAAGAATTGTGGGGAGCATTCAAGGAGCCACAAATCCACAGTCTGAGCATTTTAACAATGGCTTTTGGAAGTGTCAGGATCTTTTTATTTAATCTTATCTAATCCTTGGATAGAGTCCCACACTGGCTCCTTTCTCAGTGGGGAGTCTGCTTCTCCCACTCCTTCTGCTGTTCCCTGTGCTTCTGTTCTCTTCTCAAATAAATAAATAAAATCTTTTAAAAAGGAATATAAAAAGACTAAAGGAAGATATGATAGTGGAGAATAACATGAAATTTTAGAAAGGAAAGTAGAATCTTAGAATAAGTAAAAAACTGGGATAAATAGAATATCCATGTCATGAGTTTTTACAATCATATTTATGACTGAAACATCTGATACTCAAGGTAATAATATTAAAAATTGGGGAAGGGAAAGGGACCTAAACAGAAGTAAGGTTTCCATACTTCACTTGAAGTGGTAAAATGTTGATACCAGCAGATTGTGATAAGTCACATATGTATATTGTAATACCTGGAACAACAATTTTTACACAAAGATATATACTCGAATACTCTAAAAGTAAATTAAGATTGAATTCTGAAAAATATAACCCACAGGAGGGTGAGAAAGGAGAAACAGGAAAAACAAAAAACAAATGATAAAATGGCATACGTAAGCTCAAATATATCAGAATTACCTTTCCATGTAAATGATGTAAATATACCAATTAAAAAAGCAGATTGGGGAGCGCCTGGGTGGTTCAGTGGGTTAAGCCCCTGTCTTCAGCTCAGGTCATGATCTCAGGGTCCTGAGATGGAGCCCCGCATCAGGCTCTCTGCTTAGCTGGGAGCCTGCTTCCCCCCCACCCCTTTTCCTGCCTGCCTCTCTGCCTACTTGAGATCTCTGTCAAATAAATAAATAAATAAAATCTTTGAAAAAATAAATAAAAATTTAAAAAGCAGATTGGCAGAGTAGATTAAAACAAGCAAATAAAAAGAAACACCAGCCAATTATAAGGTCACTGAAGTCAGTTTCATCTCACTTCACGGTTAATGACACAGGGAAGTCAAAGTAAAAGGATGGGAGTGCCTGGGTGGCTCAGCCAATTAAGTGGCTATCTTTGGCTCAGATCATGACCCAGCATCGGGCTCCCTGCTCAGTGGAGAGCCCCTTTTCCCTCTCCCTCTGCTATTCCCCCTGCTTATTTTCTCTCTCACTCTTTCTCTCAAATAAATAAAATCTTTTAAAAAATTAAAGGATGTTTTTGTATGGTAACACAGGTTATATGGAAACCAAAATTAAAAACACAATTATTATTTACAAATGCTATAAGGAGAATGAAGTACTGTGTATGCACTTAACAAAACACATGAAGGATCTGAATGTTGGAAATTACAAAATGCTAATAAATTAAATAGAGACATAATATGTTATTATGTATTAGAATACATTAGAATATTATGAATTAGAATTATCATGTATTAGAAGGTTCAACTTAGTAAAGATGTCAATTCCCTCCAAATTGATCTATAGGTAATGCAGTTCTTGCCAAAATCCCAGTAAGGTTTCTGTAGACATAGACAAACTGGTTCTGAAATTTATATGGAAAGGCATAGTATCTAGAATAGTTAACACACTCTTGAAAAAGAGGGATAAAGTAAGAAGAATCACTCTTTGATATTAAGGGTTAAGATGCAGCTGCAGTAATTAAGACAGTGTAATATTGGTAGAGAACAGACTAGAGAGCCCAGGAATAAAGGCACACAGATATATGCCCAGCTGATTTTTGACAAAGGCATAAAAGCAGTTCAATGCAGGAGGATAATCTTTTCAACAAATGGTGCTAGATCAATTGGTCATCCATAGACAAAAACATATAAGCAAACAAAAACACTCAAACCTAAATCTCTTACCATACAAAATTGATTGAGGATAATGGAACTTATATATAACATGTAAAATTATAAAATTGTTAGGAAAAAGAAAATCTGTGGGATATATCTTGATTGTGGTTATGCATTTATAAATCTACATATATGATAATATTCCATATAATTAAATACATACACAGATGAGTACAAAACAGGAAATATGAATAAGAGCAGTGGATTCTATCGATGTTAATATCCTGGTTGTAATATTGACTATAGTTTTGCAAGGTATTACCATTGAGGGAAACTGAGTAAAGTTACTCAGGATCTCTGTTATTTCTTTTTTTTTATTTTAATTTTTTTTATTTAAGCTTTTTTAAATTTAAACATATAATGTAACCCCACCACCCTCTCCCAACCCCTCTTCCCCCCCACCCCCCTCAGTTTGTTTTATGACATTAAGAGTCTCTTTTGGTTTGTCTCCCTCCCGATCCCATCTTGTTTCATTTTTTCTTTTCCTACAACCTTAACCCCCACCCCCATTGCATCTCCACTTCCTCATATCAGGGAGATCATGTGATAGTTGTCTTTCTCCAGTTGACTTATTTCGCTAAGCATAATACACTCTAGTTCCATCCACGTTGTCGCAAATGGTAAGATTTCATTTCTTTTGATGGCTGCATAGTATTCCATTGTATATATATACCACTTCTTCTTTATCCATTCATCTGTTGATGGACATCTAGGTTCTTTCCATAACTTGGCTATAGTGGACATTGCTGCTATAAACATTCGGGTACACGTGCCCCTTTGGATCACTATGTTTGTATCTTTAGGGTAAATACCCAGTAGTGCAATTGCTGGGTCATAACGTAGCTCTATTTTCAACTTTTTGAGGAGCCTCCATGCTGTCTTCCAGAGTGGTTGCACCAGCTTGCATTCCCACCAACAGTGTAGGAGGGTTCCCCTTTCTCCACATCCTCGCCAGCATCTGTCACTTCCTGACTTGTTCCTTTTAGCCATTCTGACTGCTGTGAGGTGGTATCTCATTGTGGTTTTGATTTGTATTTCCCTGATGCCCAGTGATGTGGAGCACTTTTTCATGTGTCTGTTGGCCATCTGGATGTCTTCTTTGCAGAAATGTCTGTTCATGTCCTCTGCCCATTTCTTGATTGGATTATTTGTTCTTTGGGTGTTGAGTTTGCTAAGCTCTTTATAGATTTTGGATACTAGCCCTTTATCTGATATGTCGTTTGCAAATATCTTCTCCCATTCTGTCAGTTGTCTTTTGGTTTTGTTAACTGTTTCCTTTGCTGTGCAAAAGCTTTTGATCTTGATGAAGTCCCAATAGTTCATTTTTTCCCTTGCTTCCCTTGCCTTTGGCGTTGTTCCTAGGAAGAAGTTGCTGCGGCTGAGGTCGAAGAGGTTGCTGCCTGTGTTCTCCTCAAGGATTTTGGTGGATTCCTTTCTCACGTTGAGGTCCTTCATCCATTTTGAGTCTATTTTCATGTGTGGTGTAAGGAAATGGTCCAATTTAATTTTTCTGCATGTGGCTGTCCAATTTTCCCAACACCATTTGTTGAAGAGGCTGTCTTTTTTCCATTGAATATTCTTTCCTGCTTTGTCGAAGATTAGTTGACCATAGAGTTGAGGGTCTATTTCTGGGCTCTCTATTCTGTTCCATTGATCTATGTGTCTGTTTTTGTGCCAGTACCATACTGTCTTGATGATGACAGCTTTGTAGTAGAGCTTGAAGTCTGGAATTGTGATGCCACCAACTTTGGCTTTCTTTTTCAATATTCCTTTGGCTATTCGAGGTCTTTTCTGGTTCCATATAAATTTTAGGATTATTTGTTCCATTTCTTTGAAAAAA